>CM024755.1:1905617-1981763 GCA_014218235.1 Colocasia esculenta | reverse complement strand
TGCATTCATCCATGAGAATATGAGACAACATGATAATAGAATATAAATTTTAAAATTCCATTTCCACAAAGGGGGTGTGAGAAAAGGGTAGCCGCCTCCTCCTACCTCCACCCACTGCTATGTGCTCTGCCTGGAGGGGGGGGGGGGGTGCAAAGAGCAAGAAAGCCAGCCGCCCCTGACTCTTTTGGTTGCTGTTTACCATTTGGTGGAGGGGGGTAGAAATTCTACCACCGCCTCATATGTTTTCTTTCTATTTGATATAGCCGATGTACATCTTCTCTACTTGTTTAATGGCAAGGGCTAATCACATCTTTTATCAGTCATAAACATTTTAGTCTATGCAAATCCCCTTCCCTACTCTAATACCGACACTGTTGTTTTATATTTGCTGCACCATTGTTGCCCCGTGAAGACCCTCTTCACATACCGTGATGATGTTCTCATGCCCTCACTTCTGGTATATCAAAAGGGGGTCTATATGGTGATGTATATCTGGATTTCTCATCTACCGAACTGATCTATGATTTCCTTTTACTGGGTACTTTGTGTACTTTAAATGTATGCAAATATCCCCAGAATAGTAGCCCATCGTTCCATCCTAAGAAATCCAAGGCTAAGTCCTCATTTCCCATATGAGGATCGTTAGCTACCCAATAGAGGAGTATTTCACCCCTGCTTGAATCCCCAAATTTCTGCTTTACAGCCCAAATGTTGCATAGAACATTGGTTTTGCATAAAGAACATTGCTGAATTTTTGGGCTTTTACCGTTGCTTTTTGGATGTTGAAGGTCTGGAACGGTGGCCCTGCATAGTGCCACCGTTTACCCCCTTTCTCCAACTACAAAATCGAAACTATGTTTTCCTTCACTGTGGGAGCCACTATTGAAGTTCCTTCATTGTGGGAGGTCACCGTTCAAGTTGCTTGTCTGTGGGAAGCCACCGTTCAAGCATGTTTGTCTGTTTGAGGCCACCGGTCAGAACTGTGCTTTACTTGGGAGCCACCTCTCAGGACTTCTCCTGATTTGGGGGCCACCGGTCAGGACTGTGCTTGATTTGGGAGCCACCGTTCAGGTCTTTGTCTATTTAAAGGCCACCGTTTCAGCCCCTTTACTCCTTCTCTTGATGTATATGTGATCCGGTGGTTATTATAACCATCGATTCATGAGCATATGTTAAGCAAGGGGTCGAATAGAAAATAATACATCGTCTCGACGTGATGTTTTCTGGCCTTGGCATATACCCGTCTTCTCGGGTACACCTCAGGAACTGGTGCTGTGTGCCGTGGTGTTGTTGCCCCCAGCATCAACATCGTTGCTGGCACTGTCTCCATCGTGGTGGATAGATGTCATGCAAACCCCACATGAAAAGGGGAGAGTTTTCCACATGAAAGCGGACAGGTCGATCTTCCACATTCATTTAGTGAGCTAGGTTGATGTGAAGGGTGAAGACTTGAATTGGATGCTTCTGGTCGTCAATAGGGGCAAGGAGCACAGACTTGGGATCTTGTTTGAATATGGACGAGGAAGCCCTGTAGACGTTAGATTCTTTTATGTGGTTGTGGACACCCCATTTCACTAATGGGCCCAAAACCGCTGGCCCGTTACCCAACCCGCCAGCACCGATTTTGGCCCCTCATGGGCTGTGCAAAGGAAGCCAAAAGGCCCACTCAAAAGGCCACCAAGGCCCATCTGAAAGCAAGCTTATCTCACCCCATAAAGTGGGGGGGTGAGAGTAAGCATTTGTGACACCTCCCAAAAGGGAGTGCCAAAAAATGGAAAAAGGTGGTCTGCCACCCTTGCTGCGCAGGGAGCTGGTTGGGCCTGTTTTTGGTCTTTTCTCTCCCTTCTAGAAGGCTTTGGCAAGGGGCCAGCAAAAGGGGGATACGAAAGGGCTGCTGGAGGGGGCTTGTTGTGGGTTTTCTGCACCAAGAAGAGGAGGCTTTTACCAAGAGAGAAACTAGCAGAAGCAAGCTCCTGGCGGTTCCTGTTCAAGGGAGTTCTCCATCCGTGAAGAGAAAAGAGAGAAGAGAGAAGAGAAAGGTGAGAAGAGAAAGCAAGAGAGAGAGGAGTCCTTCTTTGGGGGCTTCTTGTCTTGTCATATCAAGAGAGAAGAGAGAGCAAGAGGTCTCCCACGTTGGTTTTCTCCCCCCTTTTTCTTTTATCTTGGGTTTGCAAATCTTGTACCCTTTACATTTCTTTAATGGAATAGATCATGCTCTTGTGCATTTAATGCATGTTTCCCCCCCCATCTCATTTGGGTTTTCCATGTCTTTTCTCTCCTTACCATGGGGTTACGGGTTGGGGATGGCCTCTCTATAGAGGTACACCTCTCTCCTTCTAACACCCCATGTGAGGTCAAAAAGCCTCCCATACCTCAATAAATGAGGTCATGGGAGCATGAGACTTCATGCTTCATTTGATGCATGCAAAACATGCTAAATTGCTCCCTTCAGCAAGCTAACCCTCTTGTTTGTTTGGGCCTGAAGAGACCGGTTTTCCTCACAGTCCAAACAGCCCTTCAAGAGTCCCCTTTGTGGTCAACAACACCCATGGCCATGGCTAAGGGGATTGAGCAACAAACATGCTCATATCCCTATGCTTAAGCGCCTTTTCCAAAAGCCCATTTTAAAAGAGATCATCAAGCATAGTTTGCCCCTCACAATAGGCTATCCCCATCGCGGTTTTCAGCCCCTTTGATGTGCATTTCAAGCCAATACCAAATCCTCCACCAAGCCCCATTTCGCTAATCAAGGGGTTGGCAAATGATGCCTAAATCCCTTGTGTTAGCCCATCTAGCGATGGGTTGCAATGCCATCTCGATATCCAAATCACCCGGCCATGAGCAAGGGCGTTCTTGGAGAGAGGCGTTGTCATCCTTTGCACAGGTGACTGGCTGCGCCGATTCAGCCTGGCTCTGGTTCTGGCAGTCTTGTAAGACCAGAGCAGAGCTGCGCCGATTCGACGTCCTGGCCATCATGTTGGCTGAAATCACATGAGCAAAATCATTGCTCCATGTGACACCAGCTAATCAACAGTTAAATGACATAATACTAGACCCATCCACACCCCCGGGTTGGACAATATAATGCCTATGTCCGGACGGTGGGTTTACATGTTATTCACACCGTCCCGTGGGTTGCTTGGCCATGACTTTGCCCGGATCTCCGTACGCATGCCTGGGGATCGGGGTCATGGGCCTTTGGAGTTACGTCGTTCTACGTGTATACTCTCTTTTTTGGTGCCATCTCCATCCGTGGTGGATGAGCATCGCGCTTCCCCCTTTATCGCCACGATAAGGGAAATGCTGCCAAATTTTCCCCTCAAGGTTTGAGTTGGCGCAAGACTCCTAAAAGAGGTCATCAGCTTCTAATTGAGCTGGCGACGTTGTAAGCAAAACCAATTCGATGATATCTATGATTTCAGCCGAGCTGCGCCGATTCGCCTTATCTCGTCAGCTGCGCCGATTCGAGGACGTCTGCAAAGTGCGTTGAGCCGTTTTGCTCCGCTGAACGAATAGAACTCCGTTCCAAATGCTCAAAGGACCCAACGGCAATTAAAATCATTTAATGATAAAAAAAGAATTGTAAAAGCAAATTGACCTCGTTTCAAACAAAAAAGAGAAGAAGAAAGTAAAGGCCATCCCATGTTGTTAAATGGCTAAGTTCAACCCTTTTCAATGACAAAATCACCTCGAGTTTTACAAAGGATCAAAGGGTCAAATCAAACCTTCTTTTAAAAGAGCAAAAGACCGTCTCATATTTTGCAGAAGAACAAATGACCAATTTGAACTATTTTCAAACAAATCAAAAGGTCATCCTACGTTTTCCAAAAGAATAAGAGATTAAATTGGACCTTTTCTAAAGTAGCAAGAGATTGCATTATGTTGAACAAAAGAGTCAAACCAAACTTTCTAAACAAATAAATGATCATCACATGCTTCGCAACAAAAAGAGACCGAATCGATCGAAACGGCTTTCAACAAAAGACCAAATTGTGCCTACTTTTCAGCAAATATCAAAGAGACCATCTTTTCAAAATTCTTTCTCGAATAGACCTAAAAGGCCGAACTGAACTTGTTTTCACAACAAAAGAGACAAGAACAAATAGGCGATGAGAACTTCGATAATGGTTGAGCGGAAGGTCTAATGGGTTCGGATAGGCATTCGTCCCGTCCCTTAGCACTTCGATTCATTTCTTTTAAATTATGCTTCGCACCCTTGTGTCGATGTCCCGTTTCAAGGTCACGAGGCTTTCTAATCTGGCGATTAATCAAGGTTTTCCCTCTCAGAGGGATGTAATTAACGTCGTTGCGTCTAGGCAGCGGCGGTTTTGGTCCAGGACCCGACACCTCACTTTCGTTTGACGAAGTCAAACGGTGCGCACAACAGACTTTAAGCCCTCCGACTCTCGGAGGCAAACCATTTGGTTGTCACCTCGGTGACTGGCACGCCCGCGCTGTGCGAATTGCCGATTCATCTCACGCCATCGCCGCTCGTATAGCGTTCGGCGGGCTTGGATTAGCAATACGCATTCATGCCATGAGAATCAAAAGAATTTAAATAGATTTTTTTTTTAAAAAATCTTCAAATGATTAAAGGAAATTTTTTTTTTAAAATTTTCATCTCCACAGCGTGGCACGCCCGGTGGGACTAAGCTTCCCTTCATCTCTTCGCCAGAATAGAAGCCATGTGGCCTGATATAATTGATATTGACTATCATTTTGAATTGACTACAGGTACTAATTGACTGATGGCGGGAGTACGTTTTGGACCTCTCGTGATTCAAGATCATGCTCGGTACGGCTACCTCGCTGTGCCAACCCGCTTTGGGAGCTTCCCTCCCGTCGTCGATTCCCCAACTTCTTGGGGGTCGCCTTCATCAACGTCCTTCACTCGGAGGCCAAGAAAGAAGACGGAGCTGAAGCCAATCATGAAGCTGAACTCAAAGGGACCACTCAAAAGCTAAGCTGCCACGTGCACCACGTGGAGCGCGGCAACAACAACAAACCCAAGGGAAAAGAGGTCAACCAACAGATTACCGAAGCTGAGAACATCGTCACTCGTCGCGCACGGGTGTCTGCTTCGGGAAAGACTGTGCGGATTGGAGACTTAAGGATCCATCTGCAAGAGAAGAAAACTGAAGCTATAGCAAAACGGGTCGTGCCAGCAGTACCCGTGGAGAACTCCTTCCAAGCTTTGGCTAATAGAGAAGAGATGTACAGTACCTTCAAGGGCAAGCTGCCCCCGAAACAATCAAATTCAAACAGGTCTGGCGACCTAAGAGAATGCAAAAGCCCAGGCTGGAAAAGCCTGTACCAGGAAAGAACTTTCCAACAAATGTAGCTGAGAAGAAGACCTATGACTACCGCCGGCCGCCTAGAGGCTTTGGAGCTGGAGTTCGTCAGGGGGGAGTATACGCTTATGCCCGCTTCCACAACAAGAGAGCCGAGCTGCGGAGATGTGCCTACCTACCTCCGATAAGAGAAGACTCCCTTGAGTCGATGATTTCAGCCACCTGTGAGCAGCAGGGGGCAACCAAGGTCGCATCTGACCGTACCCCTCACTTATGAACGCCCCGCTGCGGCGTGAAAGAGAGCAAAGAAATTCAGGCGCTCCTTCTGCATCAGCAGGAGTTGCACCGATGAGAACGATGTTCCGTGCGGACATCGGCATGAGTATACCGGGGGCCCAAACCCCGGGTATCAGTTTCAAAGATTATCTTTCCCTCCCATATCTCTCGGAGGGCTGAAAGAGGCCAGAATGGAAACATCAAGGTGTTTTGCATGCCATATGGCCGGCATATGGAGCCGCTACGGGGCATTGCCGGCTGACGATGAAGAGCTGGCAGAATTGGCAGAGAGGCCTGGTGCCATCACCAAAAGAAGAGCAGCGGCAGCAGACTTGGCGGCCACATATGGCTTGAAGAGATGCCAGCAACACAAATGACGGCGGTCAGTGCCAATGTGGTCACCGCTCAGGGCAGTGGGGGCAATGATGATATTCCTCCACCGCCACCACCACCAGAAGCAACTTCTGGGGGCACCTCGCAACAGATCCCTTTTGCTGCACCTATAGATCCAGCCATCTTGGAATTGTTGCAGCAATATCAAGCTGAGATCGCGGATCTCAAGCGCCAGATCAAAGGCAAAGAGACTGAGGACATGCATCCCGAGCAGTGGAGGGCTCAGGAGAGACCCCCCAAGGGACCGTAGGGTCAATTGAAGCTTCGGCCCAGCGTGCTGCTGTGCGGACGGCAAATGAACACCACAACATCCCCTGTGGCTACGGCTCAACAGCCGCACTCACAGGCTCAGTACCAACCCTTGCAGCCACAATTCTTCCGGCAACAGCAACAACAGTCTTTGCCCCGCTCACAATGCCTGAGCAGCAATTTGAAAATCAAGAGCCGCCCCGTGCCACCGGCGGCTATCATCAATACCCCGAGAATCAGCCGGCCCACTTCTATCCTCAGCAAGTGGACCCAGCCACTATCAATAAGCTCATGGTGGCAAGCTAATTGACATGAAGCTAAGCTCGCTGAACGGGGAGACGGAGAGCAAATGGCTTTTGATGCATACAGGGTACCTTACCCTGCATACCACGCCGTGAAGAAATTGCCTCCAGGTGTCACCAAGCCCCCAAGTTTGACAAGTTCAACGGGCGAGGATCTCCAAAAGAACACATTGCTTATTACATCAATGTGATGGGAGATTTGCGGCCGACGAATCATACTTGTTGAAGTTCTTCGGCTCCTCCCTAACTAGCCTGGCATTCGAGTGGTATTCTAGTCTGCCAGCAGGGTCCATATCTGATTGGACCGATATGCAAAAGAAATTTAGAGAAAGGTTTTATATTGCTGAGAGGGAGGTAACAGTTGCCGAGCTCTACGCAACCAAGCAAAAGGGTGATGAGTCCGCACTGGACTACATCCAAAGGTGGAGGAATCTCAGTATGAGGTGCAAGCGCCCTCCTCATCAAGAAGATGCAGTTCAAATTTGCAAGCAAAATCTGAAAAGAGAGCTACTTGAAAGAATGATCGGAGTAGAGATCCGGTCATTTGACAGGCTGAACAACATGGTGGCGGAAATAGAGGCCTTTTTCAAGTATCCCACCAACTCGTTTGCCAGTCAAAAGACCAAGCCGGCCGATAAGAAGCCTGCGGGAAGGAGGTCCATGCAGTGGACCTCAAAACATTTGAAAAGCAAAGAGACGAAGGCGAGGCGGTAGCCGGAACCTCCAGCAATAAAGCCGAACCAAAGAGAAAGGTCATCCCTTTCCAAGATAAAATGAGGAAGCCATACTCCTTCCCCAAAGAAAAGACCAAGACGTTGTTTTGATTGGGAGTCAGATACAACAAGATCACCCTTCCAACACCAAAGAGCCTGATCAAGCTGCAAAGAAGGACGATCCCCGATATTGTCTGTACCATCAGATCCTGGGGCACCCACTAGAGGACTGCTATGTATTCAAAGACATCGCAGAGTCTCTGATCAAGAAAGGAGAGCTGCAGATGGGGATTACAGGGTTGATCCGCCGCAGCCACATGAGTTACCTGCCCGGCAAGCTGGAGCTAACATGATCTCTATATATCAACAGCTATCAGAAGAGACCTCCGAGGTCAGCACGGAGAATACTTATAAGAGTCTTATCCTCACCCCAGTAGGGAGCAGGAGGAGTGGCAAAAGGTGCCCACTAAAGAAAGGAAGAAGCCCAAAAGGAAACTGGCTCCGAAAATGCACATTCGGGGTGTGACACCTCAGCCGCCGGCACCAGTGGTCACCCCAGTTGGCACCCAATAGAGCCCAGGGTCGTCATTCAGAACCCTGGCAATAGAAGGCGTCGGACACCTCTCCCTCTGTACGGGGGAGGTAGCCCTTCACTCGAGCGTCTACAGGCGCTAATGATGAATTGACGAATATGAGCAACCGAACAGATACCCTGTGCAGTTGCAAGAGTTTGTCCCGGGAAGAACTCGAGAAGTTGACTATGGAGGCACCTGCCGAGCAAAAGACACCTCAACCCCAAGAAGATTTGTTTTGGGGCAAGAGCCGATAAAGCAAAAGAAAAAGAAGAAAGGTCCAAGAAAAAGAAGGTGGCGGCAAGCCTCTCATGCAATACCATCTCCTCCCTACTAAGTTTTGGGGGAGCACTATAAAGAAGAGGAATTCTACCCCTCCTTAAGTGATGTCAATCAGGTTGGGGCTTCGGGTCAAGAGTTCATTACGAGATCCGGAAGGAAATGGGACGAGCTCCTCCGGCAATCAAAATATCGTCTTCCGAGGCGAACCCTCTTATAAGCCCAGAGCTTGAAGTTCGAGGGGCAGAGATTCCACCTCCTCCGGGGTTCTATCCCAATGAACAGACTGGGGGCTGGTCCCGTCCTTTTGCTGAGTTTCTGGCGACAGAAGAGAAAACCAGGACACTCCCCAAACCCCCAATATTGCAAAAGAAGGCCGATGATGGGAAAACAGCCTGTCGCCAACCTCAAGCCAAAATAGTGAAAATGACAAAGGAAAGTCAAGCTAGATGATGTCGGGGCGGAAGACCGAATCATCAAGCTACTAAAGAAGATTCCTACACAGTTCAGTGTTTGGGAAATCCTGTCTCTAAGTGAAGAAGACTAGAAAAGCGTTGATTGCAGCCCTGCAAACTCCAGCGCAATATGAGACCTGCCTTGCAAATGCAAGTAGAGCCGCCGTCGCCAGTACGGAGTCCATTACATTCACCCCGGATGACATGCTCCTCCCTATGCCACTCTAACAGACCTCTGTACATGAGGGGGCAGTTGAATGGACAACCCCTAAGCAGAATCCTGGTAGATCCCGAGCAGCGGTAAATATCCTGCCGTACAAGACCTACCAGAAATTCACTTTATGTGCACCTAGCCTCAGTGCATGATGTGAGAATAGCCGGTTCAACCAAAAGTTCGAGGTACCTCTGGGAGTCGTAGAGCTCGACTTGATCCTGGGGGACTTCACAACAAAGGTGCAGTTCCATGTGATCAATGCAAGTACCTCCTACAAGGCTTTGCTGGGTCGGCCCTGGCTCCATCGAAATGGGGTGGTCCCTTCAACATTGCACCAGTGCATCAAATATGTAAATGAAGGAGAAGAGAAAAGGGTTTTCGCTGACGCGCACCCGTTTGAGGTGTATGAGTGTCACCTCCTTGATGCTGACCTGTATCAGAAACACTCGAAGAGCCAACCCCTGAGAAGGACAAAGAGAAAGAAAGCATTGTTGCTTATGAGTGGTTTCCACCGGAACACTCAGAAATCCAAGCCCCTCAAGGGGGCAAAGCAAAGGAAGTCACCCCTGATGATGAGTGGTTCCCGCCACCACCGCCAGAGACCACTGCTGAGCAGCCCACATCAACAGAAGAGGTGGAGGCGCAGTCATGTGATGCCCTAGATTGCAGGCCTGATTCTACTCCACAATAAATGAAAAGGAGCCAGAATCATTCTGGTCCCGGAGGGCCTTACCAAGCCAGCCGCCGAAATAGATTGCCAAATAGTGAGAGCATTAAAGACCATGGTGATAGCTCACCCAGAAGGTCGCTTCACAGTCTTCTACGCAGCTGATAACAACAAATGAGGAGGGATGATGATTGCAAAATCCCTGAAGAGACAGGAGATCCCTTGGTCCCGATCATAGGTTCCCAAACATATCCAGATACAGTCGCCAGACTGGCCAAAAGTCAACAAATCCCTCTTCGCCAACGCCTCAGTCAGAGGGAGATGTTCAGAAAGCTATGGTACCCGCCGAATATGGACAGGGACCTGTTAAAAATCACCCAGCACCCAGGACTTGGCTTGTCACTGGGAGAAAGCTATACCGTTGGCATGATCAGCATAGCCAACCAACAGAAAGAAACCTTCAGGGTGTTTATGATGACTACCCCTGAGAAAGGCATGGAAGAAACGGCTGTAAGTGCGTACGATGAGTCCCCCAGGGGGCAGCGGCGCCCCTCGCCTGCACTCCCGTGGAGTCTCTTGCTATCCAAGTACTCCTGACAGCTAGAGAAAACAGACACAATGAAGCATGTTGTTAGGCTCTGCAAGCTCAGAAGAGATAAGGGAGCAGAAGCAATAACAGATGTTCCTTTGAATCCAGGTCAAGGGGTCCGGCAAACCAAAGAACCCGAAAAGAACATGCTGACTGAGGCTCAGCAAAGAGAATGTGTGGAGGTGCTAGAAGCAGAAGCTGATGAAGAGGGCTTCGTAGACCTCTAGCCAGCACCAGAAGAGCTTGAAGATGGTGGCCAGCCACAGTGGATGAGCTAGTAGAAGTAAACCTTGGCACGGAAAGTGACTACAGGCCAACCTTCCTAAGTGCCCTCATCCCAAAGAAGAGAAGCAACAGTATATCACGCTGTTAAAAGAGTTCCGGGATTGCTTTGCCTGGACTTACAAAGAGATGCCGGGACTCAGCCCCGATGTGGCACAGCATATCCTGGCAATTGACCCGAAAATAGAACTGGTCAAGCAAGCTCCCAGGAGAATGAGACCAGAATTGATCATAAGGTATGCACGAAGTGGACAAGTTAATAGATGTGGACTTTGTTGAAGAGAACCAGTATACTACCTGCTGGCAAACATCGTCCCCGTCAAAAAGAAAAATGGACAGATCAGGATCTGTGTAGATTTCCGAGATCTGAACAAGGCTTGTCCAAAGATGATTTTCCGGTGCCAATCACTGAAGTGATGATAGACGCCCCACCGGACATGAAGCTTTGTCATTCATGACGGATCATCCGCTACAACCAAATTTGGATAGCCGAACAAGACCGGGTGCACCTGCTTTTAGGTCACCCAAAGGGATCTTCCACTACAGAGAATGCCGTTCGGCCTCAGAAATGCCGGGGCGACCTACCAAAGAGCCATGACAAAAATCTTTGATGAGCTGCTCTATAAAAGGTGGAGTGCTACATTGACGACCTGGTGGTCAAAACAAGGAAAAGAAGGACCATCTGGCCGATCTCAGAGTCGTCTTTGAAAGGCTGAGGCGGTATGAGCTCAAAATGAACCCGATGAAGTGTGCCTTCGGGTATCCAGCGCAATTTCTGGGCTTCATTGTCCGATACAGGGAATAGAAATAGACCCTGTCAAGATCAAGGCAATCCAAGAGCTGCCGCCGCCAAAGAATCTGACCGAGCTCAGGTCATTACAAGGACGGCTAGCCTACATTCGTAGGTTCGTCTCAAATTGTCTGGGAGATGTCACCCTTTCACAATGATGGGGAAAGACGTTCCTTTCCAATGGAACCAGGAGTGTCAGCACGCCCTGGATCAACTGAAAATGTACCTGAACACCCCGCCAGTGTTAGGCGCTCCTGTAAAAGGCCGTCCTCTCATTCTGTATATAGCAACTACAGAACACTCCTTGGGAGCTATGCTAGCACAAGAGAATGAGGAAGGGAAGAGCAGCACTCTACTACCTCAGTCGAAGGTTAGTGGGGGCAGAAGAGAGATATTCTCCAATTGAGAGTATGCCTAGCCTTGGTGTTCGCAGCCAAGAAGATGAGACATTATATGCTGTCCACGAGGTTAGGTTGATCTCCAGGGCCGACCCCGTCAAATACATACTCTCCCAACCAGCGTTTGAAAGGGAAGAATAGGCAAATGGGCTGTCATCTTGATGGAGTTTGACATCAAATACATCCTCAAAAGGCAATCAAGGGCAGGCGGTAGCTGACTTCTTTGCAGCTCACCCGTACCAGAAATTCCTCCGCTCATCACAGAGCTACTAGAGGATGAGACCCTCGAAGTAAACCAATTGCAAACACCACCTGGCAACTTTACTTCGATGGAGCATCCAGAATAGAACCACTGCATATGCGGCGCCAGAGTCCGAGCGGGGGCAGGTATTGTCCTGAAGTCGCCTGAAGGAAGTCACGCACCTCCTGCTCAATTAGCAAGCCATGCTAATAACGAGGCTGAATATGAGGCCTTGATTATCGGCTTGCAAGTGGCCCTCTTCATGAATAAAAAGTGTGCAAGTCTTTGCGACTCAATGCTATCGTCAAACAAGTACAAGGGGAGTTTGATGTCAAAAAGTCGGAGTTGGCTGCCGTACCACCGAAAGGTGAAAAGACTCCTGTCAAAATTCTATCGAATAGAAATAGAGCATGTTGGCAGAACATGAATGCACAAGCTGACGCCCTAGCAAAATTGGCTAGCTCTTTGGCGGTGCCACCAAATGAGAAGCTAGAAGTCATTGTCAGATCGGCGGCAAGTCCCCGGCATGATAGAAGAAGAGTCCGAAAATGAAGAGAGCGGCCAAGAAGAAGTATCTGCGGCTGAAGAGATCGTGCAAAAGGACTGGAGAGCCCTTGCTGCAATGGTTCGAACAACAGCGATTGCCCTCGCAAAGAAGAAAGGATCAAGTTGATTCGAATAAGGACTCGTTATGAATTAAGAGGCGGAGTTCTGTTCAGAATTATGGCGGACTCCAAGAAAAAGATCTTGCTAGGTGCTTGTCACCCGAAGAGGCCGGGAAGGTCATGAAAGAGGTGCACGCCGGGATCGCTGGCGCCCATCAGGCCGGCCGAAGATGAAAATAGAAATTAAAAAGCTCGGCTACTATTGGCCAACCATGTTTGAAGACTGTGGCAACTTCGCCAAAACATGTCAAAAATGTCAAGAGCATGCGGTCGTCCTAAGGAGGCCTCCCATACATCTGCATCCGACCATTCCAAGCTGGCCGTTTGTGCAATGGGGTACAGATGTTGTGGGCCCACTGCCACCTTCTTCATCAGGGTGTAAATACATCCTGGCTATCACCGACTATTTTTCAAGGTGGGCCGAAGCAGTGGCATTAAGAGAAGTAACAGGGGAGCTGGTGGCGCGCTTTGTTCAGCGCAATATCATCTTCAATTCGAGAGTCCAGACCGGATCATATCAGATAATGGAACGCACTTCAAGAATCAGAAGGTGCTCAGAATGGCCGCAAAATATAGAATAGACTGGAGGACTTCCACTCCCTACAATCCGCAAGCCAACGGCCTGGCGGAAGCCTTTAACAAAACTTGTTGCACACTTTTGGCCAAAACAGTCATGCCAACAAAAGAGATTGGGAGGACCGGATGTATGAAGCCTTATGGGCCTACCGGACCGTCTACAAGACACCAACAGGGCTGCTCACTTTCTCCCCTGGTATACGGTTCAGAAGCCGTGGTCCCAGTAGAATTGGAGGTGCCATCTCTCAGGGTGGCCATGTAGCATGGGCTAGCTCCCGAGAATCAACTAATACTGATAGAAGGCTCGAGGAACTTTCCGATTTGGAAGGAAAAGATTACGGGCCCAACAGAACATCCAAGTTTACCAGGCCCGCATAGCACGTGCCTTCGACAAGCTCGTCAAGGGTCGCGAGTTCAAGAAAGGGGACCTGGTGATGGTCAAGAAGAGAAGTCATGGCCAGCAATCCAAAGGGAAAGCTGAACGTGCATTGGACCGGGCCATACGTAGTGCAAAGAGTCTATGAAGGCGGCGCCTACGTCCTGGTTGACCATCGGGGTGAAATACAATTCTCACCCCTCAACGGAAGACACCTGAAGCTGTATCATGCATGCCGTCCAGATTCAATGGTCAAGTATGAGCAACAAGAGACTGAACAAGAAGTGATCTGATCAACTTGTTCGACGAATGAGAAGTTCGGCTGCCATAAAAGAACTGTTGCATTTGCAACAGCAGAGAGTTTCTCAACCTTGATTCCCCACATGTCATATAAAAAAAGAAGGAAAAGGGCAAATAGCAAAAAAAAAAAAAAAAACCAAAACAAACAAACAAAAACAACAACAAATGTAAAACATTAGCTCTCAAACCCCCGGGACGCTAGTCGCCGATGACGAGAGCCAAAAAAAGAAATGCACAAATGGCATGCATTGCATGGCAAAAAAAAGATAGAAGAGGCAGCCATACCGCTAGCCGGATTATGGCTCTGAGGCGACGATGTCCCAACAAAATTTACGAGACCTTCGTGTTCCCCGCTGATTTCCAAGGGCGGACAATGAAAAGAGTCCCCCCCATCTATAATTGGCATCATGCCTCGTTGATGATCTGCGTGGAGATCGTTCAAGTTTTTCGTGCCTCTCCTTGCATGAAAAGATTCTCAAAGAAAGGAAATGCATGTTTTCTTGAATATAAAAGAGACATACATATATAAAAAGAATAATAAAAGACTTTAATGAGAACTTTGTGCTTTAGCATGCATAAGCAATTGCTATCCAACTGGCCTAACCCCTACCATCTTTTTGTGGGCAGGAAACCTGTACGGTTGGCGCCGAAGTCACGACGAAAGCCGACGACGGCGACGAATCTAAGAGATTGGCGTCATTCAGACGATCAAGTCCCATCGCGGGCACGGTCGAAGCATACGAAGCTACATCGGCAATCGGGTTGCAAAGGGGAAAAACGTCAACAAGCTCGAGCAGCCGATGTTGGTTAAGAAGTTGGCAGACTACGCCACCCTCCTCGCCTTATTAAAAAAACAAAAAAAAAAAAAAGAAGAGGCTAAAAATAGAGATGCCTCGTCAGACTTGTCCACTGGGCAAGGCAAAAAGGACTATAACCCGGCTAGGGTGAAAACTCGTAAAGGGCGCCATGGGCAAAATCGGGTACCCCGCTGCGCAAACCCGAAAGGGCGTGTAGGCAAAAGCAAGAGTGGGTCGAATGGGTGAAAACCCGAAGGGCGCCCAACTCGATAATAAGAAAGCAAAATATATAAATAAATGATGATGACCAACATCGAATTCCAGTAGATGTAAAAGCCAAATAGAAGGTCGTCACCCTGACGGTAAAAGTCAAAGGGAAGGCCATCACCCTGGCGGTAAAAGCCAAATAGAAGGTCGTCACCCTGACGGTAAAAGTCAAAGGGAAGCCATCACCCTGACGGTAAAAGCCAAATAGAAGGCCGTCACCCTGACGGTAAAAGTCAAATAGAAGGCCGTCACCCTGACGGTAAAAGCCAAATGGAAGGCCGTCACCCTGACGGTAAAAGCCAAATGGAAGGCCGTCACCCTGACGGTAAAATCCAAATAGAAGGCCGTCACCCTGACGGTAAAAGTCAAATAGAAGGCCGTCACCCTGACGGTAAAAGCCAAATGGAAGGCCGTCCCCCTGACGGTAAAAGCCAAATGGAAGGTCGTCACCTGACGGTAAAAGCCAAATAGAAGGCCGTCACCCTGACGGTAAAAGTCAAATAGAAGGCCGTCACCCTGACGGTAAAAGCCGAGTAGAAGGCGTCACCCTGACGGTAAAAGCCAAATAGAAGGCCGTCACCCTGACGGTAAAATTCAAATGGAAGGCCGTCACCTTGACGGTAAAAGACAAATAGAAGGCCGTCGCCCGGACGGTAAATGAAGAATAGAAGGCCGTAATGCTTGACAGCAAAAGTTCCTGTCATGTTAACGGTAAAAGACAAATAGAAGGCCGTCGCCCGGACGGTGAATGAAGAATAGAAGGCCGTTATGTTTGACAGCAAAAGTTTCTGTCATGTTAACGGTAAAAGACAAACAGAAGGCCGTCGCCCGGACGGTGCATGAAGAATAGAAGGCCGTTATGTTTGACAGCAAAAGTTCCTGTCGTGTTAACGGTAAAAGACAAATAGAAGGCTGTCGCCCGGACGGTGAATGAAGAATAGAGGGTCGTTATGCTCGACAGCAAAAGTTCCTGTCATGTTAACGGTAAAAGACAAATAGAAGGCCGTCGCCCGGACGGTGAACGAAGAATAGAAGGCCGTTATGTTTGACAGCAAAAGTTCCTGTCATGTTAACGGTAAAAGGCAAATAGAAGGCCGTCGCCGGACGGTGAACGAATAATAGAAGGCCGTTATGTTTGACAGCAAAAGTTCCTGTCATGTTAACGGTAAAAGGCCAAATAGAAGGCCGTCGCCCGGACGTGAATGAAGAATAGAAGGTCGCTATGTCTGACAGCAAAAGTCCTGTCATATAACGGTAGAAAAAAGAGGCTGTCACCCTGACGGTAAAATGGAGGATCGTTACCTTGACAGCAAAAGCCCCTGCCATATAAACGGTCAACCAGCGGCAAAAGATCCGTCGCCTCGACAGTCAATTGGCAGAAAAGGTCCCATCGTTTGTACAGTCGGCAAAAAAGAAGAAAAGAAAAAGAGGCTAAAAATAGAGATGCCTCGTCGGACTCACTTGGGCCAACCCGCTGAGTGAGGGTAAAAGGACTCAGACCCGGACATGGTGAAAACCCGCAAAGGGCGCCATGGGCAAAATCGGGTACCTCGCTACGTGAAAACCCGAAAGGGGCATAGGCAAAAGCAGAGGGGGGTCGGGTTGGGTGAAAACCCGAAAGGGCGCTCAACTCGATAATGTGAACAAAAAAGAAGAAGAAAAAAAAAGAGAGACAACAAATAGAGATGTGCACACCATAGCAAGGCATCAAGAAGGAACATTTGTGTCCAAATAAATGCCTTTCATTAGTAGTGAAATAAAGCTACATAAGTAAAGAGGCGAGGCCTCGGGAATAAAAAGGGGGAATATAAGAGCATAGAAATGGAACGGGCCCTATACCTCATGGCAAGTCCCGGAATAGTTCCTCAAGCGACAAGATACCCACATGAGGGGAGGATATTCTCTCTTTTAGGCTCGCCCTCCTGGATTGGACCTCCAACAATGACTGCTTCGCCAGAGTCAGCCGGTCTTCATCCACCGCAATGGCCAGCTCTTGTTCAGCTTTCAAGTCAGCAAGGGCACCCTGTCTGGCCTTGGCGGTGTGCAATTCAGCTTGCAAAAGATTTATCTTGGAGTTTAAAGCCGTTGACTCTCATCATATCCTCTGACAAGAGACAGGCGATGCTCCAGGTCGTCGGCCAATGGGTTCAACACACGCTTTACAGTCCGACTGTTGAATTTCCAAAGCATTCATTGGTCGGACAGTTCACGTTGAAGGTAGTCGCGGCGCTTAAGAGTTTGAGCAACAGAGTGATTCTGTTTGCCCAATCATCCAATGAGCAACCCATGATGACTAGGACCCCTGTCATTTGATTCGCGGCTGCTTTCACCCTCTCGTAGGGGATGGCAGGGTTCTGGCGCACCAGCGTGCGCAAAGAGGACAACTGTCCTTGGACCATGGCGTCTGAAGAGCAAAAGTCTCCTGATGGTCCAACAGCCGGAACCTGAAATTCTACCAGGGCGTCCACCTCTGCCCATAGGCTGGCGTCCACCACGGTAGAGCATGAGGCGAGCCCCGCTGAATAGAGGTTGGCCCCGGCTGAAGAGACGTTAAGAGCCCCACCGGAGGTAGCAGGAGTTGCTGCCGCTTCAGAGATAGCTGCCTCCTTGCCGAAAATCGCCTTGACAAGTTGGGTAGTCGGCACCTGGGGGGTACTCATGCTGTCACTGGAAGGAGCCAATGGCGGGCTCACTTCGACCTCAGGGCGGGTTCCTTAGCCACGCCCTGCATTTCGTCAATTGATGATGGATCTAATGTGGGTTCCCCGATATCTGATAAGTCGACGCCAACTGTCGGCGAAGACTCGGGGGCGTTGGTATCCTGGACTTCCTCGAAATCCTGCAAAAAGAAAGAGGAAATTAGAAACAGACGCCTTAAGCCTTGTGTCAACAGAAGCGTATAGGCATGGGAGTAAGCACTCACAGGCACAAGTTCTGGAGAGAAGTAGCGGCCTCGGCCTTGAAGTGACCACGGGAGACCCCTCCGCGCTGCTGGAGGAACCCCTGCAATCCCATCAAGGGCAGAGATTCTCTCCCTCTTCCGCTCTTTAAAGAGACTCCCGTCGTCAGATAAGCTTCCACTTGGCGAAGGGGAGCCATAAACTGTTTCGGCGTCTGAAGAGTCATCTGAAGAAATGGTGACAGGGCTCTGTGACTCCTCCACTGCAATAGTTCGACCGCCTTGCCGAATTTTCATAAGGGCTGCCCTACCCGCGGCTCGTTGGCTCATCCTGAGAGGAGCGGAGAGTTTCTTGACTCTCCGGGCTATAACTTTCGTGGCCGAACGCTTGCCAGCAGCCCGAGCAGCGGCAGATTCGGCGGCCGCATCTGGTAAAAGATTGACAAATGGGCGATGAGAAAAAGACATCCTACTAGCTATTATATGAGTGAGGCGATACTGCGATTCCGACCTGCCGGTGGAGGGAAGAGTGTATCAGACAGTGCAGTAACCGGCACCGATAGGTCTTGCCCCATGACGGGAGGATCTGCTGTTGGCGAATATCATCTGCAGCCCATAGACAAAATGAACAAGGTGAATAGACGACTCAGAAGCGAAGTATGCATAAAAGCAAGAGAAAGTCAATGAGCACTGAGGGTGCGGTGTCTTCATGCTGACTGCAAAAGTCTTCAAATGAGGGAATTGACGGACCCTCAGCAGGAATTGATGACGAGGGGGATGCCTCCCTCTTTCTTTGGAAGCCCCCGGGCTTTAGCAATGCTGCTTGCTATGCTCGACTTCTTAGTTGATAGCTTCTCGGTCAGGGCTTATAATGGATTTTCCTCAGTAAAATAAAGCGGCCTCCGCACTTTCATGATAAGTCCATGATATCGCCGCCGCCGATCCTTTGCAGAGGGATCTGAAAAGAAGAAAAGAAGAAAAGAGTTAAAGGGGCGCAAAGAAAGAGAGAGAAGAAGAAAAGCCACAGGCAACATCTTCCCAAGAGAAGAAACAAACCTGCTATATATGCCCGTATAAAATCGGTGCTGAGGGCAGAAGGTGTGTACGCTTTGCTTGGCCCGGGATGCCGCCTCTTGGATCAGCCAACATACATCATTTATCTGGCAGCAGTCCTCCGCAAAGATGGCCAAATCCTCTTGGCCAATTGAAGACAGAAAATAGTGGAGGTAGGTAGTCCATGCCCAGCCATCCGCATATTGAAAAGACACATGAAGCTCGTGTGCCAGAATTTCTTCGTAGTCTGCCTCCACGGTTAGATTGTGAACATGAAGTAGCACAAATAGCCATGAAGTGTATGCATAGCGATCTCGGCCTGGATCCCCCGTACTGACAATGCCCGGTATGGGTATTCTTTGTCTACCTCCCCGCGTTGCAGTACAATAGCTGGAGCTTCCTCCTCAATAGGCCACGGCTGTGCGACGGCCAGCCGATCTGAACTGATGTTGCAGAGGTGCTCAAGAGTTGCGGGGAAGGTGTCTTCTTCTACTTCGGGCAAAACCAAGGAGGGAGGAGGATTCTTCTTTTTGGCGGCTTGTCTCGCCTTCATATACCGGTCAACAACTTTCTGGTCGCCGGACTTCAGGCGCAGTAAATGCTCCGAATCAATATCAAGTGCAGGCTGCGGTTGCAATTGCAGTAGTTTGCGTTCAGCAGCGTCCCAGCAGTCTGTCTTGCATTTTCTGTAAAAACTGGTCCGAGCATTCCACCACTTGATGTACTCAGGTGTAACCCGGGTGTGCGGCCTGGCACAGGCACCCGAAGGTGGACGAGTCGAAACGGTGGAAGAAATCCCACCACCTGCGAGCCTGCTCCAAAAGCTGCCCTCCTCCCACCGCCCGGCCAGTCAAATCAAACTTGGCCGATGACAGGGGATATGCTGATCGTACCCAAAATTTCGGGCGAATCTGAAAGGGTAGTAAGGTTCAAAATAGACGACGCTCCCCCGTCGGAACGTCAACACACTGGGCCGAATGGACAAGGCCCAATCTCTCAGCTCCGGCTCCAGCACAGACCTGGTCAGTCTCTGGCGGCTCGTCGGGTGCACAAAATCTTCAACCACATCATCGCGGCATTCCCGATAGCGATTGGCTAGTGGACTGCTGTGGCTAGCCAGGTGCCAGAAATAGATAGTGCCCGGAGAATCAGTCGGGATACTTGTCAGTTTACCCCGAATCTCGAACAGCTGCTTTGAAAGAGAGTGCGGCTCTGCACTGGCAAACTCCAGCATTCTGGGAAATAGCCGGGTCGACTGAAGAGATCTAGGGGCAAACTCTGGAAATAGACCACAGGCCCAGACATGAGGAAGTGCCAGGCCCAATCACCCGATGCTGCCTCGGGGCTGAACGGCGACACAGGTCGCCAAGAGACCGATATATTAGACAAAGTGCCGCAAGGCACAAAGACAGCTTAATACCCCAAGCCATTTGACAGGCTGGGTAGATAACATCTGGGCGGAGGAGGGAGTCATCGCCCACTGGCAAAGCAAACGAACAGATCCAATAAGCCAAATATGCCGCACAATGGGTGTGCGGGTCAGCTCCAACAGGGTTCGGACCAGAAAGACGGCCCTTCAAGAGAGAGTCCGGAATAGTCACCTTCTGGCGACCGGGGTTCTTCTTCGCGGCAATCCCGCCGGCGCTAACAAAGTCCTCATAGCGCTGCTTGTGGGAAAAGAAGTAGGCCAGCCACATATGCTGGCTGACCTTGCTTCTTTCCCTCTTCTCGGGAGCGGCCGGTATTGCGGGCGAGGCTGAGCTGGCGGTAGACTTTCATGAGGTACCTGTAAGAGTACCCATGCAATATTGCTGCTCCCTGCCTGTCCTGTCTTTGATAATATCGGGAGACACACCTTCATAGGGTTCTCCATCAATCGGCAGGCCAGACAACTGATGCAGACTCCAAAGGTCGAGAGACGTCTCCCCTTCAGCAGTATAAAAAGTATTGTACTCGGGGCGAAGACCTCTGCAAGGCCGCAACAGAGACCTTTGGACAAATGATACCGGTACCGGGCCGCAAAGACACTGTGGTAGACCCCGGCGGTCATCAAAAGAGGTGCATAGTTGTGAAGTACGAAATCAGCTGCTTCCACTGCAAAAGTGCGAAAGTGATGGGCATCTGTCGCCCGTAAATCTCCAAACCAGCCTGCTGCCAACTGGTGCTTGAATCGGATTGCTAGGCAGTCCAGAAGAAAAGGCTCATCTCTGTACCCCCACTGTGTTGGGCAGAGAAACAGTCCAAATGACGTCCGCTCCTTGTGAACGCGGCCGGAAGAATTATCCCACCTGGCGGGGACGAAGGAGGGAGCACGTGTCAGCTTATTGCCCTCTGGGACCAGGTCTCCCAGACCAAGAACGGGGGCCCGTCGCCGCGGCTCTCCGATCCGATAAAGAGGCTCGGCACGGGGGACGCAGGCAGCCAGGCTGTCCCTTTCGATTAAGATAGCCGCCTCCACTCCTGGGTTAGAAAAGAGTTCTTCTTGCCTCTTGGAGCGTAAGAAGGAAAACTGCAATAGATGCTTGTCCTTCGGATGATCCACGCGATAATCCTCGTCGCAGGTAAAAGTGGGTGGCGTCGAGCTGACGTCGAGCCTCGATATGTCCATCGTGTCCACCTCGTCATCTGAAGAGTCGGCCAGCACAGCGACCTGGTCGTAACCAAGGGTCAACCGTGGGAAATCCGCCCACAAAAGAAGCGGTGCATCCTTCCGAGGGCCTGCACTGCTGGAAGAAGATTTGGGAGCCATGGTTCCGCAAAGGAAATTAAAGAAAGCCACATCAGGGGCCAAGTAAACACTCAAATCCGATAAAATTTCGGCAGCATCTTCCCTTGTCACACGAACAAGTGGGGGTTTCAGCGGGTACTCGTCCACGCACTAAGACGAGACGGCCCCAAACAGAGACATGCAAGCATGTCGAAAAAGCTCTCCGGGAACCACTGTTACCTCGAGGACCAGCCAACGAGGAGTGAAGCGACCCAGTGCCTGGCTGCAGTCAAAAGACCCGTCATTAAAATATGGTGCGGAAAGAGACGCGGACCAACGGAAGCCCCGCCGATCTAAAATGGGCCCCCGCCAACGAAGCTGAAAAGTAAACGGCCTGGGACCTAACGCGTCCTCACCGTTTCCTAAGGGGCTCCGGGCCCACTAAAGCCATCTACAGGCGCTGCTACTCTCTCACGGCGTGCGGGGTAGAAGCTAGCCCTAACTAGACCCGCCATTCGGGGCGATAACGAGCGGATGAGGACCGCAATGGTGGAAGCCCCGTCGATTTGAGGTGGGCCCCACGGACAAAGAGACGAAAAGGCGAAACCTTGGACTGGGGATATTCCCCTGCAGTCCCCTAGCGGTTGGCAACCCTGGGACCTACCCGATCTCCCCTTGCTTTGTTTATAGGGGGAAGATCCCAACGGACCCGGACACACATGCAGGCGTTCGGTACAAAAGGCCCCATGGCCCAAGGCACATTCCCTTAGCCTGCCCAAACCCCCAGGCGCCTCTCTCGGCCTGTTCACCATGCAACAAAAAAGGGGCATGTAAGCCCTGCCGAAGCCCCATCCCCCGGTTCAGCCAACCAAGCACTCACAAAAAAAGTAAAGAGACAGGAGGGAGCTCTCTGAGGCATCGCCGGTGCCCTACCACTGAGATGCGCCGCGTGTGCCTCTGTGCCCTAGGACGGCGCCGATCTATTCGCCCACGCCGCGCACGGCCCGTCGCTGCTTCGTCGCTGGGTCGCCGACACAGCCGCCGCAGGACGTCGCCGCCACGAGAGGCCGCTCCCTCTGCCGCGCTCCCTGCGGTCGTCGCCGCCGCCCTCCGAGGGCGCTACGATCCCTCCTCGGAGCGCCGACGAGACCGCCGCGCTCGTCCGAGGTGCTGAAGAAACCCAGCCGCAGCGCTCCTCGCTGCCGACGAGCCTGCTTCGCGGATGTCGCCGTCGCCCCCCACCGCAGGATCCGGGAACCTCCTCGCGGTCGCAGGCACAGCCGCACCCCGTCGGTGCAGAACCCTAGCGCCGCCGCTCGAGACTAAAAGGGGCCCCGACGAGCCCTCGCCGCCGCAGCTCCGTTCGCGCCTCGCCGTCGCGCTTCGCTGCGCGCCGTCACACCTCGCCGCCACCAACCGCCGTCGCGCGCCCTTTTCCTATCGCCGGAGGAGAAGAGAGAGGAAGGCGAGTGAGGGGGAGACGACGCGAAGAAGAGACAGGAGGGAGACGAGTCGCGCCGCGGAGGGGAAGAGAAGAGAAAGAGAAGGAAAGAGAGAGGCGGCCCCCGCGCGCCTTTTGAGGCGTGATTTGAAAAGGCCGAAGCGACCGGCCTCGGGAGGCGCGAACTGCCGGTCCGCGCTCCCAGGCCGCCCGCGGACCGAGTCCGCCCAGGCCGCGCGGTTCAGCGCGCGCGACCCGCGCCAATTCGTCGTGCGCAAACCGCGCCGAATCGACCCTGTGCCGATTCGAAGAGGTCAACAGACCGCGCTCCACATTGCCTGAGCAAGCCCAAGCCCCAGCGGCCCAAAAGAAATAGAAATGGGGAAAACCATCCCCAAATCGCCCGTCAAGAGCAACGCAAATCCGTCATCCGCGGATCACATCACCAAATAGAAGCAAAAAGCTATGAATAGACCACTTGACCATTAGCCTGGCAACAAGTCAGTGACCTGCCGGCGTTAGTGTCAACAACCAAAGGACTAAAATTCACCCGCGGATGTCGCTCTGCGTGCCTCCTCGCACCACCCACGGGTGGGGGGCATTTGTGGACACCCCATTTCACTAATGGGCCAAAACCGCTGGCCCGTTACCCAACCTGCCAGCACCGATTTTGGCCCCTCATGTGCTGTGCAAAAGAAAGCCAAAAGGCCCACTCAAAAGGCCACCAAGGCCCATCTGAAAGCAAGCTTATCTCACCCCATAAAGTGGGGGGGTGAGAGTAAGCATTTGTGACACCTCTCAAAAGGGAGTGCCAAAAAATGGAAAAAAGGTGGTCTGCCACCTTGCTGCGCAGGGAGCTGGTTGGGCCTGTTTTTGGTCTTTTCTCCCTTCTAGAAGGCTTGGGCAAGGGGCCAGCAAAAGGGGGATACGAAAGGGGCTGCTGGAGGGGGGCTTGTTGTGGGTTTTCTGCACCAAGAAGAGGAGGCTTTTACCAAGAGAGAAACCAGCAGAAGCAAGCTCCTGGCGGTTCCTGTTCAAGGGGAGTTCTCCATCCGTGAAGAGAAAAAGAGAGAAGAGAGAAGAGAAAGGTGAGAAGAGAAAGCAAGAGAGAGAGGAGTCCTTCTTTGGGGGCTTCTTGTCTTGTCATATCAAGAGAGAAGAGAGAGCAAGAGGGTCTCCCACGTTGGTTTTCTCCCCCCTTTTTCTTTTCTCTTGGGTTTGCAAATCTTGTACCCTTTTACATTTCTTTAATGGAATAGATCATGCTCTTGTGCATTTAATGCATGTTTCCCCCCCCATCTCATTTGGGTTTTCCATGTCTTTTCTCTCCTTACCATGGGGTTACGGGTTGGGGATGGCCTCTCTATAGAGGTACACCTCTCTCCCTTCTAACACCCCATGTGAGGTCAAAAAGCCTCCCATACCTCAATAAATGAGGTCATGGGAGCATGAGACTTCATGCTCATTTGATGCATGCAAAGCATGCTAAATTGCCCTTCAGCAAGCTAACCCTCTTGTTGTTTTGGCCTGAAGAGACCGGTTTTTCTCACAGTCCAAACAGCCCTTCAAGAGTTCCCTTTGTGGTCAACAAACACCCATGGCCATGGCTAAGGGGATTGAGCAAACAATGCTCATATCCCTATGCTTAAGCGCCTTTTCCAAAAGCCCATTTCAAAAGAGATCATCAAGCATAGTTTGCCCCTCACAATAGGCTATCCCCATCGCGGTTTTCAGCCCCTTTGATGTGCATTTCAAGCCAATACCAAAAGTCCTCCAAGAGCCCCATTTCGCTAATCAAGGGGGTTGGGCAAATGATGCCTAAATCCCTTTGTTTAGCCCATCTAGCGATGGGTTGCAATGCCATCTCGATATCCAAAATCACCCCGCCATGAGCAAGGGCGTTCTTGGAGAGAGGCGTTGTCATCCTTTGCACAGGTGACTGGCTGCGCCGATTCAGCCTGGCTCTGGTTCTGGCAGTCTTGTAAGACCAGAGCAGAGCTGCGCCGATTCGATGTCTGGCCATCATGTTGGCTGAAATCACATGAGCAAAATCATTGCTCCATGTGACACCAGCTAATCAACAGTTAAATGACATAATACTAGACCCATCCACACCCCCCGGGTTGGACAATATAATGCCTATGTCCGGACGGGTGGGTTTACATGTTATTCACACCGTCCCGTGGGTTGCTGGCCAGGACTTTGCCCGGATCTCCGTAGGCATGCCTGGGGGATCGGGGTCATGGGCCTTTGGAGTTACGTCGTTCTACGATGTATACTCTCTTTTTGGTGCCATCTCCATTCGTGGTGGATGAGCATCGCGCTTTCCCTTTATCGCCACGATAAGGGGAAATGCTGCCAAATTTTCCCCGCAAGGTTTGAGTTGGCGCAAGACTCCTAAAAGAGGTCATCAGCTTCTAATTGAGCTGGCGACGTTGTAAACAAACCAATTCGATGATATCTATGATTTCAGCCGAGCTGCGCCGATTCGCCTTATCTCGTCAGCTGCGCCGATTCGAGGACGTCTGCAAAGTGCGTTGAGCCGTTTTGCTCCGCTGAACGAATAGAACTCCGTTCCAAATGCTCAAAGGACCCAAACGGCAAATTAAAATCATTTAATGATAAAAAAAGAATTGTAAAAGAAATTGACCTCGTTTCAAACAAAAAAGGGAAGAAGAAAGTAAAAGGCCATCCATGTTGTTAAATGGCTAAGTTCAAACCTTTTCAAATGACAAAATCACCTCGGGTTTTACAAAGGATCAAAGGGTCAAATCAAACCTTCTTTAAAAGAGCAAAAGACGTCTCATATTTTGCAAAAGAAGAAAGGACAATTTGAACTATTTTCAAACAAATCAAAAGGTCATCCTACGTTTTCCAAAAGAATAAGAGATTAAATTGGACATTTTCTTAAAGTAGCAAGAGATTGCATTATGTTGAACAAAAGAGTCAAACCAAACCTTAAAAAACATAAATGATCATCACATGCTTCGCAACAAAAAGAGAACCGAATCGAAACGGCTTTCAACAAAAGACCAAATTGTGCCTACTTTTCAACAAATAATCAAAGAGACCATCTTTTCAAAATTCTTTCTCGAATAGACCTAAAAGGCCGAACTGAACTTGTTTTCACAACAAAAGAGACAAATGAACAAATAGGCGATGATGAGAACTTGATAATGGGTTGAGCGGAAGGTCTAATGGGTCGGATAGGCATTCGTCCCGTCCCTTAGCACTTCGATTCATTTCTTTTAAATTATGCTTCGCACCCTTTGTCGGATGTCCCGTTTCAAGGTCACGAGGCTTTCTAATCTGGCGATTAATCAAGGGTTTTCCCTCTCAGAGGGATGTAATTAACGTCGTTGCGTCTAGGCAGCGGCGGGATTTTGGTCCAGGACCCGACACCTCACTTTCGTTTGACGAAGTCAAACGGTGCGCACAACAGACTTTAAGCCCTCAGACTCTCGGAGGCAAACCATTTGGTTGTCACCTCGGTGACTGGCACGCCCGCGCTGTGCGAATTGCCGATTCATCTCACGCCATCGCCGCTCGTATAGCGTTCGGCGGGACTTGGATTAGCAATACGCATTCATGCCATGAGAATCAAAAGAATTTAAATAGATTTTTTTTTTAAATCTTTAAATGATTTAAAGGATTTTTTTTTTTTTAAATCTTTAAATGATTTAAAGGATTTTTTTTTTTTTAATTTTCATCTCCACAGCGGTATTGTGAAAGTTCTACAGAGAATGTGGTCCATGGGATGGATGCGTTACTAACGTGGCTGTCTTTCGGACGCATTCTTCTTTTGAGGTTTTTGGTCACTGTGAAGGTTATGAACTGTAATGTGGGTCCATTGAGCCTAGTTCTTGAATATTTGCTAATGTATGGCAGTTGGGAATATTGGTAACTAGATAATTGGTTTATGACGATTTAACTACGAGCTTTGATAGTGTGATCGTGTTTTATCGAGTTCGATGATCGGACGCTTATTCTAAAAAGTCTGCTTAGTTAAGTACTCTAAGTTCTTTGTGAGTTAGATATTGTGGTGCTCGGAGTTAGTCCAAGTACAGACTTGAATTGGATGCTTCTGATCGTCAATATGGGGTGAGACAACCTTGTAGTTAGATTCTTTTATGTGGTATTGTGAAAGTTCTTAAAGAGAATGCGGTCCATCTGATGGACACATTACTAACGGGGTCTGCCTCTTAGACACATTCTTCTTTCTTAGGTTTTTGATCACTATGAAGGTTCTGGATAGTAATGTGGGTCCATTGGGCCTAGTTCTTGGATATCTGCTATACGTATGGTAGTTGAGAATGCTCATACAATTTATTTAAAAGCTAGTCAGTACAGATAATTGGTTTATGACGATTTAACTATGAGCTTTGATAGAGCGACTTAGTTTTACCAAGTTCGATGATCTGGGCACTTATTTGGAAAGTCTACTTAGTCAAGTATCCCAAATTCTTTGTCAGTCAGGCACTATGGTGCTCGGAGTTAGTCCAAGTATAGACTTGAATTGGATGCTTCTGGTCATCAACAAGGGCAAGGAGCACAGACTTGGGATGGTCGGAATATGGGGAAAGACAGCCCTGTAGTTAGATTCTTTTATGTGGTATTGTGAAAGTTCTTAAAGAGAATGCGGTCCATCAGATGAATGTGTTACTAACGTGGTCTGCCTCTTAGACGCATTCTGCTTTCTGAGGTTTTTGGTCACTGTGAAGGTTATGGTCTATAATGTGGAACCATTGGGCCTAGTTCTTAGATATCTACTATACATATGGTAGTTGAGAATGCTTGTACAATTCGTTTAAAAGCCAGTCAATATAGATAATTGGTTTATGACGATTTAACTACGAGCTTTGATAGCGTGATGGTGTTTTATCGAGTTCGATGATCCGGACGCTTATTCTGAAAAGTTTGCTTAGTTAAGTACTCTAAGTTATTTGTAAGTTAGACATTGTGGTGCTCGCCAAGTACAGGCTTGAATTGGATGCTTCCGATCGTCAACAAGGGCAAGGAGCACAAACTTAAGAAGTTCGGAATATTAGGCGAGACAACCTGTAGTTAGATTCTTTTATGTGGTATTATGAAAGTTCTTAAAGAGAATGAGGTCCATCGGATGGATGTGTTACTAACGTGGTTTGCCTCTCAGACACATTCTGCTTTCTTAGGTTTTTGATCACTATGAAGGTTCTGGATAGTAATGTGGGTCCATTGGCCTAGTTCTTAGATATCTACTATACGTATGCCAATTCAGAATGCTCGTGCAATTTGTTTAAAAACTAGTCGGTATAAATAATTGGTTTATGATGATTTAACTACGAGCTTCGATAGCGCGACCTAGTTTTACCGAGTTCGATGATTCGGGCGCTTATTCTAGAAAGTCTACTTAGTCAAGTATCCCAATTCTTTGTGAGTCAGGCACTATGGTGCTCGGAGTTAGTCCAAGTACAAACTTGAATTGGATGCCTCTGGTCGTCAACAAGGGCAAGGAGTCCAGACTTGGGATGGCCAGAATATGGGGTGAGACAGCCCTTTATGTGGTGTTGTGAAAGTTCTTAAAAAGAATGCGGTCCATCGGATGGATGCGTTACTAACGTGGTCTGCCTCTCGGACGCATTCTACTTTATGAGTTTTTGGTCACTGTGAAGGTTATGGTCTATAATGTGGGTCCATTGGGCCTAGCTCTTGGATATCTTCTATACGTATGGCAGTTGAGAATGCTTGTACAACTCGTTTAAAAGCCAGTCAATATAGAAAATTGATTTATGACGATTTAACTACGAGCTTCGATAGCGTGACCGTGTTTGACTGTGTTCAATGATTCGATTGCTTATTCTGGATAGTCTACTTTGTCAAGTACACCAAGTTCTTTGCCAGTCAGACACTGTGGTGCTTGGAGTTATTCCAAGTACAGTGGTACTGTTAGGGTCTTATCGTCTTCACAGACTCCTCTACTCTTTAATGTGGTGAGTTGTACGTCTGACTAAGGAAAAGATGACAATATGACATCGACTTGTGGTGTGATTGTACTTCTTTTAGTCACTTGTAGTTCACTCGTAGTTGGGGGAGTGGATACTAGTAGATAAACTAAGCCCTAGTTAGTCCCTTGTTCATAGCCTCATTATATGGACTTCAGAACCATAGAGGTATGACAGGCATGGGTCTACAGTCCAATCAGATTGCAGGTAGTGTTGGTTGATTTCTACAGTTCTTGTTGAGTGAGGTGAAGTGGTAGTTGGACCTTCCATCTTTGGATGTGAGATAACAAGTCTTTCTTATGTGATTTGTCCAGGTCGGCTGTTGTTGTTGCAAGTCAATTTTTGTGACCCGAGTGGTGGACTCGACTTTTCAATGTGTGTGTGTGTGTGGGATCTATGCGATGGTTTTAGTTCCCTTACTTTGCGTTAATAGTTCTCTTCTACATTGTTGCCTTAGTTCATTCTGCTTTATATGACATTTGTTCCTTGTGTTCCCAACCCCAATCCGATACCGATCCTCATGGTAGCATAGGTAGGATTGTACCTCCAATAGTGTGAGTTTACTTTGTAGTTTGTACCATAAAGTGTACCCCAAGTTGTTGTAATTTTTTTTAACATGTGTTATTATATTGATGTAGCTTGTGTAAATGTGTGTGAAATCTTGTAAATATTACCACCTCATATTAGTTGTCTCTTAACATTTCTACGTACTAGACACGTGTGTTGATATTTCTTATAGGTCTTAGGGGTTTGTAGGAGGTAGAGTCGGGTCAAGTTTCGTTTAGAATCCGAACGACGAAGACCCCACAATTCAAGCCTCAATATATAGAATCTAGAATGTTAGTCCTACCTTTTTAACTTATCCAAATTAACCTGTGTGGTGTCTCATCGAGCTTATCTTAGTTAAAATATTTTGCTCGATGATCGGAATCTTTTGTAAGACCACTGTTCGGAATGGGCACTCTGAGATGGTCGACATGGGCTAGTTTCACGAAATTATGTTCTGAGGTCCAATTTACCTACCGGAGCGTGGGTATAAGTACATGATTTCAATCAATTTCAGTAAAATGTGAATATTTCTTTGCCTGGAGATCAGAACTGCTTCCAATACCCAATCCAGAATCGGCGCTTCAAGTCGTTCGCCACTATGTTGGACCCAAAGATTCTACTCTAGTGCCCCAATGCCTCTCCGGGAGAGTGACTGCAGACACATGATCTGATTGAGTATGACACTCATTCGGTCAAACGGGTATAACTTTCTGCTTGGTTATCAGAATCGCTTATAGAACTACAATTCGAAATCGACATTTCGAGATGCTCGACGCCCCTTACTACCTGAGATGGTAAGACGTCATCTCTGACTAAAAAAACCCTTCATTTTTCCCTCGAAAAGTGTTATTCCTGTGGGCCTGCTCAACGTTTCTAACTGAAAAATATGCGTAACATTTTCCTTGCGATCACAAGAACAACTTACGAGGTCACAATCCAAAGTCGACTAACCCCCGATGGTCAAAAAATTACGGTCATCTCGGGACAAAAACTCCTTCGGAGGTACGCGAACATTGGCGATATATCACCCATTCTAGCTTATTCTCACCCCTTTAATAAAAATGATAAGAATACTTTTCTTGGTGATCAGAATCGTTTGTAAGACCCCAATTCAAAATCGACACTCTAAGACGGTCGATATGAGACTAGTTTCACGAAATTTCGTTCTGAGGCCCAAATTCTCTCCCGGAGCATGGGTATAAGTACATAATTCAATCGATTTCGGTAAAACACGAATATTTCTTTTCTCGGCGATCGGAACTGCTTCCGAGACCCTAATTTGTAATCTACACTTTGAGTTAGTCACCACTAGATCAGACACAGAGATTTCTACTATAGCAACTCTGAATTTTTATTTTTGATAAATAATATTAAATTAAAATAAAAATGAGAATTTAATTGAATAATTGTGATTAAATTAAAACCCATTAAGCTAAATTATGAAATGAGTTATACTAATGGTCCAAACATGATTGAGTGGGCCCAATTGTAAAGAGCCAAGTTGGATGGGAGATATTTAGGCCTAATTTCGGAGCTAATTATTTAATAAATTAAAAGAGGCAAGATAATGACTAAAATAACTTATAATTATATAGAGATTAAGGTTGGCCGTACCGTACGGTAGTGGTACGGCCGATCCGCGCGCGTGCTAGAGCGTTTACAAGCCCAGGCACTGTCGATCTGTTAGGCTCAAAATCAGTTGACATATTTCATCTTATATGTCCCAATTCATTTAGAGTCTGTTTGGTTGTTTGTAAAATAAATTTATAGTAAATTTTTTTTTCAATAATTAACTTTTCCGGTAATCAAAAACACAATTATCCTTTGGTACCCACATAAATGTTTTTCCTGAAAAGATTTTTTGATGTTTGTTTTTCATTAAAATATTTATTTAAAAATAATTTTTTTAAAAAAAAAAGTAGCATCAGACGGTGGACACCGGATGCCTACCATGGCCGTTGAGTTTCAAGTATTGGACACTAAGAATTATAGTGGAGAATGTAGTGACACTCATGAAAATCCTATATGAAAGAGAAATTTAGGAAAATGGTTTACAAAGTCTTATCAAGGATGACAAAATTCATAATTTTAGGTAAAATATTTTCATAGATTAATTTTTTAGTGGTATCCGAAGTTTCTTCTGAAAATTGCTCAACATGAGCTTTTACGTTGAAACAAATGAACCTTAAGTGAGCATCCCCAGATGCCCAATAGATCAAAGCATAAAATCAATCAACTGATTCTCTTGATTGGTCGACCGACTTTTGTCAGGATAATAATTGACATCCAGATCTCATGGTCTTCAAAGAGAGATCAAAATGGTCGACCGACTTAACATTTTTGGTCAACCGATCGATACCATATAGATCGATCCAGACCGTGCCAGGGAAAATCTGAGTCGATCGATATGCATGATACGACCAACGTGGATATATACTCCTCAAACCTTTACATTCAAATATATACCCTTAAAAATTCATATTAATATCTTATACCATTGAAATTGGAAAAAGTTATCATGTATATTTCTATTATTTGATTCCCTTTATTAACTCAACCATACTAGAGTTACGAGAGCGAAAAGACTAACTTACTCTTCCAACTCTCGCTTTAGGGAAAAAAAGAGAAGTAAATCTCTCTCTCCTCTCCTATGTCCTTTTCACCTCTTGAAGGGAAATATTTTCATATTTTCATTCCTTTTAATTGCTAGAGAATATTCCTTCTAATTTGACGATCAATAATAATTGTTTTTTTTCATTTTAAAGGTATAAAATATAATACAAAGATTTGAGAGGTATATATCTTTGAATGTGCTAGGTTTTAAGAATATTTTTTTTTTCAAAAAAAAAGGGGGGGGGGAAGAGGAAAGTTTTTTTTCGGTAAGTAAGGTAAATGCTATATTAAGTGTAAAAGGAATATACAGAACTGTTAGTCGCGTGGGACTAAGACATAAGACTAACAATGTAATGACAGATAGATCATGATTACAAAGACGTAATCTATGATCTATACAATGTTCTTTCAAAAACCTACCAATTACACTCTGGTGTTGAAATTTCTCATGATTTGCCTCTCTCTATCAGTGTTGACTCTAATGGATTTCATTCCCTCAAGAATATCTCTAATATCATTGAGCAGACATAAGAGTACCTGCATGGGAGATCGGTTGCCTTCGTCAAAAGTGCGATTACATCGCTCCCTCCATATCCACCAAATAGAAGCTCGGAATGCTACCTTGGCGAGCTTGAGAGTATATCCTTGCCCATGCAAAGTCCGTTGTAGATCCTCAATTTCAAGTTCCATACTTTGTTTAGGCTGTTTATTAACACCCAGCCGAAGAAGAATGGTTCTCCATATATAGGCTGAGTATGAGCAAGTAAAGAAAAGATGATCCTCAGTTTCCTCCGCATTTTTGCAAAGAATACATCTGCTAATAGCAATGTTCTCTTAGGTACAGAGGAAAGTTCCCTGGCAGAACTAGAACTTGGACAGAGTGGGAAGGCTGGTCGGGCGATGGAGGGCCACGCGGGCTGATTTAGGGAAACCGAAGGCTCTTAAGTACTTAATAGTAGTTTTTTTCTTCAAGTTCATGGGCTACATGAACTCACACAGAATTTGTATCTGAATCCCCAATTCTGAGATGTCATTTGCATGTATGTATTATATTTGCTTATTCAATGTAATATCACCATTATCTACTTAAAAAACAGGGATCTCGACCTTATTATATCTACTCCTAAATTACATGAACATGCTGCACCGAAATCATACCTATCATGATGAGATACGTAGTTTTCGTTTAGGATTGGGAAGGCCTAGCTCTTTTAATAGTGCCAAATGTTATGAAGGATGATTTGGTCATCAACAGATTCTTGTGTTCATAAATTTAAGGGGTCATTTGATATTGAGAATATTTTTAAAGTTTTTAAAATATTTTATTTTATTTTTAATCTATTTAATTCAATACTAAATATGTTCTAAGAAAAATCATAGGTACCCACAAGTTTGGAACTACCAGATCTCTCATATGCAATATATACACTACTTAAAGCTTTCATTGCCGACTTTTTAATAGAATAAAGTTTTAATTATTATTTATGTTAATGTCGTGGAAATATATCTTTACGTGTATATTATATATATATATATATATATATATATATATATATATATATATATTGTTAAGTTGTTAATATTTTACGTGGCGATCAGAATCATTTGTAAAATCACAATTTAGAATGGACAGTCTACTACGGTTGACATGAGACTAGTTTCATGAAATTTTATTTTGAGGTCCAAATTTTCTCTCGAAGCGTGGGTATATGTACACGATTTTGATAAATTTTGATAAAACGTGAATATTTTTTCATCTGACGATCGGAACTGCTTTCGAGATCCCAATCCAGAATCATCGTTTCAAGTCATTTGCTACTAGGTCGAACCCACTGCTTTTAAATGGTCTAGTATCCACCATAATCGAGTAGGAAAATGGTGTTCCTCGGGTTCCAGTCTATTTTATTTGGTTGTTTGTAAAATATATTTATATAATTTTTAAAAAATAATATTTATAAAAATTATATATATAATTAACCGGTTAATATCCACGCAAATGACTTTTTTAAAGATTTTCTTATATTTGTTTCCTAACGAAATATTTTTTAGAAGTTATTTTTTAAAAATAGGTATTTTGAAAATCTCAAAGACGATGGTCACAAATTCAAAGACAATGATTAATGTTGCATGAGAGTCACTAAGAATAAGAGTAAAAATTGTAGTCACACTCGTGAAAAACTTCTATAAAAAAGGAATAAAAAAATGGATTACCAAGCTCCATCAAGAATATCAAAATCTAAGAATTTTAAGTAAAAATTACATGAACTAACTTTTTAAGTGTATCAAACAGGTTAATTTATAAAAAAATTTAAAAAATATTTTATTTTACGTCCAACCAAACATACATTAAATGTGCATCCATCTTCTCCCATCGCGACACGGCAGTCCCAAGTCTCGTTGCGCCGTCAATGTTTGAAAGCGCCCAGTCTTCTTCTTTCTCCGGTAGTAATTATGTTCATGGATCAAGATGGGATTTAAAAGGTGGACATCGTCTTGCGATGTGCAAAAATTCTCACAATCTTTGATGTGATGTGTGAAGAACCACAAAAGCTTGCCGTGGCAGCATTTGGGAGGAGAAGAATAGAAAGAAGAAGTGACCAGGGAAGGCGCAAATGGAGAAGGGGAGGAAGGAAAAGTGAACAAATGTGATGCAAATATTCTTGTGATTTGACCATTTCTAACCTTCAATTCTTATCACCAATTCCGGCCTCAATTAGGTTTTGATATGTCATATTGAATATACAATTAGGTTTTGATATGTCATATTTAATATAACAGTAAAAATGGGATGACAACTTTCAGACTTGGCCCATTGCAACCCCCCCCCCCTTTTTTTTAAGATTTTTCAGTTTTTCCCTCTGTTAAAGGTTTTTATAATTTTATTGCTTATGTAATTTTATTATATTTTAAATAACATCCTCTAATCTTTCCCACCTTATATATATATATATATATTGAAAGGAATTTCACACCTAAAATTTACTGATGGAGTTTCAAGTTGACGTATTCCATCAACTGCTACTCCTTTTCATAGAACTAATTGGAGCTGGTCACTTTTGAAGCGCAATATTTAGAGGGTTATTTGAAAATATTAGGATACATGGTGGTGCTTGGAGTTTCCTAAATCATAGGGGCCTGTTTGTAAAAGATCTCGTTACAATTTATTAACTAAATATGTTGACATGCATCTGTGGCTACAGGAATGTGTGCGTTAAAAAATCAATGCCAACAACATAAGTACTCATGTAATGACATCCTTACTACATGGCACAAAAGAGAGTGAAGAATAAGAATGGGGTAAGAGGAAGAAAGAGGTTATTATCTATACTATTATAATAAAACTCAGTCTTAGAAGTACACGTGGCAGTATCAGAAATTTTTTTTTTCCGCCCAAACTGAGATATGTGGTACTACTCTTTCCTTTTCCTCTGCATGGTATCACCGATCTGTTTTTGGCCTAAAACTATCCCCCCATCTTCATTCTCTCTATTTTTGTATTTCTTTCTCTCTCTTTATGTGCTGGATTCTTTTCCACTAACTCAGCTGGATTTAAAATTCAAATCCCCCCCCCTTTCTCCATTGACCCGCCCTTGAAAAAAAATACCATCTATCTATACTATTATATCTATACTATTATAATAAACCTCAATTTTAAAAATACACGTGGCAGTATTACAGCCTATGTAAATCCCACCAAAACTGTGGTATGCCTTTTCTCCTCTTTTCTCTTTCTCCCTCCCGCGATGCCAAAACTGATGTATGCTCTTTCCTCAAAACCGGCCGTTACGCCCAGCGCGTCAAATTCCAAGCGCCCGCGATGCCTCTACCTCTTCGGCGTTCCTTCCTTATGTTCTACCCAGACCTTCCAGATTTTTGATGTTTCTTTTTTTGTGAAACATGTTCCCATACTTAGTTTTCCCTTCCTTATGTTCTACCGAAGACCTTCCTTGATTTCTGATGTTGCTTTTTTTTTGCGAAACCTGTTCCCATACCTTTCTTCACCCTTCCCTGCACTACGCCAGTCCACCTCACACCCTCGCCCTCGCATACTCCCCATCCAGGCAGCCTCAACCTCGCAAGCTCGCGCTCGAAGCTTCGCCGTCGGCCGGGTCGCCCGCTTCCTCAAGTTACCGCGGCACATCCACCTGGCTGTGAGGAACGACTAGGAGCTGAGCAGGTTGCTCAGCTCGGTGAGGAGTCTGCTTGAATCCTTGCACAGGTATTTGAACTTTTGAGGAAAGAGTTGAGCCCTCTCACCAAAACTTTCTCTGCTACGTTCTTATTCCTTTTTTTTTCGTAATCATTTGGTTCATGAGATCAAACACATAACTTATATTAGATTGATATGTGACCATCGATCCATGAGATCAAACACATGTAGATTAAATGGAAACTGTTGAGGAAAATTCTCCACAAAATCCATGAAAAGCTTTGATCTCTGTACCTAAATCTGCTTTTCTGTATTAGACGTCCTGGGTAATTGATCTCTGTACCTAAATCTGCATATTTTCTCAATGCTTTGATGTAATGTAATCTAATCACTTTGATCACATAACTTATATTAGATTGATATGTGACCATCGATCCATGAGATCAAACACATGTAGATTAAATGGAAAAAGTTGAGGAAAATTCTCCACAAAATCCATGAAAAGCTTTGATCTCTGTAAATTAAATGGCAAAACAAATCAAAACTGATTGGGTTTCGGACATGGGCGATGCCAATACTAAAACCGACACTACCATCCTTGATCCTAGCAACTTCCTGGGTGCTTTCTCACAACCTGCAGCACTGAATCAAGACTAAAGGCCTAGCCACTTTCTGCATATCGTGAACTGGAGATGAAATAGATAGGGCTTAAAGGCACTTGCTCGAAGGCCCCAGTTTTCTTTGTATTGTGACTATTATTTCAAAAATTACTAATAGTGTTCTTAGGACTATTAATTTGGTAAGTTCCTAGTAAATCTTAAAAAATATGATCATCATATAGTGGGGAGATGACTTGATCAAGCAGATTTATGAAAAGTGGGCCGCTACTTTTCTTACTCCTGCAAATTTATTGGTCTTATATCATACCAAAAAAAGTGATTTTGGTAACTTTTTTCTGTCTATTTTCTTCCAGTTTGGAAGATTGGAAGTCTCAATTAAAAGTGCCCCGCGCTCGCATCGTCGAGCTTGCAGCCTTCCGTCGCAGCTTCACAGTCGCCATTTTCAGAGAGGTACTCAAAAGTTTTCCCCTAACTTCCCCCCGTTCATGCTATTTGTTCGCCATTTTTTTTTCTCTTCCCGCTATTCTTCAGGTAGCTTATCAGTTTTCAAGGTAACTCTCTTCCAGTAGTTGATTTCTTTGTTGTAAATCTATACAGTTTTCTAACCTTGGAAATCTATACAGTTTTGATATGCTGCTTAATATCTTAATTGATTTTTCTTTACAAAAAGTTGTTATGAGGTTTTTTTTATGAAAAGTGGGCCGCTACTTTTCTTACTCCTGCAAATTTATTGGTCTTATATCATACCAAAAAATTGCCATGCTCTCTCTTTTTGAGAAAAAAGGTACTCGGGCAAATTTTAGAAGCCCTGAATTTGCAATGAAGTTTTAGTTTAATATCCATATTCCAGGAGCTAAAGCAGATTGTCTCATAACAACACAAAGGTTTTATTTTAGGTACAAGAAAATTGCATTCAATAGTCTACCTTACAAACAAAATTGATATCCTGATTTCAGGTACAAGAAAGTTGCACGTGCACTAAAACCAGAAAGCCAGATTTCTTTCTTTTGTTCATAAAAACTTCATTGTAATATAATGAAATGTACTGAGCTTTGGCTACTGGAGCTTTAGTTTTTGGTTTTAGGTTTTTTTTAGATATCATAAGTATTTATTAGCAAAAATAAAATTCATTTAAAAATTGCCATGCTCTCTTTTTTTAAGTCAAAAAGATGGTTTGCAACTTTATTATCTATCTATTTCATTAACTGGGAGAAATTAATCTACATTACTGCTTATCTTTAGTTCTGTTAAGATTTTTCAGTGGTATCCTTTTCAATATTTTTCTCTGTGCCTGATTTTTCTGTCTATTTTCTTCCAGTTTGGAAGATTGGAAGTCTCAATTAAAATTGCATCGCGCTCGCATCGTTGAGCTTGCAGCCTTCCCGTCGCAGCCTCATAGTCGCCATTTTCAGAGAGGTACTTAACGAATTTTCCCCTAATTTCCCCCCGTTCATGTTGTTTGTTCGCCATTTTTTTTCTTTTCCCGCTATTCTTCAGGTAGCTTATCAGTTTTCAAGGTCACTCTCTTCCAGTAGTTGATTTCTTTGTTGTAAATCTATACAGTTTTCTAACCTTGGAAATCTATACAGTTTTTCTGTCTATTTTCTTCCAGTTTGGAAGATTGGAAGTCTCAATTAGAAGTGCCTCGCGCTCGCATCGTCGAGCTTGCAGCCTTCCCGTCGCAGCCTCACAGTCACCATTTTCAGAGAGGTACTCAACGGTTTTTCCCCTAATTTCCCCCCGTTCATTCTGTTTGTTCGCCATTTTTTTTCTCTTCCCTCTATTCTTCAGGTAGCTTATCATTTTTAAGGTCACTCTCTTCCAGTAGTTGATTTCTTTGTTGTAAATCCATACAGTTTTCTAACCTTGGAAATCTATACAGTTTTGATATGCTGCTTAATATCTAATTGATTTTTCTTTACAAAAAATTGTTATGGGGTTTTTTTTTATGAAAAGTGGGCCGCTACTTTTCTTACTCCCGCAAATTTATTGGTCTTATATCATACCAAAAAATTGTCATGCTCTCTCTTTTTGAGAAAAAAGGTACTCGGGCAAATTTTAGAAGCCCTGAATTTGCAATGAAGTTTTAGTTTAATATCCATATTCCAGGAGCTAAAGCAGATTGTCTCATAACAACACAAAGGTTTTATTTCAGGTCCAAGAAAATTGCATTCAATAGCCTACCTTACAAACAAAATTGATATCCTGATTTCAGGTACAAGAAAGTTGCACGTGCACTAAAACCAGAAAGCCAGATTTCTTTCTTTTGTTCATAAAAACTTCATTGTAATATAATGAAATATACTGAGCTTTGGCTACTGGAGCTTTAGTTTTTAGTTTTAGGTTTTTTTTGGATATCATAAGCATTTATTAGCAAAAATAAAATTCATTTAAAAATTGCCATGCTCTCTCTTTTTAAGTCAAAAAGATGGTTTGCAACTTATTATCTATCTATTTCATTAACTGGGAGAAATTAATCTACATTACTGCTTATCTTTAGTTCTGTTTAAGGTTTTTCAGTGGTATCCTTTTCAATATTTTTCTCTGTGCCTGATTTTTTCTGTCTATTTTCTTCCAGTTTGGAAGATTGGAAGTCTCAATTAAAATTGCCTCGCGCTCGCATCGTCGAGCTTGCAGGCTTCCCGTCGCAGCCTCACAGTCGCCATTTTCAGAGAGGTACTTAACAGTTTTTCCCCTAATTTCCCCCCGTTCATGCTGTTTGTTCGCCATTTTTTTTCTCTTCCTTCTATTCTTCAGGTAGCTTATCAGTTTTCAAGGTCACTCTCTTCCAGTAGTTGATTTCTTTGTTGTAAATCTATACAGTTTTCTAACCTTGGAAATCTATACAGTTTTTCTATCTATTTTCTTCCAGTTTGGAAGATTGGAAGTCTCAATTAGAAGTGCCTCGCGCTCGCATCGTCGAGCTTGCAGCCTTCCCGTCGCAGCCTCATAGTCGCCATTTTCAGAGAGGTACTCAACGGTTTTTCCCCTAATTTCCCCCCGTTCATTCTGTTTGTTTGCCATTTTTTTTCTCTTCCCGCTATCTTCAGGTAGCTTATCATTTTTAAGGTCACTCTCTTCCAGTAGTTGATTTCTTTGTTGTAAATCTATACAGTTTTCTAACCTTGGAAATCTATACAATTTTGATATGCTGCTTAATATCTTAATTGATTTTTCTTTACAAAAAGTTGTTCTGGGGTTTTTTTTTATCTAGAGTTGATATTGATGCGGGACAGCGTGGGGGGGAAAGAGAGAAACCAGCGAACAGAGAGACAGAGAGAGAGATGGCAGCAGGAAGAAGACACGGATGGGGATTCCACCCCTGGGGAATCCACCCCGCTGGAGGAGACAACAATGGCGGCTGCCCAAAGCTGTCTTCAAATCTTCATTAACCCTTCAAACATTCCATTACACTTTATTTATAGTGATGGAGCCCTAATGGCCCTCACTAAACACCCAAAGACCAAAATAACCCCAAGCCTAAAAATAGGTCCAAAATCGGACCCGAAAATACACAGAAAATAAAAAAGAACAAATGGGCCTCATTTGGGCCTTATTACATCAACTAAATGCTCAAACTCAATAAAGGAACAAACTAGTGGCCTGGCGGCAAGTCGTCAAGCCAAATGGAGGCCGTTGTCGCTGCACGTCGCCTCCGTCTGCTGTACACCTGGATCCTGTCGGCCCGGTCCAAAGCTCTGGTGTCCCCACCAATACCCCCCGCTTGAGAAGAACTCGACCCCGTCGAGTAAGGGTCCTGACGGCTCTGGAGACGCTCCAGAAGGTCAGGGTCCAGCTGCTGTAGCTCTGTGCGGGTGATCCACGTGTCATCGGTGGGAGGTCGACCCTTCCAGCGAACCAGGTAGCGCTGACAGTCTCCGCTCTGGGTTGTGACTACCTGCTCATCAAGTATTTGGTCAACCTGCTCACGCCGTGTAGGGGTCATGGCCGGCGGTGGACACTCTGGGGTGGGATCACTCACAAAGGGAGGAGATGGCTCGAATGGATCACTAGGAATTACTGCGGGATCTCTATAGGCTACCAGATCTGAAACATTAAAAGTGGAACTCATTCCATAGTTTGGCGGTAAATCAATGACATATGCGTTGGATCCAATTCGTTTTAGAACTTTAAAGGGTCCCGCTCCCCGGGATTGTAGCTTCTTCACGGTTCCTGAGGGAAACCGTTCAGGTCTGACCCTGATCATGACGTAATCACCCTCATGGAAATCGTGGAAATGACGATGTAAATTAGCTGCTGCCCTATAGTTCTCATTGCTGATCTCGATGTGGCGACGGATACTATCATGTAGACCTCTAATGTGCTCAGCTAACGACTGTGCAGACTCAGAGACTCGGGCCTGGTGAGACATGGGAACAAGGTCTACAGGACTCCTAGGCTTATACCCCGTGACAATCTCGAAAGGACTCATGCCAGTGGACCTGTTGACCGAGTTGTTGTAGGCAAATTCAGCTTGAGGTAAGACTAAATCCCAATTCCGAGCATTCTCACCAACTAGACAACGCAACAAATCCCCTAGACTCCTGTTGACCACTTCAGTTTGGCCATCTGTCTGAGGGTGGTAGGCGGTAGAAAATTTGAGCTTAGTGCCCAAGAGGTGCCACAGGGTCTTCCAAAAATAGCTAACGAATCGCACATCCCTGTCCGACACAATGGATTTGGGAAGCCCGCGGAGGCATACGACCTCAGAAAGGAAAAGACGGGCCACCTTAGAAGCATCGGATGTCTTGGCACAAGGAATGAAATGGGCCATTTTGGAGAACCTGTCCACCACCACCATGATGGAGTCATGCCGGCGGACCGAGAGTGGCCCGAAGGGGCAACCACCTGAGGAGTGGCTGCAACAGAAGGGGATGTGGGAGCTTGGGGCTCCAAAGAGGGGACAGTACGAGGTCGGGAGGGATGGATGGTGATACGGTGACCGCCATGCTTGAAGACACAAGTGTTGGACCGCCCATAAAGAGCTGCATCCGTATCATAGATCCATGGTCGGCCAAGGATAACGCTCCCGACTTCCATGGCAAGACATCACACCAAATCTGAGCCTCATATGATTGAAGATGAATGGTCACGAGGCATCTCAGACGCACAGGGATGGAAGTGGTGTCCACCCAAGAGACTTGATAAGGGCGAGGGTGATCCTCCGTCGCCAGACCCAAATGGGCAACCGTGCCGGTGGAAATAGCATTAATGCAACTCCCACTATCAATGATGACACGACAAACTCTCCCGCCCAGGCGGCAGTAGGTCTGTAAAATGGCTGTACGACGCCAATCTTCAATTTCCTTGGGTTGGGCTAGAATACAACGGACCACCCCTAGCCGATTTTCTTCGGGCGCAACCACCAAGTCGGCGGGTTCGCCGACGCCCACAAACTCGCCCTCATACTCATCGGCCATGTCATCACCCTCATGATCCACATCCAGAAGGGCCTGCTCCTGCTCGGAGGATTCGCCATTGCCAATAGCTAAGGTCCTCTGGGGACAATCAATCGCATGATGCCCTATCCCCTGACAACGATCGCGGGATTTATCCCCCAGACGTGTGGTCTCCCTCATAGGAGCCTTCCCTCTATCATCCCGCCTAGGAGGCGGCAAGACAGGAGGGGTCTCCCCTGAACGCGGTCCTTCCGGGATCCGAGTAGATGGGACCCTCGGAGTGGGGCCCGGGGTGGTTCTCGGATCCTGAGGGCGCTGATAGGTAGACCTAACACGAGAGGACTCCCACTCTTGCTCAAATTGCTCCATTTCTCGCACAACCTGGTAAGCCTAATCAAGAGTGGTCACATGTTGACGGAAGAGCTCTTGTTGATAAGCTCGACGCAAACCCCTCCGGAAGCGAGAAAGGGTCACGGCACCCTCCTCACGGGTTCCACACCTCAGTAACAGGTCATCGAATTCATCAATATACTCTGACACTTTCCTAGGGCCTTGCGAGATGCTCTGCCATCTATCAATCAAGCGGTGACGGTACGTCGCAGGGACGTATTTCTCACGAAGTCTGGCCTTCATCTCATCCCAAGTGTCAATCGGCACCTCAAACCTCTGAGCAAAGCGCTCCTCGAGGTTGGTCCAATAGGTTAAAGCACGACCCCTTAACATGGTCTTGGCGAAGAAAACTCGCCGAGGGTCTGACATTCCCAGCCAATCAAAATAGCTATTCATTCTAGCCTCCCAATCCAGGTAATCCTGAGGCTCCAAAGAACCGTCAAAGCTGGGAGCCTCAAGGCGGGCATTCCGGATGTCATGGTCTCGATCCCGATACGCCCACCGCTCATCCTCATCGAACTCTCGGTCATGCCTCCTACCATACCTCCCATACCTAGGAACAACAGGTACCCGAGGGTTTTCATCAATTTCCTCTTCAAGATTATCCAGATTGTGGTCAATGTATCGACCACGCCCATCACCAGCTAGGGCTGCCCTAGGCTGAGGGTGCCGAGGGGCAGCAGGAGAAAGGGGGCGCTGGTGCTGGGGTCTCTCGACAACTTGATCTCTCCTCGGCTCACGAATAACCCCTTCCAGGGCCGCAATGCGACCCACCATCCCTTGCACGGTACGGTCCGACCCAGTGACTCTCTCATTTAGACCATCAAGATCATCCCTCATTCCCCGGATGTCCTCTCTAAGTTGCAACACCAAATCGGTCAGGTTCAGGTCTCCAGGTGGGTTGGCATGAGTGCCCTGTGGGGGAAGACGGTTTCCCGACATAGCTTGTTGAGGGCCAGACATCGGCACTGAAGTGTGGTAATCAGCGCCGCTACGTGTGGGCATGAGACGCAACTAACATGCAACAACTAATGATGACGCAACATTTTTTTTTTTTTTGACTAATAGAAATTTAAAAGCAAGCGACTCAAAACCCTATAACCTACGACGACGACTACGACACGACGACCTACCACGAGTGAGATCAACAGTGCGAACTAATCGAATTGCAGCAATTTACGTATCGTGCACGTGTCCAGGAAGTGAGTGCGCCTAAACAGATGCTACAAAATTCGAGGATCGGACAACTTCGCAATTCTAAAAAAATTTTCTCCAAGCAATCAAAGATTTTCCACGGATATTAATGATATTCCACGATGAATGTAACAGATTGATGCTCAAGAGATGGTTAACTAACTCATAAAATTCCGCAGCAATAAATTTAAACGGGCTAGATGTTCCTATCGCACATTCACGGCGGCAAATTTAACCAAATACAAGACGAGCAAGAGATGAGAGCGGACTGTAAATGCTAACCGACTCGCTGTAGAGCGAGGTACCACCGATAACATGTCCACACGCACGTCGCAATCACGAAGCCGAAGTCGAACAATCGCTGTCGTGGGGTCGAGGTCCGCTGTCCTGATCTGGTTGAATCCTCAATGCAGCAAGCAGACGCTGTACGGACTCCACGTCCTGTCCGGTCGTAGGAGATACAGCCGGTCTTTTGGGATGCTGGCGTGGGGGCGTACGCGGTCGACGGGCCTAGGGCTGTTCATAATACGGTCCAAACCGTAAAACCGAACCGAACCGACCGGTACGGTTCGGTTTCATGGGCCAAATGGTTCAGTTCGGTTTCAAGTTTGGAAACCGAAATGAACCGAATATAGATATATATTATATAAATAATAAATTTTTAAAAAAAAAAATTGTAGCGCAGTGGAGGGCGACGTCGCGCGCCCTCCACGCGCGTGGTGGCCGCGAGTTCGAAACTCGCGACCACCACAAACACCTTATTTTGCCATGTTTTACATTAAAAAATGCCATAAAATGCTAAAAAAAAACCAAAAAACACCAGAAAAAATGGGAATTTGGTTTGAACCGAACCGAACCAGTTCGGTTCACTGAATGAAACGGTTCGGTTCGGTTTTCTCCAAAAATAGAGAAAATCGAACCGAACCGAACCATGTACACCCCTAGACGGGCCTGAAAAATCTCGTGCGGCAGAACCGGAAAGTACACTGGCGCTGGTAGGTCCTGGTTGGCGTTCGGTGCACCGTTCTGGTTCATCGCCTATCGCTGTCGCTTCAGTGGGCCGGTGTTGAGGAAGAAGACGGCGATTGTGAGGGGCGTCTGTTCGCACAGGAAGAAGGAAGGCGAGGCAGTCGCGAAGGAGGACCCCTCACTGCTCCTGTGCTTGGCTCCGAAGATAGGAGAAGGGGACGATGGAGAAGACGCCAGTGCAGTCGCTGGAGAAGACTTGAGCGGCCACTGACGCAGGTGCGCGAGGGTGTGTGCAGTCGTAGGCGCTGGGGGCGCGGCGTCCGCGGACGCGTGCCGTGGGCACGCGGGAGGACAGCAGGGCAGGGGCGAAGCCGCAGGGGCGCGGCAACCACGGGCTGGCCAGGTGGGGTCCCCCGTGGTCGCGCAAGGGGGCAGATGGCGCCGAGGTCGCGGAGGCGGGGCGGCCACGTGCCCGCTCGCGCGAGCGGGGCAGCAGGGGGATGTGGACGCGCCGGGCCGAGGAGGGGGTGGGCTGCGCCGGGCCGCGAGGAGGGAAGGCAGAGCGCGCCGGTTCGGGGTGGCGGGGCGCGGGCGGACGCGGGGTTCCGCTGGCGCTGGGGACCGGTGGCAGCGGCGGCCGCGAGGGCGCGGGTGCGTGGCGGCCGCGGACGCGGGAAACGGGGCCGGGGTCGGGCGAAACGGCCTAGAGGTGTGCGGCGTCGGGCCCACGCAGGTGGGGAAACGGGGCGACCAGGAGAGGGGGTCGCGAGAGTGGGGTCTGGGAACAGGGGCGCGGGCCTCTTCGCGCCGGTGCAGCGGCTCACGCAGGGGAGGGAGAAGACCGGACTGGCTTCTGAAGAGAAGCCGACCGGCTCTGATACCAAATGATGCGGGACAGCGTGGGGGGGAAAGAGAGAAACCAGCGAACAGAGAGACAGAGAGAGAGATGGCAGCAGGAAGAAGACACGGATGGGGATTCCACCCCTGGGGAATCCACCCCGCTGGAGGAGACAACAATGGCGGCTGCCCAAAGCTGTCTTCAAATCTTCATTAACCCTTCAAACAGTCCATTACACTTTATTTATAGTGATGGAGCCCTAATGGCCCTCACTAAACACCCAAAGACCAAAATAACCCCAAGCCTAAAAATAGGTCCAAAATCGGACCCGAAAATACACAGAAAATAAAAAAGAACAAATGGGCCTCATTTGGGCCTTATTACATCAACTAAATACTCAAACTCAATAAAGGAACAAACTAGTGGCCTGACGGCAAGTCGTCAAGCCAAATGGAGGCCGTTGTCGCTGCACATCGCCTCCGTCTGCTGTACACTGGATCCTGTCGGCCCGGTCCAAAGCTCTGGTGTCCCCACCAGATATAATTTGATTAACTACTATCTGTAAATGATCCAGTCTTTATATCTATTTTGAAGTTAATAGATATAATCAATTGAAAACTGGAAACTGAGACACTAATCTTACCTTGAAGAACTTTGGGTACTAATGCTTACTGGATATAGAAAGTGGGTGAAAAAAATGAAATAAGTGCACAGGTGGCTCTGTCATCTTTAAAAGCTGCATCAACAATTAATCACTTATCAGAATTGACCACAAACAAGGCCTGAGTTTGTTTACACTCAACAGGGCCTTTCATATGCTCCACATGGTAGAGTCTACCCAATCAACAAGATCCTGATTAATAATCTTGACATGGAACAGGCGGTGGAAACACCTTACTGCTACCATACAACCTGGAAGATTGGATGAATATGCAAAACTCAAAAGAGTCACAGTAGGAATGAGATATAATCCACTTGCCCAAGCCCAACTGAGGATTCTTTTCAACATCCTACAATGACATGGGTACATACAATAACCTGATAACCAGACACCAAAAAAGTTAAAGGTAGTCCTAGCCAATCACTGCAATATTATTAGATCCCTATCCTAGCAACTTCCTGGCTGCTTTCTCACAACCTGCAGCACTGAATCAAGACTAAAGGCCTAGCCACTTTCTGCATATCGTGAACTGGAGATGAAATAGATAGGGCTTAAAAGCACTTGCTGTAAGGCCCCAGTTTTCTTTGTATTTGTGACTATTATTTCATAAATTACTAATAGTGTTCTTAGGACTATTACTTCATAAGTTCCCAGTAAATCTGACCCACCTACCACAAAGGTATGGGTAATTGATCTCTGTACCTAAATCTGCATATTTTCTCAATGCTTTGATGTAATGTCATCTAATCACTTTGATCACATAACTTATATTAGATTGATATGTGACCATCGATCCATGAGATCAAACACATGTAGATTAAATGAAAACTGTTGAGGAAAATTCTCCACAAAATCCATGAAAAGCTTTGATCTCTGTACAAAAATCTGCTTTTCTGTATTAGACATCCTAAGTAAATGATCTCTGTACCTAAATCTGCATATTTTCTCAATGCTTTGATGTAATGTAATCTAATCACTTTGATCACATAACTTATATTAGATTGATATGTGACCATCGATCCATGAGATCAAACACATGTAGATTAAATGGAAACTGTTGAGGAAAATCCTCCACAAAATCCATGAAAAGCTTTGATCTCTGTACCTAAATCTGCTTTTCTGTATTAGACGTCCTGGGTAAATGATCTCTGTACCTAAATCTGCATATTTTCTCAATACTTTAATGTAATGTAATCTAATCACTTTAAAATACAATTTAAAGTGATGTAAACAATGAGAGGGAGCTTTTTACTCAAACTGTGCGATGAGATCACTTTAAAGTGTATTTTAAATACACTTTAAAATACCATTTAATCTACATGTGTTTGTAGAAAGTATACAGTTTTCATAAGTTCCCAGTAAATCTGACCCACCTACCACAAAGGTATGGGTAATTGATCTCTATACCTAAATCTGCATATTTTCTCAATGCTTTGATGTAATGTAATCTAATCACTTTGATCACATAACTTATATTAGATTGATATGTGACCATCGATCCATGAGATCAAACACATGTAAATTAAATGGAAACTGTTGAAGAAAATTCTCCACAAAATCCATGAAAAGCTTTGATCTCTGTACCTAAATCTGCTTTTCTGTATTAGACGTCCTAAGAAAATGATCAAAGCTTTTCATGGATTTTGTGGAGAATTTTCCTCAACAATTTCCATTTAATCTACATGTGTTTGATCTCATGGATCACTTTAAATTGTATAGATTTTGTGGATAAACAGTTTCTCAAACAATGAGATGGATCACTTGAAAGTGATCCATTTGGACTTTACATTGAAGAAATCACAGACATCGGAAGGGAAGTAGTTGCTACCAGGTAAATAGGAATAGAAGAGAGAACATAATTAATCAAGGTGATTCTACCTGCTTGAGAAATAAGTTTAGATTTCCAGATCCCTAACTTGGCATTAACTTTATCAATTAGATTTTTATAATCAGCAACCAAGACTCTGCCAGGCCTTAGCGGAACACCAAGATAAGTTAGCGGACCATGCTTCTTCTTATACCCAGTTACCTCTTTAATTTTTTGGACTGCAAGGGAAGGCATCTTGGTGGTTACCATGAAAGAACTCTTACTGGCGTTAATTTCCTGACCAGAAGATTGAGAATATTTTTTCAAAAACTGCATAAGGCTTTTCACAACAAATTTTTGGTCTACCTGCAGAAGAAAAGCCAACTTTGAATCCATGTAAGGAACATGTAGTGACTTTTGAATACATTATGATTTTCCCTTTTCTATTCTTATATGCTCTGTTGTCCATTTATTGTGCTTATTTTTCATTTCACTGCAAACTTGTGATTATGAAGGTGTTAATTACTGTATTTTATTGTGCGTATAAAGAACAATTTGGAAATATGTTTAGGGTGTTATTTACATATATTTTAATTTCAAATTATATACAGATGTTCTCTTCCTGTTTACATATTATTAAATTTAAGCTACTAAATTAAAACTTCCAATGTACAGAGACTGCTTCAATGAAATTATAATTTTTTGGGTTTGATATTTATGGAATTTTTATGTTTTAACTGTTTCTGAATTATTTAATGTTTTATATATTTCAAATTGCCTATATATATTGTTGTTAAATTATTATTCAGAGTTGCATTACTATATTGTTAGATATGTTGTTTCTTTTTTACATACATAAAGATGTTGGGAAAGTTGTATTTTCTTGACATCTAACTTGAAAAGTTATATTCATATATAATATTGGACAATTTTTTTACAGTCATCGAAAAAAAATTATTCATACTAAACATGTAATTCAATCCAATTTCAATATAAAAGATATTATATACAAAAACAATTAACTATGTTAACTTTCTTACATATTATTTTTATTAAAATGTAAATATTTATAAACTTTCCGTGCATCGCACGGGCAAAGAACTAGTACTAATTATATTTCTCAGCCCTGATCGGGTGACGTGGCAGCACCAGCATAACCCTCAACCAACTGCCATATTAGAACAACTCACAAAAAATAGAAGATTATTTCTATCTTTCAAACATTACAGTTCTTATAAAATTTTAAATATTATAAAATTTTTAGAAATGCGGAAAACTGAGAAGGTGTGGTTACCTGTAAATATTCTAGCCAAACAAGGTAGTCTTCCAAACATTGCAATTCTTATAAACTTTAAAAATTATAAAATTTTTGGAAACGCGAAATACTGAGAAGGCGTGGTTACCTGTAAAGATTCTAGCCAAACAAAAAGTAGTTCTTAACATTGTTTAAAATATATAATTTCTTAGTCTTGATGCTGCCACGTGGCAACACCAGGACAAGTCTGAACATTCAAATCTAACTTTTCTTGGCAATCTTATTCTCCCTAAAAATTTATCGGTAAAAAAAAAAGAATATAATTGTTAAATATCCTAAATATCTCACTAAATGTCCCCTGTAAAAAGGAAATCCTATTCCATCTTATTGGTTTTATGGCAACTATCACATGTAAAAGGACTTCACGTTAAAACCTCCCTAAAATATACCCACCAAAAAATATCCCAGAGTGTCACGAATATAAGATTCCAATATTTAGACTCTCACATGTAAATCTTGCTAAATCTTACCGCTCCGGTTTTTTAAATACTTGCAGTTTTATGTCACCTTATTGGTTTTATGGCAACTATCACATGTAAAAGGACTTCACGTTAAAACCTCTCTAAAATATACCCGCCAAAAAATATCCCAGAGTGTCACGAATACAAGATTCCAATATTTAGACTCTCACATGTAAATCTTGCTAAATCTTACATTTTTAAAATACTTGCAGTTTTATGTCACCCATCCCAGTGTCACGAATAAAAGATTCTAAGATTTAGATGTATATGCCCTCTTATAACAGAGCCAAACATGAAAGTTCTTAACAAGTTTTAAAAATTGTCAAAAGTTTGACATGTACATGCTTAACATCTTAGCCTCCAGAGATGTTTCGCTGTAGAAATTGCTTTCGACAACGCCTTCGTGTTCTTCTTCTCCTTTGACAGTCATAGAGTAGCAACTACTATTTCTCTGGATCTTTTTTACTGGATCTTATTCTGACGCGAGAGCAGCAACTACAAAGAGTAACAGGTTAAACTTCAACATCTTCATCTTCTCTTGAGAAGAACACCGTCGGCATCTCCCCTCCCCTCCCCACGAAATTATCCATGCATGCAACAGTTGTTAACAAGTTTTATAAATTGTCAAAAGTTTGACATGTACATGCTTAACATCTTAGCCTCCAGAGGTGTTACGCTGTAGAGATTTAATTCACCAACGCCTTCGTTTTCTTCTTCTCCTTTAGCAAACACAGAGCAGCAACTACTACTGTCGCAATCTCTAGATCTTTTTTACTGGATCTTATTTTGACTCGAGAGCAGCAACTACAAGGAGTAACAGGTTAGCTTTCAACATCTTCCTCCTCATCATCTTCTCTTGAGAAGAACACCGTCGATATCATTATCATGCATGCGAACCGCGCTCACACACCCATCTATGCATGCGAACGTCGCTCACACTCCTACTTCTCCTCTCCGCGCTATTCTTCCTCGGCTTCTTCTCCATGTACGCCCGCTGCTTCCTCGACGACCACCCCCACTGGTGCTCCCACCGCACGCAGCTGCCGCCCTACCGCACGCAGCAACACCGCCGCGCGATTGGGACGAACGTTACCAGCACGACGTGTGCGTGGCTTTTCGCCGAGTGCGCATCCTTCCTCATGACGGCGACGTCGTCATTGACGACCGGTGGTACTGATGCTGCACAGCAGCCGGGCATGGCAGTTTTTAAAAATTTTAAAATCTTCGTATGGAAGGCATCCCCCTGCAGTTTTGGAACCACACCTCCACCCCCTGCAACTCTAATCCCCCCCCCCCTCCAACCTGACATCCCCCTGCAGTTTTGGAACCACACCTCCAATTTTATTCTGCATGCATGGGCTCCTCTTGGTGAACGGAGTCATGTGATCACTTCCTCCCCCACCACCTCCACGTTGAACCCCGCACGACGACGACGGGGCCGGATTCGGGCCGGTGGGATGCTGTCGTCGTCGTCGTCTCCGGCGCCGATCGTCGTCGTCCACTCATCGGGGCCGGTGGGGTGCTGTCGTCGTCGTCGTCTCCGGCGCCGGTCGTCGTCTCCACTTCTTTCACCAGCGAGTACTGTAGCGCGCTACAGTATGAACAGTTATGAACAGTAGATTTAAGTTTTTTTCATTTTTCTGTTTTTATGTAAATTGTTTTAAAAAATATGATTGGATAACATTTGTTTTTTCATTTTATAGTTTTTTAATATAAAAAAGATAACATAAATATTGTTATTTTTAAAAAGTTACTGTAGCAGTTACAGCTACTAAATGTCCGTAGCGCTACTGTAGATTCAAGTTATTTCTATTTTTTGTCTTTATGTAAATTTTTTTTTAAAATCTGATTAGATAACATTAGGTTTTTTATTTTATAGTTTTTTAATATAAAAAAGATAACATAAATATTGTTATTTTATATTTGTTACTGTAGTTACAATATTGTTATTAAATGACTGTAGCACTAATAAAGCTTTTTTCATTTTTCTGTTTTTATGTAAATTTGTTTTTTAAAATTTGATTGGATAACATTTGTTTTTTCATAGTTTTTTAATATAAAAAAGATAACATAAATATTGTATTTTATATTTGTTACTGTAGCAGTTACAGTAACGCTACTAAATGACTGTAGCGCTACTGTAGATTCAAGTTATTTCTATTTTTTGTCTTTATGTAAATTTTTTTTTAAAATCTGATTAGATAACATTAGGTTCTTTATTTTATGTAAATTTGTTTTTAACCTATGTCCAGCACTTCGAACATCATGTCTACTGTGATATATAAAATTAAATTAAATTAACTATCTTTTAGACATTATTTTAGATTACATATCTAAGTATGTTTTGACAAATTTATATATTTATGCAGAAAAGTATCTCATTTTTCACAATGTTCACTGTTAATTTTTTCCAACATGCAGGGTCATACAGGCAACTACCTTTCGGGATTTATCGTAGACAACGCTACAAAGCAACATGTAAGTTACGATTTTTTTTATATTTACATACATACCTTCACTATCATATTCACAACATGCATACCTTATTTTTTATAAGCGTATTCTTTTTTATCAGCATCCTTCTCGCTCATTGTAGCGTCACAGACATATAAGCTTACCTGTTGCTTTCAGAGCGGCGTTGCAAAGCCAAAGATAAGGTAAATATATGTTACGTCACGTCTGTATGCATATATTCACTATCTTTTTCACACCATGTATATTCACTATTTATTTAAATATTCCACTGCACTGTGCTCCCACTTCTGCTCGATCTCTATCTTCCTGTGTTGCTACCATTTCAATTTATATTTAAAGATACACTTTCAGTACACGGGAAAAGAAAGAAAAATGTACCTTGAATTTTTCTCTCAACATGTTATAGTTTACCATTCATGTGCTCTTTTCTCATAATCTAATTACAATGTATTTCAATTTAAAGGAATGGATGATCAACAAGGTAGCATGGATCACACGAGTCAAGGAAAAAATGTGATTATAAAACTACATGTCTTTTTGAACGACAGATCATCCCGTGCGATATATCAAGATTGGAGGAGAGACTGATTATTGTCAACTCAAAAATAATGAAGATAAAGAAGATATTAAGTGCAGCCGAGCGTAGTCAAATGGAAGAGAAAAAAGGACTCCTCATTGCAATGCAAGATGTTAATGGTCGAAGATATTTTCCGATACTTCGTCGAAGTTGGGATGGGGGCATGTATATGTTTAGTGGTTGAGGATGGAAAAAGTTTGTAAAAAATAATTGTATTAAAGAGTTTACCACTCTAAAGGTACTGTCATCACACTTTGTACGTAGAGATGGAAAGACTATTTATATGTTATATTTTGTTCACGTTCGTTTATGTCCATTTTGGGAACCATTCTTGATTATTTTATAATTTATGTTATGTTTAAATTTAATAGCAATTGATTTACATTGCTTGAAATTATTTTTTTCGGCCTTGAAAACTTACATACGAAGTATTTTTGATAATCTAATTTCAATTTTAAAACATATGTTCATCCTTAAAAAATAAATAAAATAATTTTTTAAATTATTTGTAGTGTTTTATTAATATTTTTTTCTCATTGTACTCTAGAATATCTTTTCAATTATATGTTCTTCAAATAACATCACTCTATTAAAGAGGATTTTGTCAGATAATTAACGTGAAGATATTACTCTCACACAATATTCATCCAACAATATGAAAAGAAACAAGTTGAAAATTGAGATTTATGGATATTGTCTAAGAATGTTATTTATAGACCAACATCTTAATTATAGTATAGATCAATAAATGATGTGAATTTATTATTTACTGAAAATATTATTTTTCACTTTATATTATAGATATATGATGTTGTTAAATCTGAATTTTGTAAATAGTTATAAATATATTTAAATAAATAAACTTTTAAAATTATATTAAATATATCCATACCTAAAATATTCCCGTGCATGGCACGGGCATAGAACTAGTAAATGTGATATTGTTAAGTTTTTATTGACACCGCTTATAACTATAAGCATATGACTTAGGTAAGAATCTAAGTTTCTTGGAGAAGTATAAAAATTTTTTTGATAAAGGTGATTGCTATAGCAGTACTCAAGCATTCATTAAAAAACTAACATGGAAAAATATGAAGCTGATGGCACCGTGAAAGTAGAGATAGGAGAATAATTAATAAAGTATACTTTTATTCACAAGTTGTAAAACAGAAAATATGTGGCAATTCTTTTCTCCAAAGATCTCCTTGCCATAAAATTACAATGTTTCAAAAATATGTGGCAATTCTTAATTTTAGGTAATTCTTAATTTTAGGTAAAAGGTTTTCATATATAGATTAACTTTTCAATGATACCAACATGTTATTATATAAAAAAATTCTAAAATATTTTTTGACACTAAATTTTTTTTTCTAAAATATTATAGGGTTGGATTGGTGGGCATGGTGCTCAATTTCTGTCCCACCCACATATAATTTGGGAGTTAAAGCTTCTACGGACGTATATACTTTCCAATGTATATATGAATACGAGTACTACTCTTTGTCCCTGCAAATTAAGTTCAGTGAGGTGAGGTTTTCCTACACGCATGGGCCGCATGGCCAATCCTTCCCTCTCCATTATTTCTAAGTGTTTTTTTTTACAGTATTTAATCCTTTAATCTTGTATATTTGGCTTTTAAACCCTGCAATTTGACCCATCAATTTGAACTCGAAGCGCTTGAGTTTGTTTCAAACTTTCACATCGTAGATCTTTTTTAGGAATGGTGTTTACAATTTTTATAATTAGCCTTGAGTCCTTCAAAAGGACCTACGTTTAAGGCAAGTTTCTTTCTGTTAGAAATTGAACAGTCAAATCACAATGACTAAAAAAGTCTAATTGTAAATTAATCGTAGAGAAAAAAAAATCTAAAAATACAAAAACCCTTAATTTAAGTCATGAGGAACATGACACACCAAAAGAAGAAAAAGGCCATATTATCTCCTCCTTTGATTTCATGATATCAAGCTCAACACACATGTACAATTGCTAGCTAGCAGCCGTACGTGTTAGTTCGCGCAAGAGTGAGTACGTAGCATCATGAATTCGAAGAACAAGACCAATATTTCCTGCCATCGACATGATCTAGTCGATCTTCCTCTTCACAGAAATTAAGAGCAAGATGGCAAGATGCAAAATTTGTTTTTTTTGGTAATTTGAGTTTGCCGAAACAAACGTTTAGTTTAGGAATGGCACCTCAAATCCAGAGATGTGAGTTTTGAAACATCGATCTCCTAGATCATGTCAGATGCTACTATTCGAATTATACCCCGTCAAATCCAACGTATAGAGAGAAGATATAGTCTCTCAAGAGATGTTGGGATTGGATCTTCGAGTGAATTCCCATAGAGGCGGGAGAGATGTTTAAGTCTCTTCATCTCCGCAAGTCAACTTGGGAAGCGAGCAGATTATATGTAAATTTGGAGATTAATAAATTGATTGTTTTTAATTACTTGTAATTTATTTAAGTAATTTAAATAGCTTAAGTTTTAGCTATAACGGAATTAAATGAAATAACAAAATTAAATGAGATGATAAATTAAACAAAACAACAATATTAAATACCTCTTCTTGGCCCAGCCCACCAACCGTAGCCCGCCCGGGGAAAGATGTGTATGGTCGAAGCCAATCGGAATTGAGGTTCTTCGGCCCCCCGAACCCACTGTTCTCAAATGGTCTAATATCCACCATAGTCGAGTAGGAAAACGGTGTTCTCTTGTGCCAGTCCATCAAATCTTGATCTCTCATATAAGGGTCTATTTGATTGCTTATAATGTATGTTCATATATTTTTTTTAAAGAAGACATATTTACAGAAAAATAAATATATATAATTAACCATTTAATATCTACTTCAATGATTTTCTAAAAAGATTTTTTTGGTATTTGTTTCCTAATGAAATATTTTTCAAAAAATAATATTAAAAAAATCTCGAGGACGGTGGTCACACACTCAGAAACGATGGTTGGTGTTACAAGAAAAATATTAAGAATAAAAGTAAAGATGATAGTCGCGGCGCTTGTGAGAATCTTACATGAAAGAAAAATTAAGAAAAATGAATTATAGAGGTTCATGAAGAATGTCAAAATCAAAGAATTTTAAGAAATTTTTTTTTATGAATTAACCTTTTAAGTATACCAAACAGTTCATTTTATTAAATTAACTTTTTAAGTGTCCCTTTGCTTCTTCAACGTGTGAAAGCGCCCAGTCTTCTTCCTCCGGTGGTAATTATGTTCATGGATCAAGATAGGATTTAAAGGGTGGACCTGGTCTTGTGCAAAATTCTTACAATCTTTGATGTGATGTATAAAGGACCCCCACAGCCTGCCGTGGCAGCATCTGTGAAGAGAAGAATAGAAAGAAGAAGTGACCAGGGAAGAGGCGCAAATCGAGGAGGGGAAGAAGGAAAGCTTAACAAATTGTGATGTAGATATTTTTATGACCTGATAACTCGTAATTAGGGTTGCAAATGGGTCGAATTTGAAATCGAAAACACAGATTTGATTTCGATTTTGATAACCGAAATATGATTTCGATTTCGATAAAATTAGAATGGTTAATTTCGATTCCGTTCCGATTTCGATAACATTATCGGAATCGAAATTCCAATAAGCTAAGGTGTTTACCATAATTTTATTTTTGAATCTATGATAATTTATCGGAATAACTGATACCAATTCCGATTATTTTTCAATTATGATTCTGATTTCAATAGTTTATCGGAACATCCGATTACGATTCCAATAAATTATCGGTATCATTTTCCGATTTCGAAATCGATAATTTTTATCAAAATCGAATCAGAATATCGAAATATCAGGTTACATTTACACCCCTACTGATAACCCTAAATTCTTGTCACCGGCCTCATTTAGGTTCTGGTCTGTCAGCTTTAACATAACAGGAAAATTAGGATGACAATTTTCAGACAGGGCCCATTGTAACCCTTTTTGTTTCTATCAGATTTTTCAGCCCCCCACCCCCCCACATAAATGTTTTTTATAATTTTACTGCCTAATTAATTTTATTATATTTTAAATAACAACCTCTAATCTTTCCCCACCTAAAATATATATCTTAAAGTGCATTTCACACCTAAAATTTACTACTGGAGTTTCAAGTTGACATATCCCATCAACTATACTACTCCTTTTGGTAGAACTAATTGGAGCGGGTTACTTTTGAGAGCGTTATTTGAAAATGTTAGGATTACATGGTGTTGTGTGGAGTTTCCTAAATCAAAGGGTTTTTTTGTAAAAAATCTAATTAAAAATTATTAACTAAATATGTTGACATATGTATGTGGTTGTGTGGAAATGAATTATTTTAAATATTAAAATCTTTTTGTCATGGTGCTCTTTTTCTCATGGATGCGTATTGCTAATCCAAGTCTCGTCGAACGCTACTTGAGCGATGGTGACGTGAGATGAATCGGCAATCTACATAGCGCAGGCGTGCCAGCCACCGAAGTAGCAATAAGTGTTCTGCCTTCGAGAGTCGAAAGACTTTAGGTCTATTGTGCGCACCGTTTGACTTCGTCAAACGAAAGTAGAGATCGGGTCGGGACCAAGATCCCGCCGTCGCCTAGACGCAACGGCGTTAATTACATCTCTCTGAGAGAGAAAACCCTTGATTAATCGCCAGATTAAAAAGTCTCATGGCCTTAAAACAGAAACATCCAATAAAGGTTCAAAGTGCGCGCTGAAGTGAAGCTGGAATAGCAACAAGAGCAAAGAGAAAGATTTCTATTCATAGCATTTGGCTCTTTGTGATCATTATCATCTTCACATACATTTTGGGGGCTTTTATTCATTTAATATTTGTCAATTAATGTCAATTGTATTCTCTTGTTTCATTTAAAACATGATAGTTGTAGTTGTGCTGGTGAGTCGGCAGGCTACTGAGTTAGGCAGATGCCTGAGTTGGGCAGATGGCTGAGTTGGGCAGATGCCTGAGTTGGGCAGATGGCTGAGTTGGGCAGATGCCTGAGTTGGGCAGGTGCTGAGTTGGGCAGATGCCTGAGTTGGGCAGATGCCTGAGTTGGGCAGGTGCCTGAGTTGGGCAGATGACTGAGTTGGGCAGACACTGAGTTGGGCAGATGCCTGAGTTGGGCAGATGACTGAGTTGGGCAGACACTGAGTTGGGCAGATGCCTGAGTTGGACAGATGGCTGAGTTGGGCAGGTGCCTGAGTTGGGCAGATGGCTGAGTTGGGCAGACACTGAGTTGGGCAGATGCCTGAGTTGGGCAGATGGCTGCAACGCTGCCGAATCACCTAGCCAACATAGCTTTCGAAGTCTTTTAATCATACAAAGTCTTTTGGCCTCATAAAGATGCACGAGAAAAATTCGGCAGCACCTCCCCCTTGGTATTGACGCAAGAGGAGGGCGCGATACTCGTCCACCATGATGGAGACGGTACCAAACCAAGGTGTTAGCCGCGCGCGGCGCCACCCGACCGGCACATGGTACCAATTCCCCGAGACATGGCCACGGAGGAACTGATGAGTACCCGGACCGAACATAAGACGGTTTAAACTTCACGGGAAAAATTCGGCAGCACCTCCCCCAGACTCATGAGATGTGGGGGAGGTCACGGTATCCATCCGCCATAATGGAGATGGTACCAAAACGGGGTATCGGCCGTGTACTGCGCTACCCAGATGGCACACGGTACCAGTTCTCGAGGCATGGCCGTGGAGGAACCGATGAGTACCGTGACCGAAAACAGTCCGATGGACAACCCGATAATGTACGAGTCTAGGAACTCGGGCATAGATATCATATTATCTAACCCGAGGTCTCATAGAGCCTCATTTTTTTTATGTGAGGCGGCAGCCCCCGTTTGCGACAGAATGTCATTCAAATCACGGTGGAACGGCGTGAAACTTTTATGGGATGGGCCAAGGCGTGTCTCGGTCAATTCCAAACTCTTACGCGAGCAAAATCTCATGCCGATCGGCCTCAAATTGCGGAAAACACGGGTGCTGCCCGGGTGAGTTGGCAGCCAGCCAGGTGAGTTGGCAGCCCTTGTCTGCACCGGAACCACATCCAAATCACGTCGGAATGGTGTGAAATTTTTATAGGATGGACTAAGGCATGTCCCGGTCAGATCCAAACTCTCGCACAGGCGAAATCCCACGAAAATCAGTCTCAAATTACGGAAAACAAGTGTGCTGCCAGGTGAGTTGGCCAGCAGGCCAGGTGAGTTGGGAGCCAGGTGAGTTGGGAGCCTGCCAGTGAGTCGGCAGCCCTCAGGTGAGTCGGCAGACAAATGGAATTAGCCATTTTTGATAAAATCACCACCCAAATGACATCAGAATGATGCAAAATTTTATGGGAGGGGGCTGACATATATATTGGTCAATTTCAATCAATTGAATGAGCGAAAAGTCATGTCAAACACCCTTAAAATACTGAAGACACGCCCTCAGCCCCAGTGAGTTGGCAGCCTGGCAGCCAACTCAGGTGAGTCGGCCAGGGACTGCACTACCTATTCTCCATGAAACCAGCCCCAAATCACATCGAAATGGCACCAAATTTTTGGAGGAGGGACTGAGGCGTCCCTTGGTCGATCCCGGCCTCTTATATAGACAAAACATCACACCAATCAAGCTCAAAATGCCGAAAACTCACTGCCCAGGTGAGTCGGCAGCGAACCTTCAACAGGAAACCTTTAATTCTGCAACTCTTTTTAAACCCGGGAAAGCCAGAATAATGCTGTGTGGGTGTGATACTGGTGCTAAATACACCTTACTCAGATCCTGAGCGGGGCATGGGTATTAAATTACCTAACCCCTTTGTGCTTGAACCCGGAATAGGGTGATTCGGCCGTGAATACTCAGACTTGAATCAGATGAAATGGGAGTTTCTTACGCAGACAACTATTGCGGGACTTTTCCGAAGAAGCACGGATGGAAGAGTATAAAAGAAAGAAATACCATCCATGCACAGCTTCTAGTGAATCAAACAGTACCCAAAGATTCTGTGTACCAGTTTCCTCATGAGTGAAATAAGGCATTAAATTGCCCCTCCCACTGTCTAAAGGAACAGGCCCCTCCGGTTTTCATAAAAAAAAAACAGACAGATGCACGAAAGCAAATGGAAGCAAGAAGATTAAAAAGCACACAGAATAGTACTATCATTCATATGCCTTCATGTGGAGACAAAGCTATTATATACATATATCTTTTCAATCCATAAACCTCAACATCTCTTTGAGCAAACACATGCTTTCAGAAAGCTCTACACGTAGAGGATAAGAGGGAAAACATATAAAAGGGGGGAGGGCAAGAGAAGATAAGGGATGGTTTTGAGCACTGGCAAATAAACCCGGTAGCCACCTGGTCTGATACCCTGGATCCTGCCCTCACCCCTTCTCTCCTGCTGCTTGATGCGGCTGCTTTTCTTGAAGAACCAGCCGGTCCCCTTCCTCTTCTAGGCTTCTACCCGGAAAAGACAGCAGGGAAAGAAAAAACCCAGGCCCTGCCCTCCTCCTTCTGCGCTAGAAGACCAGAAAAAAACCACCGAGCTCCTCCTCCCTCTGCCCTTTCTTGGCCTTCACGCTGCCTCCCTCTCCTCCTCCAAAAGGATGCAACCGGCCTCCTCCGCTAGTTGCTTTTTGCATGAGCTTTTGTAGTGGGGGTGAGGGTTTGCTTAAAGTGACCCCCAGCATGGGGCACTCTTGGGCCATTAGATAGTGGGCCAATAAGTGGGCTCATATCTTGCTCATCTTTGTTTTATCATTTTTTTTTATGTCCACAAATGCCCCCCACCCAGGGGTGGTGCGAGCGAGGGACGAGTGGAGCAGTACCCGTGGGTGAACTCGTATGACGTCAACTGGGTCTCATCTTCAACTTGATTAAGTCAATTTGTCAGTACAGACGGTCATTGACTTGTCTTCGTACTGACAGCCTCGTGGCCCGTCAATGTTTTGGCGGTCTCTCGGCTTTGGGCTATTGTGTTTGTATTGTTGTATTTGATGTGAGACGGTTGACGTCGATGTGAGTCAGCAACCCCCCGGACTCGGTCATGTGCTCTGATTGTCGAGTGGATCAATTAGCAGTTTTTAATGGACTCTCTATTTAATGGCCTTTTTGGCGGGTAGGCTGTTTGAGTCTGGCGATTTGGTAGGCCCCACGAGCTGGTTGGCTCTGTGATTCGGCAGACCTCATGGCCCAGCGCGAGTTGACAGACCCCTTGAGTCGGCACCTATGTGAGTCGGTGGCGGCCCTGAGTTGGCCAGAGGATGAGTTGGTAGCAACCATGAGTCAGTGATCGCATGAGTTGGCGATTGTATGAGTCGGCTATGACTTGATTTGGGGAGGTGCCACCCAGCGCGAGTTGGCCGGACGTCTTGCATCAGTTGGCAACCACGCGAGTCGGCTGCTTCATGAGTCAGCTGCCACATGAGTCGGTGGCGCTTGTAATCGGCCAGCGCATGAGTCGGCAGAACAACTGTAGCACACTGACTCGGCATCGTCTCTTTTGACGTACCGCCGTCTCATGGGGCGGGTCTTCGGGCCTGTCAATGCCGTGACTCATCAGCCTTGTGAGTCAGCGATCGTTATGGTTCGATGGCCGTCCTCTTCGCCAACTTGACGACTCGGCGGTTGCGTGAGTCGACGGAACTGCAAGTTTAGCAGGCATGGTGACCCAGCGGCCATCCCCCCCTTTTGTCGACGTCACGACTTGTCAGCTTCATGAATTTGTGGAACCGCGAGTCATCATGGCCATAGCTTGGCATGAGTTGGTAGCCCTCATGAGTCGGCAACAACACTGGGATTAGCGACTTCTTCAAATTGCTGGGATTTCTGACCCGGTGGGACGTTTGTAATGTAGGATTTTGGGAGCCTCTTCCAGTTGGAGAGAGCCTTAAATTAGTGGCCTCTTTCAATTGGCAAGCCCATGAGAGCTGGTGACCTTTATGGGTCAATCGTCGACCATTGGGTTATGTTGGCCTATTGTATGAGCTGATGGGGCATGTTGGCTTGATTTGTGAACTGGTAGCTCCTTCTAGACTCAGTAAGTGTTGTTGCTTCCTTTCTGCCGAACCATCTTTTGACTGGTCACATTGAATGCACAACAATTTGAGTATGCAGTAGCACTGAGGTCTTAACAGGAAGACGTAGATGCTTCCATGTCGTTGTCACCGTTTGTGATAAGCAGACTACCGCTTTGGAGATCCTGTAGCCTCATCAATGCCGCTTTGCTCATAGCTAGATTAATGTGCTCTTGTCTTCTTCTTTTGACTTTTGTTATGTTCAGCTGTCGACCGACTTAGTCATTCGTCGGCGTCTGCTTCATGAGGTGTCGACATATTCAATTGAAGTCCACCATGCGTCGACACCTACTTTTCTCATCACATATGAGATAGAGCTCTCACTGGTATGAAGATAAGCTTCGACTTGCAATGGCCTGAAGGTGAGCTTCGGATGGCGCTGGCATGAAGGCGAGCTTCGACCGGCATTGGCATGGAGACAAGCTTCGACTGGTATGAAGAGGAGTCTCAGCTAGCACTAACATGAAGACAAGCTTTGACTGGTATGAAGGCGAGCTTTGACTGTCGAGTGCTACTTCTATCAGGATTTCCTTTCTAGAGACTTGAAGCCTGCTTGTCTTTGATAGCTATCTTTGGATTCCTTTGTTTATTTTCACATTATCGAATTGAGCGCCCTTTCGGGTTTTCACTCAACTCGACCCCCTCTTGCTTTTGCCTACGCGCCCTTTCGGGTTTTCACGTAGCGGGGTACCCAATTTTGCCCATGATGCCCTTTCGGGTTTTCGCCATGACCGGGTTCTAACTCTTTTTACCCTATCCCGGGGAAACCCAGACAAGTCCAGCGAGGCACCTCCATTTTAAGCCTCTTTTTTTTATTTTTTTACACATATATATATATATATATATATATATATATATATATATATATATATATATATTATAAAGAGAGGTCATACGTGGAATATAACTCGACCACCAATCATACCATGATGTTGGTAGATGGTGTGGGGTTATTTAGGCAAATTGCAAAATGGTAATCTAGAAAACCTATGTGCTAGCTTCAGCGGGTGTTCTAAAGGTAAGCATCTATTGGTTAGCCAAGGCAAGAAGTCAAGGCTAAGCTTTATTTGGAGTTTTGAAAAGGTAGAGGCTATCTAAACCTAGGGTCCTACTTGGCGAGAGCAAGCACATATAAGGTGAGGCATAGATGGCAAGAGACAGCTTGTCTAAGTTTTGAGGTCTTGTATTGACTAGAGAGTGCATAGCTGGATTCGGAGAATGAATAGCAAAAAGGGGATTTCTTGAAAGAGCAGGGATGGAACTCCCCCTTCTTGCTATTTTGACGTTTTGACTTCATTCATTTTCTTTTTTTTTACCACATTACTGACTCAAGCGCCCTTTCAGGTTTTCACCGGAGTCAGCCCCTTCTTGCTTTTGCCTACGCGCCCTTTCGAGTTTTCACGTAGCAGAGTTCCTAATTTTACCCACGACGCCCTTTCGGGTTTTCATCGTGGCTAGGTTTTTCTTGTCCTTTTTACCCCTACTCGGTAGCGAAACCAGAGTAGGTCCGATGGTCATCTCTATTTTTAGCCCTTTTGTTCATCATTTTTTTTATCATCTCATTTTTTTTAAATACAGAAATGTCGCAGGATAAGCACCGCGAGCATACATTCAATAGTGTACCCTCAGAGTTCTTGAACATGAAAGACCAGAGGGTGTATGTCGTCGAGGCAATGTCGAATTTAGATCCATGAGTTGTTGAATCCTCATGACGTTGAAGCATGATGACGCCATCTCGAACCATCGACCATTGTGAAGGTGGCTCCGCCACATTGTCTTGGGGGATCTGGGGCATGGAATGTCAAATCTCAATGTTGAATCCCCCGGACCGCCGCAAAAAGGATGAGATAATATACGGTTCCTGCAAAATGATCTGGTTATATAAACATCGAACGTGACAACCCGATTTTAACTCTTAAATCATCGGAGATCTCACGTGGCAATTGCCCCACGGTTGAGATCGAACTACGATACTTTTCTTGTAGTTGCAGCTCTTCGGAGATAGATGTTTATACCCTTGGAGACCTCAGACGCGGAACTAATCCCATAAACTGAGGCTGGACTACGGTATTCATCTCGTAGTTGCAGCTCCTTAAAGGTGGATTCTTATATCCTCGGAGACCTCGGACGCGGCACTAATCCCACGAATTGAGGCTGAACTACGGTGTTTATCCCGTAGTCGCAACTCCTTAAAGATGGATTCTTATATCCTGGAGACCTCAGACGCAGTATTGATCCCACGAACTGAGGCTGGACTACGGTATTTATCCCGTAGTTGCAGCTCCTTAAGGTGGATTTTTTTTATATCTTTGGAGACCCCAGATGTGACAACATTTCACGATCTGAGGCTGAACTACAGTATTTATCCCGCAGTTGCAGCTCCTAGTAGCTTGATTAAGAATTCGAGTACAAGAGCCCAACACGTGAGCAGAGAGGCCCGACTTCTTAAATCAAATGTTTTATTATCTTTTCGTGCATTTCTTTTGTTCTGCTCATTTTTTCTGATTAATTTTCTATTTTCTTCTTCTTCTTTTTTTCTTTTCTTCTATTTTTTTTTTTCTTTTTTCTATTTCTTTTTTTCTTTCTTCTATTTTTTCCATTTTTTTCATTCTTTGAAATTTCATTCCATCCTCTCTTTTTAATCATTTCATTTTTTCATTGGTCATTTTATTATTTTCTATTCATTTTTTTCTTTTTTTTCTTTTTTTTAATGTAACATTTTTATTATTTTCTATTCATTTTGTCTTTTTTTTTTCTTTTTTTTATGTATATCTTTTAAAGACCTCAAATGTGGTAAACTCCCACAAAAGGAGGCTGGATTACGGTACTTATTCCGCAGTGTCTGTTTATAGGAGGTCAATTTTGATTTATATCTTTGGAGACCCCATATGTGGGAAATATTCCACAACTGAGGACGACTGCGATATTTATCTCGCAGTTGCTGCTCCTTTGAGGTCAATTTGTCTTTTATCCCTGGAGACCCCAGATGTGGAAAATGTCCACAAATTGAGGATGAACTACGACACCTATCCCGTAGTTGCTGCTCCTTTGAGATTAGTTTATTTTGAATCTCCGGAGACCCCAGATGTGGGAATGTTCCACAAACTGAGAATGGACTACGGAACTTATCTCGCAGTTGCAGCTCCTTTGGGATTAATTTGATTTTGAATCCCTGGAGACCCCAGTTGTGGGAAATGTTCCACAAACTGAGAATGGACTACGGAACTTATCCCGCAGTTGCAGCTCCTTTGAGATTAATTTGATTTTAAAGTTCTTTTGCTTTAAATGTCTTTTTAGTCAGTTTTGGAAATATTGGGCATAGAGACCCGATTTTGAAATCATGAGGGCGTGGAAGCCCGATTTTGAAATTTATGAGGGCGTAAAGGCCTCGATCTTTTATTAAACATGTGGGCGCTAAGGTCCTAGTTTGAAAACATGAAGGCGAAGAAGCCCGCTTTTGAAATTGTGAGGACGTGAAAGTTCGATCTTTTTATTAAACATATGGGCGCTAAGGTCCTAGTTTGAAAACATGAAGGCGAAGAAGCCCGCTTTTGAAATTGTGAGGACGTGAAAGTCCGATCTTTTTATTAAACATGGCGCTAAGGTCCCGTTTGAAAAACATGATTTTGAGTTTTGAAACATGAATTTTCAAATATGATTGACGCATCGTTATTTCGAAAACGTCGATTTTGTAATTTGACTGACAAATTGTCACTTTTGAAACATGAATTGCAAATTGCCACTTTTGAAATATGTCTTTTGAAACATGATTGACAAATTGCCAGTTTTGAAATATGATTGGCAAATTGCCAACTTTGAAATATGCTTTTTGAAATATGATTGACAAATCGCCACTTTCAAAATATGAGTTCTTTTGAAATAATGAATGGCAAACTTGCCATTTAAAATACGACTTTTGAAAACTTGATTGGCGAGACGCCACTTTTAAAATATGAGTTCTTTTGAAATCATGAATGGCGAGCTTGCCAATTTTAAAATATGACTTTTGAAACATGGTTGGCGAATCGCCACTTTTGAAATATGAGTTCTTTTGAAATCATGAATGGCAAGCTTGCCGATTTTAAAATATGGATCTTTGAAAACATGATTGACAATTTGCCAGTTTTTTTTTGAAGTTGGATAAGGATAAATCCCTTGTCCATTTTATTAGGGATCCGGAAAAAGAATATATACTCAAAAATCCGGTGAGAAAACCCATGTATGCATATGTGCATAAACGGTGAAAGCCCGATGCGGTACGATCATGCGGGCTCATATCATCGCCCTAAAAAAAAGTAATTTTGTTGAGATATTATTTGTCTCAGAACCATAGTTCGACTAGCGTATGGTTGGCATATTTATTTTTTTGCTGCTCGTCATAGACGATAATACCTCAAGTGGCCCTAGAAGAGCCGGTCGAGACCGCCTCGATGATCAGGTCTCATGCTGGGTGGTCGGTGTGACTACCTCTGCAAGATACTTTTTTTTGCTCTTTTTTGTCATCATTTTTTTTGAATGAGTATCTACATGAATGGACATTACACGTTTGATCTGCATCTGCCCCCAGAATCACTCAATCTTGACGAGCTGGCTCTTATTTATTTGCTGGCTGAAGATCTTGAAGTTCCTCCGGGGGGCATGAGCTTCATCTGTGCATCGAGCATCTTGAACCACTTATGCTTTTCGGGCTCGATATCATAGTTACGTCTGCTCCCCCATGTTGGCCGGCCCGTTTGTCGTATGCTCTTGCTTTCTATTGCATTGGAGCTCCGTGAGGGCGCGGCGGGTCCCCTTATACTCTCCCACTTGTAGCTCCTTTTTTCTTATTAATGCTTCAATTTTGTCCTTGAGGACATAGCAATCCTCTGTAACATGCCTCAGCAGCTGATGATATAAGCAGAATCGGGATCGTCTTTCTTTTTGATGTCCTCTGTCCTTCTAGGCTCGAATGGGACGATTTTGTTATGTTGACGTGCCCATTCAAAGAGGGTCTGCGTCTTATCTCTTAAAGGAGTATGGCTTTTGCATCTTCTCTTGCAACGAACCCCTTTTATTTCGCTTCATTTGTTTGACGAAAGGAGAGCCATCTCACATCTTTTTGTCGTGTGAAGGCTTTGAAGTTCACAATATGAACATCTGCAGGTACTGGCCTTTTCCCAAGCAATCTGTTTTCCTGACTTGACGCATAGACAGGAGGATAGTTGGAAAGGAATTGTTCGATCTCGGCCACAACTTTATTTAGTTGGCCGAAGGATTTGATCTCAATGCCGATCATCTTTTCTAGAACATGCATGCTCAGGTTTTGGCTTGCAATTTGAACGGCATCCTCTGGATGTAGTGGTCGTCTGCATCTCATGCTGAGATCTCTCCACCTTTTGATGTAATCCATAGCTGACTCATTATCTTGTTGCCTAGTCGCATATAACTCGACCAGTGTGTGATTTCTCTTTCAGCAACATAGAATCTTTCTATGAACTTCCTTTGCATATCTGGCCAGTCTATAATGGACCCGACTGGTAATTTGAATACATTCGAACGCCAGTCCAGTCAGGGAAGACTCGAAGAATCTGAGTAAATATGACTCATCCGCGGCCAAATCCCCCATGGCGTTGACATAGTGTGCAATGTGTTCTTTTGGCAATCCTTGCCCATTGAACTTTTCAAATTTGGGTGGTCTGCTGATGCCAGGAGGTAACCTCTTTGCAGCATGGCACACAGGGTATGGTACCCGGTACATTTCAAAAGGGGCTTGATCAGACTTGTCCCTTCCAGATAGCTTTGTTTCTATAATCTGTTCCAACATTTGTCTATTCATAATTGGTGTCCGGACCATGTCTGGATGAGAAGGAGCCGACTGCATTTGAGCCATGGTGGCGGGCCCTTGATGTGCTGCTTGGCAGGCTAGGGCTGCTCTGGAGCTGTTGGGCTTGAGGTGCCTCCAGTAAGGCCTGATACCGACTGGGGCATTGTCGGTTGTAATATGGTGTGGGGCAGGTTGGTGTCAACTTGTGGTGCCCCCACTATGCCCCTGCTTCTCTTGGTGCAAGAGTCTGGCGTCTCTTTCTTCAATTTGTCTTTTCAACCTTTCAATCTCATGTTGGTATCTTTGTATCAATGCTGCCACAGCAGGATCATATTATGAGTGCTAGGGACATCAGATATCACTTCAATTGGAGCTCCTCCCAGAGGAGTAGGTGGCAGATTGCTGATATCATCAGCTGCTATTATATCTACAGCCTCTTCTTGGGCCACTAAGACTATTGGGGCTTTGCCCTTGGTTTCTTCCCTCCTGATAGGAGGATTCGGCCCTTCATTGAGCCTTGGCAATTCATCTTGCTCATGGGGCATATCCCCGGGTTGACCATCCACTACGGTCATATAGCAAGTGTATATTTGCATAGCTTTGTCTATTCTTTTGGCTTCTTTGCATTCTACTCATTCCTGGGTGTCAGCATCCTTTCAGACCTACCATTTGGCATCTCTTGGGGTAGCTGTTGATATAGAGAGACTACATTTACAGCCTTTTGCCGAGCTTCCTGTCGGGCTTGGGCTTCATGTGGGCGTGGCGGATCCACCTTGTACTCTCCCATTTGCAATTCCCCTTTTATGATCAAATACTCCATGATGTCTTTGAAAATATAGCAGTCTTCGAAAGGATGCCCCAAGATCTGGAGTATAGACAGTATCGGGGATCATCCTTCTTTCCTGCTTGCTCAGGTCTTTTGGGCACCGTAGTGTAATTTTGTTGTATTCAATTGCCCATTCAAACAATACCTTTGTCTTTTCCTTGGGGAATGAATATGGCTTTTTAACTTTATCCTGGAAAGGAATGATACGTCTCGAGCCTTTGGTCATGGTACTAGAGGATCCAGTCATAGATTTATTTGCATTCTCATTAGCTCGAAGGCCTTAAGATCTTCAGTGTGTACCTCCTTTCGGGTAGGCTTCTTATCAATTGATTTCCCCCTTTGTTCCACAAATGAACTATTGGAAGATCTTGCCAGAAATGCCTCAATTTTTGCCACAATATTATTTGTCATGTCACATTTTGGCTTCCTCTGTTTGTCTAGCTGGTCTGCCATAGATGCTGGCAGGAGATTTGAATGTGAATGTCTGCTTGACAAGGATGCACGGGGCGTCATCTGACAAGGCGCATCTAGAGTCAAACACCCCCTGCATCAATAGAGTCCATATCATGACGTATGGGGTATGGAGCTTGGTGAGTATTAAGTGTAGTAGCAGTGCTATCACACATTCTGTTAACTTCACCAAGCTGCTCATTAGTGCTGGATCTGTTAAACTCAAGCGATTGTGGGTTGACTGTAGCGTTAACCCTTTAGCTTGTGGAAGCTCTTGCCTTGTTGACTGTTTCGAAGTCTCTTGATTCAAAGGTGAAATGCCCCCAGTGTGGCTTGACATCGATTGTGTCATCATTGGTAGGATTTGGAGTGAGCTGATGCTGTCTTGCAATGCTTTGACTGTGCTTTTTTTGCCCTTTAATGCCATGATATGTTCTCTCTTTCTTGAATTTGCTTTCTCAACATTTCCATTCCAGCTTGCATTTCTGTAACAAGATGATCGCAGTAGGATCATGCACAGACATGGTAGGGATGTTAGTTGTTGTCCTAACCGAAGTCTCTCTTAAGGAGACGGGTGGCAACTTGCTATCTTCCTCAAATATCATTGCTGTTGCAGAGGTTCTTCTGACCATTGAGGTGTTACTGATAGCCACCGGTGGCAACGGTGGTGGCATCTGTTTCTCCACCTGATGCTTGAAGCCTAAGCAGGTATTGACTGTTGCTGTTGCATGAATGGCTTTGTTGCAGCTTATATTTTTGATGTTGTTGTTGTTGAAAGAACTGTGGTTGCAGCGGTCGACATTGGGTCTATTGGTGCTGTTGTTGAGTCGATGCAACAGGCGACTGTTGAAGCTGCTCATTTGCCGGTTGCGCGACAGTGTGCTGGGCCGGAGTCCCCGCGACCCTGAGGTCCCTTGAGGATTTCTCCTGAACCCTCCCTTCTCGGGTTGCATGCCCTTCAGTCTCTTTGTCTCTTATTTGGCGCTTGAGTGCTTTGATTTCGGCCTGATACCGCTGTAGCAACTCCAAGGCAGCTGAATCCAAGGGTGCAGTGAGAGGGATCTCTTGCACCATGCCCCCTGGGGTCATTTCTGGCGGCGGCGGCGAGGGAATTTCACTATTGCCCCCACTACCTTGGGTGGTAATTACATTGGCAGTAATTGCCATCATTTGTGTCGCAGAGGCATTGTACCTCCATATGTGGCTGTTAGAGCTGCCGCAGCTGCTCTTCTTCTTGTAACGACACCGGCCTCTCAGCCAGTTCCGCCAGCTCTTCATCATCGGTCGGCAAGGCTCCATAACGGCTTCCTATGCCAGCCATGTGACATGTAAAGATTTTAATGTTCCCGTTTCGGTCTCTTTCGACCGTTCGGGAAATTTGAGGACGAAAGATAACCTTTCAAAAACTGATACCCGGGGTTTGGCTCTCCCGGTCTGTTCATGATCGTGTTCGCGTGGAACATTGTTCTCGTCAGTACTGCTCTCAGCTTCTGCCTGAGGAGCTCCTTTACCTCTTTGCATTCTCGCTTGCCGCAGCGGGGCATTCACGAGATGGGGGATGCGGTTGTTCACGACATGTGTTGTCCCCCGCCGATCATATGTGGCTGAGAGCGCCGGCACGGGAGACCTTTCTCGAATAGGTGGAATATAGGCAGACTTTCGAAGCTCCGCCTTCTTGTTATGGAAGCGGGCATAAGCACAAGCCCCTCCCTATCGAACTTTGGCCCTGAAGCCACGAGGTGGTCTCCGATAGCTGGGGGCTTCCACAACAGTTTTTTTTTTGGAATCTCTTCTCTTAGTATAGCCTCTTCCATCTTGTTTTTTGTATCTTCTTAGGCCTCCAAACTTGTTTGAATTTGACTGGCCTAGGGGGCAACTTGCCCTTGAAGGTGTTGTACATCTCCTTCTTTCCTGCTAAGGCTTGATAGGGGTTCTTTACGAGTACTGTGGTAGTAACCCGTTCTGTATAGCCTCAGCTCTTTTGGCTTGCAAATAAATTCTCATGTCACCGATCCGCACACTCTTCCCTGAATCGGAGACTCGCGCACGGCGAGTGACCATGTTCTCATGCTCTTTTACCTGTTGGAAATGTTTGTTGGTTCTTTTTCCCTGGCTCTTGTTTTGGTTGCCATGCCCCACGTGATGGACGTGGCAGCTCAGCTTCTTAGGAATCTCTTTGACTCCAGCTTCATGAGCAAGTTCAGCTCCAGCTTTTGCTTCTGTTCCAGCTCCTGGGTGCAGAATATTGACGAACGCAACCCCCAAGAAGTTGGGGAACTCCACAACCGGAGGAAAGCTTCCGAAGCGAGTCGGTACGGCAAGGTAGCCGTACCTGGCATGATCTTGGACAACCAGGGGTCCAAAGCGCGCTCCAGCCATTATTTTGTTAGTACCTGTCATTAATTTCAAAACGACAGTTAATATCGAGTATAAAGGCCACAAGGCTTTCTATTCTGGCGAAGAGATGAAGGGAAGTTTGGTCCCACCGGGCTTGCCACGCTGTGGAAATGGATTTTTTTAAATATTAAAATCTTTTTGTCATGGTGCTCTTTTTCTCATGGATGCGTATTGCTAATCCAAGTCCCGTCGAACGCTACTTGAGCGATGGTGACGTGAGATGAATCGGAAATCTGCATAGCGCAGGCGTGCCAGCCACCGAAGTAGCAATAAGTGTTCTGCCTTCGAGAGTCGAAGGACTTTAGGTCTATTGTGCGCACCGTTTGACTTCGTCAAACGAAAGTAGAGATCGGGTCGGGACAAGATCCCGTCGTCGCCTAGACGCAACGGCGTTGATTACATCTCTCTGAAGAGAAAACCCTTGATTAATCACCAGATTAGAAAGTCTCATGACCTTAAAACGGAAACATCCGATAAAGGTTCAAAGTGCGCGCTGAAGTGAAGCTGGAATAGCAACAAGAAAGAGAAAGATTTATATTCATAGCATTTGGCTCTTTGTGATCATTATTATCTTCACATACAATTTTGGGGGCTTTTATTCATTTAATATTTGTCAATTAATGTCAATTGTATTCTCTTTGTTTCATTTAAAACATGATAGTTGTAGTTGTGCTGGTGAGTCGGCAGGCTACTGAGTTGGGCAGATGCCTGAGTTGGGCAGATACTGAGTTGGGCAGATGCCTGAGTTGGGCAGATGGCTGAGTTGGGCAGATGCCTGAGTTGGGCAGGTGCTGAGTTGGGCAGATGCCTGAGTTGGGCAGATGGCTAAGTTGGGCAGGTGCCTGAGTTGGGCAGATGACTGAGTTGGGCAGACACTGAGTTGGGCAGATGCCTGAGTTGGGCAGATGGCTGAGTTGGGCAGGTACCTGAGTTGGGCAGATGACTGAGTTGGGCAGACACTGAGTTGGGCAGATGCCTGAGTTGGGCAAATGGCTGAGTTGGGCAGGTGCCTGAGTTGGGCAGATGGCTGAGTTGGGCAGACACTGAGTTGGGCAGATGCCTGAGTTGGGCAGATGCTGCAACGCTGCCGAATCACCTAGCCAACAGCTTTCGAAGTCTTTTAATCATACAAAGTCTTTTGGCCTCATAAAGATGCACGAGAAAAATTCGGCAGCACCTCCCCCTTGGTATTGACGTAAGAGGAGGGCGCGATACTCGTCCACCATGATGGAGACGGTACCAAACCAAGGTGTTAGCCGTGCGCGGCGCCACCCGACCGCACATGGTACCAATCCCCGAGACATGGCCACGGAGGAACTGATGAGTACCTGGACCGAACATAAGACGGTTTAAACTTCACGGGAAAAATTCGGCAGCACCTCCTCCAGACTCATGAGATGTGGGGGAGGTCACGGTATCCATCCACCATAATGGAGATGGTACCAAAACGGGGTATCGGCCGTGTACGGCGCTACCCAGATGGCACACGGTACGGTCCGGTTCTCGAGGCATGGCCGTGGAGGAACCGATGAGTACCGTGACTGAAAACAGTCCGATGGACAACCTGATAATGTACGAGTCTAGGAACTCGGGCATAGATATAATATTATCTAACCCGAGGTCTCATAGAGCCTCATTTTTTTTATGTGAGGCGGCAGCCCCCGTTTGCGATAGAATGGCATTCAAATCACGGTGGAACGGCGTGAAACTTTTATGGATGGGCCAAGGCGTGTCTCGGTCAATTCCAAACTCTTACGAGAGCGAAATCTCATGCCGATCGGCCTCAAATTGCGGAAAACACGGGTGCTGCCTAAGTGAGTTGGCAGCCAGCCAGGTGAGTTGGCAACCCTTGTCTGCACTGAAACCACATCCAAATCACGTCGGAATGGCGTAAAATTTTTATAGGATGGACTAAGGCATGTCCCGGTCAGATCCAAACTCTCGCACAGGTGAAATCCCACGCCAATCAGTCTCAAATTGCGGAAAACAAGTGTGCTGCCAGGTGAGTTGGCCAGCAGGCCAGGTGAGTTGGGAGCCAGGTGAGTTGGGAGCCTGCCAGTGAGTCGGCACCCTCAGGTGAGTCGGCAGACAAATGGAATTAGCCATTTTTGATAAAATCACCACCCAAATGACATTAGAATGATGCAAAATTTTATGGGAGGGGGCTGACATATATATTGGTCAATTTCAATCAATTGAATGAGCGAAAAGTCATGTCAAACACCCTTAAAATACTGAAGACACGCCCTCAGCCCAGTGAGTTGGCAGCCTGGCAGCCAACTCAGGTGAGTCGGCCAGGGACTGCACTACCTATTCTCCATGAAACCAGCCCCAAATCATCGAATGGCACCAAATTTTTGGAGGAGGGACTGAGGCGTCCCTTGGTCGATCCCGGCCTCTTATATAGACAAAACATCACACCAATCAAGCTCAAAAGCCGAAAACTCACTGCCCAAGTGAGTCGGCAGCGAACCTTCAACAGGAAACTTTAATTCTGCAACTCTTTTTAACCCCGGAAAGCCAGAATAATTCTGTGTGGGTGTGATACTGGTGCTAATACACCTTACTCAGATCCTAAGCGGGGCATGGGTATTAAATTACCTACCCCTTTGTGCTTGAATCCGGAATAGGGTGATTCGGCCGTGAATACTCATGCCTGAATCAGATGAAATGGGAGTTTCTTACGCAGACAACTTGTGCAGGACTTTTCCGAAGAAGCACAGATGGAAGAGTATAAAAGAAAGAAATACCGTCCATGCACAGCTTCTAGTGAATCAAACAGTACCCAAAGATTCTGTGTACCAGTTTCCTCATGAGTGAAATAAGGCATTAAATTGCCCCTCCCACTGTCTAAAGGAACAGGCCCCTCCGGTTTTCATAAAAAAAAAAACAGACAGATGCACGAAAGCAAATGGAAGCAAGAAGATTAAAAAGCACACAGAATAGTACTATCATTCATATGCCTTCACGTGGAGACAAATCTATTATATACATATATCTTTTGAATTCATAAACCTCAACATCTCTTTGAGCAAACACATGCTTTCAGAAAGCTCTACACGTAGAGGATAAGAGGGAAAACATATAAAAGGGGGGAGGGCAAGAGAAGATAAGGGATGGTTTTGAGCACTGGCAAATAAACCCGGTAGCCACCAGGTCTGATACCCTGGATCCTGCCCTCACCCCTTCTCTCCTGCTGCTTGATGCGGCTGCTTTTCTTGAAGAACCAGCCGGTCCCCTTCTCTTCTTGGCTTCTACCGGAAAAGACAGCAGGGAAAGAAAAAACCCAGGCCCTGCCCTCCTCTTCTGCGCTAGAAGACCAGAAAAAAACCACCGAGCTCCTCCTCCCTCTGCCCTTCTTGGCCTTCACGCTGCCTCCCTCTCCTCCTCCAAAAGGATGCAACCGGCCTCCTCCGCTAGTTGCTTTTTGCATGAGCTTTTGTAGTGGGGTGTGAGGGTTTGCTTAAAGTGACCCCAGCATGGGGCACTCTTGGCCATTAGATAGTGGGCCAATAAGTGGGCTCATATCTTGCTCATCTTTGTTTTATCATTTTTTTTGATGTCCACAGGTTGTAAGGGGTGTACGTTAAAATTTCAATACCAACAACATAAGTACTAATGCAAAGACATCCTTAATTACTGCATGGCATGAGAGATAGAATTGTCAATGAGTCGGGCTCACGACGGATTAGATGAGCATGATTTAAGTCCGACTCATCAATATGAAAATTCAAGTTCGGTCCAAACCAAGCTATGTCGAGCCGTATCGGTTCAATTCTAACATTTTTACGAAAATATAAAGCCCAATTAAGGTCTGGTTCGATACGAATAAAAAAAAAGTAAATAATATTTAATAATATAAAATATATAATCTCCCTGAATTAAGTAGAGTTTAGATGTTATTTACTTAATTTGTTTGAAAAGAGAATTTTTAACTTTTAAATAAATAAAATAACATAATTTTAATTACTCAAATTTTAGGATTTGAAAGGAGAAAAAAGAAAAGGGAACGGAACAGGTTGACCCGTCGGCCGAACTCAAAGCTTGAGTCCGGCCCCATAGGTCTAGTCGGGCTGGACTTTTAGGCTCGACTAAAAATCCGCAGGTCGAAAAGAGTCTTGTGACCCAACCCAAATCGGGCTAGGCCCGCGGGTCTATCGGGTCGGCCTAGCCCATTAACAGTCCTATCGAAAGAGAGTGAAAATAAGAATGGGGTAAGAGGGAGAATGGGGATGTTATAATGTGATATTGTTCAGTTTTTTTTTACACGTCTTATAACTATAAGCATATGACTTCACACAATTTAAGTTTTCTCGGAGAAGTATCAAAAATAAATTGATAAAAGTGATTGTTATAGCACTCAAACATTCATTAAAATTAACATGGAAAAATATGAAGCTAATGACACCGTGAAAAGTAGAGATAGGAGAATAAAGAAGTATCATTTTAACTCACAAGTTGTAAGACAAAAAATATGTAGCAATCCTTTCTCCAAAGATCTCCTTGCCATAAAATTGCCACATTTCAAAAATTTTATTCCATTGGATATAAGTAAATAAGGACACAAGAGCAAAATGCTAAAAATTGAGAAGAAAATGTTGTTCCACTATCATGAGATTTGTTTTGATCAACACTTCCATCACATTTCCTTCCATAACCTCTTCAGTCTCCTCATAAGGAGAATCATGAACACATAGAGTTGGTCAAATTTGTCATCAATGAATATAAGAACATAGTCCTCCATCTTTATGCATAATTAATGTACCACAAACTGTCCAGAAGCCAAGAATGAAACCCAACACTGTGAAAACATACATCCAGATA
>CM024755.1:1821518-1905517 GCA_014218235.1 Colocasia esculenta | reverse complement strand
TATAGTTACTTGAATTGGATTCCTTTTCTTTTGATTCAGAAAGTTGCACATTGTGAATGCAGTAACATTGTTGTTAGCTCTGCAAAGGGGGTGGTATTCAGAGGTCGGGAGCACTGAACTCAAGTTCAGTGTCCAATCTTCAGAAAATCAGATGGCAGGTGGGGGGTGTGGCATGCCACACTCAAAGGGGTGTCGCACATTGGCATCCCTCTCTCAGTTTGCCATATCCATCCATTGCCTGAGAACTTAAGGATTCTTTCATGCTCATATGTTTCAATCTCTATTCTCTGTCTTCAGATAAAACCTACCAGAACAACTCAATAGTGTACTGATGCTTTTGTCTATTCAGTCTTCATATTTTGTTAATCTTTGTGTACAAATGAAGACAAGTTTGTATTGTTGACTGTTGCAGCATCCACTTCATGCATAGAATATTTGAGCACTTCATTTCTAAAGGAACTTGCTTTATCCCCTACCAGGCAAAACAAGACATGCACTTTATCTAACTGTACTCTCACGTGTGTTCAGATGAATTCTCTCAGCTCATTATTAAAAGTTGCCCACCAGCTTCCCGACAGAGAAGGCTCTCTTTGGTCATACAAAGCAAAACGATTCAACTCAAAAACGCCCCTAGGAAGATCTGTTGCTGAGGTTGGATGTGAGCCAATATTGCATATGAGACACTTCCAGGTTAGTTTTCTTAGAGGATCCACTACCTGCGCCGCCACCCCCCCCCCCTCCCCCCAAACCCCCAAGAAAAAAAAAAACATCTTTCTGAAGAATTTCTGTTTAGAGGTACATATTTAAGCCATCATGCGAGTTAGATGCAAGTTGCTCCAGCACAGCAGAACTTATCCGAACATGGGGTTGTGAGAATTATTTTTTAACATTTTAAAATTTTTAAATTTTAAGTTTGAAGTTTGATTTTATTTGGGTTCTTTATTTATTTACAAGGACATGGTCTTGCTTAGTTCATTTGACCTCCCCCACTAACCGTAGTTAGTGTTAATTATATCAGCGCAAAAGACTGAACACCCTTGATTAACCATCAGACAAACCCTTAGAAACAAGAGAATATGACTCACATTTGAATGAGAGGAATTGCACATGAAAGAGAACATGGTTGCGAACATGCAATCTATTTTTTTTGGAATTTTTTGATATTTGTTTCATTTTTTATTGATTTTTTAAATGTATTTTCTATTTTTTTTGGTATTTTCAGAATTATTTATTTTATTTATTTAAACATTTTCGTGATTTATTTATTTACATTTAAATTATGTGAATTAAGTTTACATTTTTTATTTATTTGATCGATTTAAAGGGGAATTAGCTTAACATTTTCATTTATTTAATTGTTTTAAACATGAATTGACTTAAGGTGGGTTAAAATTGATGTGAGACATAACTTGTTTGTTGATTTTATGTTATTGAAAATTAAAGAATATTATTTGGAAGATATTTTGTTAACACTTGTCGAAAATTTGGTTGATTTTGACTAGGAAATTACGTAGTGCTACGTTTTAAATAAACGTGACATTACATGAAATAATTCATATAACGCATTATTGGATGATTAAAAATAGCCCAATGGGCCCGATAAATCACACAAGTTAATTCGCTAATTATTGGCCCAATAAGCACAAAATGTCTTGATTAATTGCGAGACAGTACAATTCTGGCCCAATAAGAAGCACCAGGCCCAATAAGAAAATTGGCCCAACAAGAAGAAGTCCAATGGACCTTGCTTTGACTTTGAGAAAATTGGATCGTGCCTTGCACGATACTCTTTAGGGCTGCCTTGCAGACCCTTTCCCAGACCGCCTTGCAGTCTTTTCCCAGAGCCTTGCTCTGATTTTCCAACTCCAAAAATCCACCTTTAGCCTGGGGCGCCCCCCTTCTTTTATAGTGCCTGGGCAAGAGACGCCTTGGCGGAAGGTCTGGCGCACTCCACGGAGCTCTGCTCATCTTTTTAGGGGGTTTTGTGCAATTTCCGCTCTGCATATTTGCGTTTTAGCCCCCCATTTCTTTTCTTCTTTCTTTTCTCCCTTTCCTTCTTTCGGCCGGACCCTTCCCGGGTTGGCTCTGTGCGAAACAGAGCAGGGAGGGAGAGGGCGACGGCGCACCCCCCTCCTCCTTCTCTCCTTCCGGCGGTGGCTCCCCTAGGGCACAGCAGCAGCGGCGGCGGCGCGAGTAGCAGGGGCGAGCAGCAGCGGCGGTGGCGGGGTGGTCCACCTGCAGCGGCGGCGAAGGGAGGCCGGCGGCGGCCTTGAGCAGCAGCGGCGCGGGTGAGCGGGGTGGAGGCCGCGAGCGGCAGCGGAGAAGGGAGGAGGCCACGGCGGCGGCTCTGGGCCCCGGCTGCAGCAGCGGGCAAGGGACCCTGCGCCGGGACCCCCCACCTCCTCTTCCTTTCTTCTGCTGGCCGCGGTTGAGGAGGAGAAGGGGTGGCCGGCTCCATCAGGTACTCCCCTCCCCCTTCTCTATCTCCTCCGTTTTCTTCGTTTCTTCCTCGTGGGAGGTCAGACCAAAAAAATATGGCACAACAAATGCCCCCCACGAGACTGACGTCCGAGAGTGAAACATAGGACGACTGTCTCGTGTGAATCTTTCCAGTTGTATTTTAGCACATGTCGCCCTTCAGTGGATCCATTTCATTGATTCTGCCAATACATTTCAGCCATTTTGACTTCTCCCCTTTTTTTTTGGCTATCCCAAGGGCCTGTCTTGGGACCAAGACTTTTATTTGCTGTATACATTGTGCTTCTGAGTTTCACCATCAACTTGTGATCTTTATTGATAATAGGGGTTTTAAGGCTTCCCCAAGAGCCATGGATTTAGAGCTTGGATTTATGTACTGTAGGGAATTAAAGGCTTCCCTGAGAGCCGTGGGTTGAGAATTTGAGTTTATGAATGGTAGGGAATTAGAGGCTTCCCTGAGAGCCGTAAATGTGCTTTAGAGGATTGAGGCTCCTCTGGGGCTCGGGATTTGACTTTTGACTGGTCTTGACGACTTGTTAGCCAAAAGACATGGATTTCAACCTTTGACTGGCCTGGACGGCTTGTTAGCCAAGAGGTCTGGATTTTGAGTTTTTTGACTGGCCTTGACGGCTTGTTAGCCAAAGAAGCTCGGGATTTGACTTTTGACTGGTCTTGACGACTTGTTAGCCAAAAGACATGGATTTCAACCTTTGACTGGCCTGGACGGCTTGTTAGCCAAGAGATCTGAATTTTGAGCTTTTTGACTGGCCTTGACGGCTTGTTAGCCAAAGAAGCTCGGGATTTGACTTTTGACTGGTCTTGACGACTTGTTAGCCAAAAGACATGGATTTCGACCTTTGACTGGCCTGGACGGCTTGTTAGCCAAGAGGTCTGAATTTTGAGCTTTTTGACTGGCCTTGACGGCTTGTTAGCCAAAGAAGCTCGGGATTTGACTTTTGACTGGTCTTGACGACTTGTTAGCCAAAAGACATGGATTTCGACCTTTGACTGGCCTGGACGGCTTGTTAGCCAAGAGGTCTGAATTTTGAGCTTTTTGACTGGCCTTGACGGCTTGTTAGCCAAAGAAGCTCGGGATTTGACTTTTGACTGGTCTTGACGACTTGTTAGCCAAAAGACATGGATTTCGACCTTTGACTGGCCTGGACGGCTTGTTAGCCAAGAGGTCTGAATTTTGAGCTTTTTGACTGGCCTTGACGGCTTGTTAGCCAAAGAAACTCGGGATTTGACTTCTGACTGGTCTTGACGACTTGTTAGCCAAAAGGTCTGGATTTTGAGCTTTTTGACTGGCCTTGACGGCTTGTTAGCCAAAGAAACTCGGGATTTGACTTTTGACTGGTCTTGACGACTTGTTAGCCAAAAGGTCTGGATTTTGAGCTTTTTGACTGGCCTTGACGGCTTGTTAGCCAAAGAAACTCGGGATTTGACTTTTGACTGGTCTTGACGACTTGTTAGCCAAAAGACATGGATTTCGACATTTGACTGGCCTTGACGGCTTGTTAGCCAAGAGGTCTGGATTTTGAGCTTTTTGACTGGCCTTGACGGCTTGTTAGCCAAAGAAGCTCGGGATTTGACTTTTGACTGGTCTTGACGACTTGTTAGCCAAAAGACATGGATTTCAACCTTTGACTGGCCTGGACGGCTTGTTAGCCAAGAGATCTGAATTTTGAGCTTTTTGACTGGCCTTGACGGCTTGTTAGCCAAAGAAGCTCGGGATTTGACTTTTGACTGGTCTTGACGACTTGTTAGCCAAAAGGTCTGGATTTTGAGTTTTTTGACTGGCCTTGACGGCTTGTTAGCCAAGAGGTCTGGATTTTGAGTTTTTTGACTGGCCTTGACGGCTTGTTAGCCAAAGAAGCTCGGGATTTGACTTTTGACTGGTCTTGACGACTTGTTAGCCAAAGAAGCTCGGGATTTGACTTTTGACTGGTCTTGACGACTTGTTAGCCAAAAGACATGGATTTCAACCTTTGACTGGCCTGGACGGCTTGTTAGCCAAGAGATCTGAATTTTGAGCTTTTTGACTGGCCTTGACGGCTTGTTAGCCAAGAGATCTGAATTTTGAGCTTTTTGACTGGCCTTGACGGCTTGTTAGCCAAAGAAACTCGGGATTTGACTTTTGACTGGTCTTGACGACTTGTTAGCCAAAGAAACTCGGGATTTGACTTTTGACTGGTCTTGACGACTTGTTAGCCAAAAGGTCTGGATTTTGAGCTTTTTGACTGGCCTTGACGGCTTGTTAGCCAAAGAAGCTCGGGATTTGACTTTTGACTGGTCTTGACGACTTGTTAGCCAAAAGGTCTGGATTTTGAGTTTTTTGACTGGCCTTGACGGCTTGTTAGCCAAAGAAACTCGGGATTTGACTTTTGACTGGTCTTGACGACTTGTTAGCCAAAAGGTCTGGATTTTGAGCTTTTTGACTGGCCTTGACGGCTTGTTAGCCAAAGAAGCTCGGGATTTGACTTTTGACTGGTCTTGACGACTTGTTAGCCAAAAGACATGGATTTCGACCTTTGACTGGCCTGGACGGCTTGTTAGCCAAAGAAGCTCGGGATTTGACTTTTGACTGGTCTTGACGACTTGTTAGCCAAAAGGTCTGGATTTTGAGCTTTTTGACTGGCCTTGACGGCTTGTTAGCCAAGAGGTCTGGATTTTGAGCTTTTTGACTGGCCTTGACGGCTTGTTAGCCAAGAGGTCTGAATTTTGAGCTTTTTGACTGGCCTTGACGGCTTGTTAGCCAAAGAAGCTCGGGATTTGACTTTTGACTGGTCTTGACGACTTGTTAGCCAAAAGACATGGATTTCGACCTTTGACTGGCCTGGACGGCTTGTTAGCCAAGAGATCTGAATTTTGAGCTTTTTGACTGGCCTTGACGGCTTGTTAGCCAAAGAAACTCGGGATTTGACTTTTGACTGGTCTTGACGACTTGTTAGCCAAAAGGTCTGGATTTTGAGTTTTTTGACTGGCCTTGACGGCTTGTTAGCCAAGAGATCTGAATTTTGAGCTTTTTGACTGGCCTTGACGGCTTGTTAGCCAAGAGGTCTGAATTTTGAGCTTTTTGACTGGCCTTGACGGCTTGTTAGCCAAGAGATCTGAATTTTGAGCTTTTTGACTGGCCTTGACGGCTTGTTAGCCAAGAGGTCTGAATTTTGAGCTTTTTGACTGGCCTTGACGGCTTGTTAGCCAAGAGATCTGAATTTTGAGCTTTTTGACTGGCCTTGACGGCTTGTTAGCCAAGAGGTCTGGATTTTGAGTTTTTTGACTGGCCTTGACGGCTTGTTAGCCAAGAGATCTGAATTTTGAGCTTTTTGACTGGCCTTGACGGCTTGTTAGCCAAAGAAGCTCGGGATTTGACTTTTGACTGGTCTTGACGACTTGTTAGCCAAAAGGTCTGGATTTTGAGCTTTTTGACTGGCCTTGACGGCTTGTTAGCCAAAGAAACTCGGGATTTGACTTTTGACTGGTCTTGACGACTTGTTAGCCAAAAGACATGGATTTCAACCTTTGACTGGCCTGGACGGCTTGTTAGCCAAAGAAGCTCGGGATTTGACTTTTGACTGGTCTTGACGACTTGTTAGCCAAAAGACATGGATTTCGACCTTTGACTGGCCTGGACGGCTTGTTAGCCAAAGAAGCTCGGGATTTGACTTTTGACTGGTCTTGACGACTTGTTAGCCAAAAGACATGGATTTCGACCTTTGACTGGCCTGGACGGCTTGTTAGCCAAGAGGTCTGGATTTTGAGCTTTTTGACTGGCCTTGACGGCTTGTTAGCCAAGAGATCTGAATTTTGAGCTTTTTGACTGGCCTTGACGGCTTGTTAGCCAAGAGGTCTGGATTTTGAGCTTTTTGACTGGCCTTGACGGCTTGTTAGCCAAGAGGTCTGGATTTTGAGTTTTTTGACTGGCCTTGACGGCTTGTTAGCCAAGAGGTCTGGATTTTGAGCTTTTTGACTGGCCTTGACGGCTTGTTAGCCAAAGAAGCTCGGGATTTGACTTTTGACTGGTCTTGACGACTTGTTAGCCAAAGAAACTCGGGATTTGACTTTTGACTGGTCTTGACGACTTGTTAGCCAAAAGGTCTGGATTTTGAGTTTTTTGACTGGCCTTGACGGCTTGTTAGCCAAAGAAACTCGGGATTTGACTTTTGACTGGTCTTGACGACTTGTTAGCCAAAAGACATGGATTTCGACCTTTGACTGGCCTGGACGGCTTGTTAGCCAAGAGATCTGAATTTTGAGCTTTTTGACTGGCCTTGACGGCTTGTTAGCCAAGAGGTCTGGATTTTGAGCTTTTTGACTGGCCTTGACGGCTTGTTAGCCAAGAGGTCTGAATTTTGAGCTTTTTGACTGGCCTTGACGGCTTGTTAGCCAAAGAAACTCGGGATTTGACTTTTGACTGGTCTTGACGACTTGTTAGCCAAAAGACATGGATTTCGACCTTTGACTGGCCTGGACGGCTTGTTAGCCAAAGAAACTCGGGATTTGACTTTTGACTGGTCTTGACGACTTGTTAGCCAAAAGGTCTGGATTTTGAGCTTTTTGACTGGCCTTGACGGCTTGTTAGCCAAGAGGTCTGAATTTTGAGCTTTTTGACTGGCCTTGACGGCTTGTTAGCCAAAGAAACTCGGGATTTGACTTTTGACTGGTCTTGACGACTTGTTAGCCAAAGAAACTCGGGATTTGACTTTTGACTGGTCTTGACGACTTGTTAGCCAAAAGACATGGATTTCAACCTTTGACTGGCCTGGACGGCTTGTTAGCCAAGAGGTCTGAATTTTGAGCTTTTTGACTGGCCTTGACGGCTTGTTAGCCAAAGAAACTCGGGATTTGACTTTTGACTGGTCTTGACGACTTGTTAGCCAAAAGGTCTGGATTTTGAGCTTTTTGACTGGCCTTGACGGCTTGTTAGCCAAAGAAACTCGGGATTTGACTTTTGACTGGTCTTGACGACTTGTTAGCCAAAAGACATGGATTTCAACCTTTGACTGGCCTGGACGGCTTGTTAGCCAAAGAAACTCGGGATTTGACTTTTGACTGGTCTTGACGACTTGTTAGCCAAAAGACATGGATTTCGACCTTTGACTGGCCTGGACGGCTTGTTAGCCAAAGAAGCTCGGGATTTGACTTTTGACTGGTCTTGACGACTTGTTAGCCAAAAGGTCTGGATTTTGAGCTTTTTGACTGGCCTTGACGGCTTGTTAGCCAAAGAAACTCGGGATTTGACTTTTGACTGGTCTTGACGACTTGTTAGCCAAAAGACATGGATTTCAACCTTTGACTGGCCTGGACGGCTTGTTAGCCAAGAGGTCTGGATTTTGAGCTTTTTGACTGGCCTTGACGGCTTGTTAGCCAAAGAAGCTCGGGATTTGACTTTTGACTGGTCTTGACGACTTGTTAGCCAAAAGACATGGATTTCAACCTTTGACTGGCCTGGACGGCTTGTTAGCCAAGAGGTCTGGATTTTGAGTTTTTTGACTGGCCTTGACGGCTTGTTAGCCAAGAGGTCTGGATTTTGAGCTTTTTGACTGGCCTTGACGGCTTGTTAGCCAAGAGGTCTGAATTTTGAGCTTTTTGACTGGCCTTGACGGCTTGTTAGCCAAGAGGTCTGAATTTTGAGCTTTTTGACTGGCCTTGACGGCTTGTTAGCCAAAGAAACTCGGGATTTGACTTTTGACTGGTCTTGACGACTTGTTAGCCAAAAGGTCTGGATTTTGAGTTTTTTGACTGGCCTTGACGGCTTGTTAGCCAAGAGATCTGAATTTTGAGCTTTTTGACTGGCCTTGACGGCTTGTTAGCCAAGAGATCTGAATTTTGAGCTTTTTGACTGGCCTTGACGGCTTGTTAGCCAAGAGGTCTGGATTTTGAGCTTTTTGACTGGCCTTGACGGCTTGTTAGCCAAAGAAACTCGGGATTTGACTTTTGACTGGTCTTGACGACTTGTTAGCCAAAAGGTCTGGATTTTGAGCTTTTTGACTGGCCTTGACGGCTTGTTAGCCAAGAGGTCTGAATTTTGAGCTTTTTGACTGGCCTTGACGGCTTGTTAGCCAAGAGGTCTGAATTTTGAGCTTTTTGACTGGCCTTGACGGCTTGTTAGCCAAGAGGTCTGGATTTTGAGCTTTTTGACTGGCCTTGACGGCTTGTTAGCCAAAGAAACTCGGGATTTGACTTTTGACTGGTCTTGACGACTTGTTAGCCAAAAGGTCTGGATTTTGAGCTTTTTGACTGGCCTTGACGGCTTGTTAGCCAAAGAAGCTCGGGATTTGACTTTTGACTGGTCTTGACGACTTGTTAGCCAAAAGGTCTGGATTTTGAGCTTTTTGACTGGCCTTGACGGCTTGTTAGCCAAGAGATCTGAATTTTGAGCTTTTTGACTGGCCTTGACGGCTTGTTAGCCAAAGAAGCTCGGGATTTGACTTTTGACTGGTCTTGACGACTTGTTAGCCAAAAGACATGGATTTCGACCTTTGACTGGCCTGGACGGCTTGTTAGCCAAAGAAGCTCGGGATTTGACTTTTGACTGGTCTTGACGACTTGTTAGCCAAAAGACATGGATTTCAACCTTTGACTGGCCTGGACGGCTTGTTAGCCAAAGAAGCTCGGGATTTGACTTTTGACTGGTCTTGACGACTTGTTAGCCAAAGAAACTCGGGATTTGACTTTTGACTGGTCTTGACGACTTGTTAGCCAAAAGACATGGATTTCGACCTTTGACTGGCCTGGACGGCTTGTTAGCCAAAGAAGCTCGGGATTTGACTTTTGACTGGTCTTGACGACTTGTTAGCCAAAAGACATGGATTTCAACCTTTGACTGGCCTGGACGGCTTGTTAGCCAAGAGATCTGAATTTTGAGCTTTTTGACTGGCCTTGACGGCTTGTTAGCCAAGAGGTCTGGATTTTGAGCTTTTTGACTGGCCTTGACGGCTTGTTAGCCAAAGAAGCTCGGGATTTGACTTTTGACTGGTCTTGACGACTTGTTAGCCAAAAGACATGGATTTCGACCTTTGACTGGCCTGGACGGCTTGTTAGCCAAGAGGTCTGAATTTTGAGCTTTTTGACTGGCCTTGACGGCTTGTTAGCCAAGAGGTCTGGATTTTGAGCTTTTTGACTGGCCTTGACGGCTTGTTAGCCAAGAGGTCTGAATTTTGAGCTTTTTGACTGGCCTTGACGGCTTGTTAGCCAAAGAAGCTCGGGATTTGACTTTTGACTGGTCTTGACGACTTGTTAGCCAAAAGGTCTGGATTTTGAGCTTTTTGACTGGCCTTGACGGCTTGTTAGCCAAGAGGTCTGAATTTTGAGCTTTTTGACTGGCCTTGACGGCTTGTTAGCCAAGAGGTCTGGATTTTGAGTTTTTTGACTGGCCTTGACGGCTTGTTAGCCAAGAGGTCTGAATTTTGAGCTTTTTGACTGGCCTTGACGGCTTGTTAGCCAAGAGGTCTGGATTTTGAGCTTTTTGACTGGCCTTGACGGCTTGTTAGCCAAGAGATCTGAATTTTGAGCTTTTTGACTGGCCTTGACGGCTTGTTAGCCAAAGAAGCTCGGGATTTGACTTTTGACTGGTCTTGACGACTTGTTAGCCAAAAGACATGGATTTCAACCTTTGACTGGCCTGGACGGCTTGTTAGCCAAAGAAGCTCGGGATTTGACTTTTGACTGGTCTTGACGACTTGTTAGCCAAAAGGTCTGGATTTTGAGCTTTTTGACTGGCCTTGACGGCTTGTTAGCCAAGAGGTCTGGATTTTGAGCTTTTTGACTGGCCTTGACGGCTTGTTAGCCAAGAGGTCTGGATTTTGAGTTTTTTGACTGGCCTTGACGGCTTGTTAGCCAAGAGATCTGAATTTTGAGCTTTTTGACTGGCCTTGACGGCTTGTTAGCCAAAGAAGCTCGGGATTTGACTTTTGACTGGTCTTGACGACTTGTTAGCCAAAGAAACTCGGGATTTGACTTTTGACTGGTCTTGACGACTTGTTAGCCAAAAGGTCTGGATTTTGAGTTTTTTGACTGGCCTTGACGGCTTGTTAGCCAAGAGGTCTGGATTTTGAGTTTTTTGACTGGCCTTGACGGCTTGTTAGCCAAGAGGTCTGAATTTTGAGCTTTTTGACTGGCCTTGACGGCTTGTTAGCCAAGAGGTCTGAATTTTGAGCTTTTTGACTGGCCTTGACGGCTTGTTAGCCAAAGAAGCTCGGGATTTGACTTTTGACTGGTCTTGACGACTTGTTAGCCAAAAGGTCTGGATTTTGAGCTTTTTGACTGGCCTTGACGGCTTGTTAGCCAAGAGGTCTGAATTTTGAGCTTTTTGACTGGCCTTGACGGCTTGTTAGCCAAGAGATCTGAATTTTGAGCTTTTTGACTGGCCTTGACGGCTTGTTAGCCAAGAGATCTGAATTTTGAGCTTTTTGACTGGCCTTGACGGCTTGTTAGCCAAGAGGTCTGGATTTTGAGTTTTTTGACTGGCCTTGACGGCTTGTTAGCCAAGAGGTCTGAATTTTGAGCTTTTTGACTGGCCTTGACGGCTTGTTAGCCAAGAGATCTGAATTTTGAGCTTTTTGACTGGCCTTGACGGCTTGTTAGCCAAGAGATCTGAATTTTGAGCTTTTTGACTGGCCTTGACGGCTTGTTAGCCAAGAGGTCTGGATTTTGAGCTTTTTGACTGGCCTTGACGGCTTGTTAGCCAAAGAAACTCGGGATTTGACTTTTGACTGGTCTTGACGACTTGTTAGCCAAAGAAACTCGGGATTTGACTTTTGACTGGTCTTGACGACTTGTTAGCCAAAAGACATGGATTTCAACCTTTGACTGGCCTGGACGGCTTGTTAGCCAAGAGGTCTGGATTTTGAGTTTTTTGACTGGCCTTGACGGCTTGTTAGCCAAGAGGTCTGGATTTTGAGCTTTTTGACTGGCCTTGACGGCTTGTTAGCCAAGAGGTCTGAATTTTGAGCTTTTTGACTGGCCTTGACGGCTTGTTAGCCAAAGAAGCTCGGGATTTGACTTTTGACTGGTCTTGACGACTTGTTAGCCAAAGAAACTCGGGATTTGACTTTTGACTGGTCTTGACGACTTGTTAGCCAAAAGACATGGATTTCGACCTTTGACTGGCCTGGACGGCTTGTTAGCCAAAGAAGCTCGGGATTTGACTTTTGACTGGTCTTGACGACTTGTTAGCCAAAGAAGCTCGGGATTTGACTTTTGACTGGTCTTGACGACTTGTTAGCCAAAAGGTCTGGATTTTGAGCTTTTTGACTGGCCTTGACGGCTTGTTAGCCAAGAGGTCTGGATTTTGAGCTTTTTGACTGGCCTTGACGGCTTGTTAGCCAAAGAAGCTCGGGATTTGACTTTTGACTGGTCTTGACGACTTGTTAGCCAAAAGACATGGATTTCGACCTTTGACTGGCCTGGACGGCTTGTTAGCCAAAGAAGCTCGGGATTTGACTTTTGACTGGTCTTGACGACTTGTTAGCCAAAAGGTCTGGATTTTGAGCTTTTTGACTGGCCTTGACGGCTTGTTAGCCAAAGAAACTCGGGATTTGACTTTTGACTGGTCTTGACGACTTGTTAGCCAAAAGGTCTGGATTTTGAGTTTTTTGACTGGCCTTGACGGCTTGTTAGCCAAGAGGTCTGAATTTTGAGCTTTTTGACTGGCCTTGACGGCTTGTTAGCCAAAGAAGCTCGGGATTTGACTTTTGACTGGTCTTGACGACTTGTTAGCCAAAAGGTCTGGATTTTGAGTTTTTTGACTGGCCTTGACGGCTTGTTAGCCAAGAGGTCTGGATTTTGAGCTTTTTGACTGGCCTTGACGGCTTGTTAGCCAAGAGATCTGAATTTTGAGCTTTTTGACTGGCCTTGACGGCTTGTTAGCCAAAGAAGCTCGGGATTTGACTTTTGACTGGTCTTGACGACTTGTTAGCCAAAGAAGCTCGGGATTTGACTTTTGACTGGTCTTGACGACTTGTTAGCCAAAAGGTCTGGATTTTGAGCTTTTTGACTGGCCTTGACGGCTTGTTAGCCAAGAGGTCTGAATTTTGAGCTTTTTGACTGGCCTTGACGGCTTGTTAGCCAAGAGATCTGAATTTTGAGCTTTTTGACTGGCCTTGACGGCTTGTTAGCCAAAGAAACTCGGGATTTGACTTTTGACTGGTCTTGACGACTTGTTAGCCAAAAGGTCTGGATTTTGAGTTTTTTGACTGGCCTTGACGGCTTGTTAGCCAAAGAAGCTCGGGATTTGACTTTTGACTGGTCTTGACGACTTGTTAGCCAAAAGACATGGATTTCGACCTTTGACTGGCCTGGACGGCTTGTTAGCCAAGAGGTCTGAATTTTGAGCTTTTTGACTGGCCTTGACGGCTTGTTAGCCAAAGAAGCTCGGGATTTGACTTTTGACTGGTCTTGACGACTTGTTAGCCAAAAGGTCTGGATTTTGAGTTTTTTGACTGGCCTTGACGGCTTGTTAGCCAAGAGATCTGAATTTTGAGCTTTTTGACTGGCCTTGACGGCTTGTTAGCCAAAGAAGCTCGGGATTTGACTTTTGACTGGTCTTGACGACTTGTTAGCCAAAGAAGCTCGGGATTTGACTTTTGACTGGTCTTGACGACTTGTTAGCCAAAAGGTCTGGATTTTGAGCTTTTTGACTGGCCTTGACGGCTTGTTAGCCAAGAGGTCTGAATTTTGAGCTTTTTGACTGGCCTTGACGGCTTGTTAGCCAAGAGGTCTGGATTTTGAGCTTTTTGACTGGCCTTGACGGCTTGTTAGCCAAGAGGTCTGGATTTTGAGTTTTTTGACTGGCCTTGACGGCTTGTTAGCCAAAGAAGCTCGGGATTTGACTTTTGACTGGTCTTGACGACTTGTTAGCCAAAAGGTCTGGATTTTGAGCTTTTTGACTGGCCTTGACGGCTTGTTAGCCAAGAGGTCTGGATTTTGAGCTTTTTGACTGGCCTTGACGGCTTGTTAGCCAAGAGGTCTGGATTTTGAGCTTTTTGACTGGCCTTGACGGCTTGTTAGCCAAGAGGTCTGGATTTTGAGTTTTTTGACTGGCCTTGACGGCTTGTTAGCCAAAGAAACTCGGGATTTGACTTTTGACTGGTCTTGACGACTTGTTAGCCAAAGAAGCTCGGGATTTGACTTTTGACTGGTCTTGACGACTTGTTAGCCAAAAGACATGGATTTCGACCTTTGACTGGCCTGGACGGCTTGTTAGCCAAGAGATCTGAATTTTGAGCTTTTTGACTGGCCTTGACGGCTTGTTAGCCAAAGAAGCTCGGGATTTGACTTTTGACTGGTCTTGACGACTTGTTAGCCAAAAGACATGGATTTCAACCTTTGACTGGCCTGGACGGCTTGTTAGCCAAAGAAGCTCGGGATTTGACTTTTGACTGGTCTTGACGACTTGTTAGCCAAAAGGTCTGGATTTTGAGTTTTTTGACTGGCCTTGACGGCTTGTTAGCCAAAGAAACTCGGGATTTGACTTTTGACTGGTCTTGACGACTTGTTAGCCAAAGAAACTCGGGATTTGACTTTTGACTGGTCTTGACGACTTGTTAGCCAAAAGGTCTGGATTTTGAGCTTTTTGACTGGCCTTGACGGCTTGTTAGCCAAGAGGTCTGGATTTTGAGTTTTTTGACTGGCCTTGACGGCTTGTTAGCCAAGAGATCTGAATTTTGAGCTTTTTGACTGGCCTTGACGGCTTGTTAGCCAAGAGGTCTGGATTTTGAGTTTTTTGACTGGCCTTGACGGCTTGTTAGCCAAAGAAGCTCGGGATTTGACTTTTGACTGGTCTTGACGACTTGTTAGCCAAAAGACATGGATTTCAACCTTTGACTGGCCTGGACGGCTTGTTAGCCAAGAGGTCTGAATTTTGAGCTTTTTGACTGGCCTTGACGGCTTGTTAGCCAAGAGGTCTGGATTTTGAGTTTTTTGACTGGCCTTGACGGCTTGTTAGCCAAGAGGTCTGAATTTTGAGCTTTTTGACTGGCCTTGACGGCTTGTTAGCCAAAGAAACTCGGGATTTGACTTTTGACTGGTCTTGACGACTTGTTAGCCAAAAGGTCTGGATTTTGAGCTTTTTGACTGGCCTTGACGGCTTGTTAGCCAAGAGGTCTGGATTTTGAGTTTTTTGACTGGCCTTGACGGCTTGTTAGCCAAGAGGTCTGGATTTTGAGCTTTTTGACTGGCCTTGACGGCTTGTTAGCCAAGAGATCTGAATTTTGAGCTTTTTGACTGGCCTTGACGGCTTGTTAGCCAAAGAAGCTCGGGATTTGACTTTTGACTGGTCTTGACGACTTGTTAGCCAAAAGGTCTGGATTTTGAGCTTTTTGACTGGCCTTGACGGCTTGTTAGCCAAAGAAGCTCGGGATTTGACTTTTGACTGGTCTTGACGACTTGTTAGCCAAAGAAGCTCGGGATTTGACTTTTGACTGGTCTTGACGACTTGTTAGCCAAAAGACATGGATTTCGACCTTTGACTGGCCTGGACGGCTTGTTAGCCAAAGAAACTCGGGATTTGACTTTTGACTGGTCTTGACGACTTGTTAGCCAAAAGACATGGATTTCGACCTTTGACTGGCCTGGACGGCTTGTTAGCCAAAGAAGCTCGGGATTTGACTTTTGACTGGTCTTGACGACTTGTTAGCCAAAAGGTCTGGATTTTGAGTTTTTTGACTGGCCTTGACGGCTTGTTAGCCAAAGAAGCTCGGGATTTGACTTTTGACTGGTCTTGACGACTTGTTAGCCAAAAGGTCTGGATTTTGAGCTTTTTGACTGGCCTTGACGGCTTGTTAGCCAAGAGGTCTGGATTTTGAGTTTTTTGACTGGCCTTGACGGCTTGTTAGCCAAGAGGTCTGAATTTTGAGCTTTTTGACTGGCCTTGACGGCTTGTTAGCCAAAGAAACTCGGGATTTGACTTTTGACTGGTCTTGACGACTTGTTAGCCAAAGAAGCTCGGGATTTGACTTTTGACTGGTCTTGACGACTTGTTAGCCAAAGAAGCTCGGGATTTGACTTTTGACTGGTCTTGACGACTTGTTAGCCAAAAGACATGGATTTCGACCTTTGACTGGCCTGGACGGCTTGTTAGCCAAAGAAGCTCGGGATTTGACTTTTGACTGGTCTTGACGACTTGTTAGCCAAAAGGTCTGGATTTTGAGTTTTTTGACTGGCCTTGACGGCTTGTTAGCCAAAGAAACTCGGGATTTGACTTTTGACTGGTCTTGACGACTTGTTAGCCAAAAGACATGGATTTCGACCTTTGACTGGCCTGGACGGCTTGTTAGCCAAGAGGTCTGGATTTTGAGCTTTTTGACTGGCCTTGACGGCTTGTTAGCCAAGAGGTCTGGATTTTGAGCTTTTTGACTGGCCTTGACGGCTTGTTAGCCAAAGAAGCTCGGGATTTGACTTTTGACTGGTCTTGACGACTTGTTAGCCAAAGAAGCTCGGGATTTGACTTTTGACTGGTCTTGACGACTTGTTAGCCAAAGAAGCTCGGGATTTGACTTTTGACTGGTCTTGACGACTTGTTAGCCAAAAGGTCTGGATTTTGAGTTTTTTGACTGGCCTTGACGGCTTGTTAGCCAAAGAAACTCGGGATTTGACTTTTGACTGGTCTTGACGACTTGTTAGCCAAAAGACATGGATTTCAACCTTTGACTGGCCTGGACGGCTTGTTAGCCAAAGAAACTCGGGATTTGACTTTTGACTGGTCTTGACGACTTGTTAGCCAAAGAAACTCGGGATTTGACTTTTGACTGGTCTTGACGACTTGTTAGCCAAAAGGTCTGGATTTTGAGCTTTTTGACTGGCCTTGACGGCTTGTTAGCCAAGAGATCTGAATTTTGAGCTTTTTGACTGGCCTTGACGGCTTGTTAGCCAAGAGGTCTGGATTTTGAGTTTTTTGACTGGCCTTGACGGCTTGTTAGCCAAGAGGTCTGAATTTTGAGCTTTTTGACTGGCCTTGACGGCTTGTTAGCCAAAGAAACTCGGGATTTGACTTTTGACTGGTCTTGACGACTTGTTAGCCAAAAGGTCTGGATTTTGAGTTTTTTGACTGGCCTTGACGGCTTGTTAGCCAAAGAAACTCGGGATTTGACTTTTGACTGGTCTTGACGACTTGTTAGCCAAAAGACATGGATTTCGACCTTTGACTGGCCTGGACGGCTTGTTAGCCAAAGAAACTCGGGATTTGACTTTTGACTGGTCTTGACGACTTGTTAGCCAAAGAAGCTCGGGATTTGACTTTTGACTGGTCTTGACGACTTGTTAGCCAAAAGACATGGATTTCGACCTTTGACTGGCCTGGACGGCTTGTTAGCCAAAGAAACTCGGGATTTGACTTTTGACTGGTCTTGACGACTTGTTAGCCAAAAGGTCTGGATTTTGAGCTTTTTGACTGGCCTTGACGGCTTGTTAGCCAAAGAAGCTCGGGATTTGACTTTTGACTGGTCTTGACGACTTGTTAGCCAAAGAAACTCGGGATTTGACTTTTGACTGGTCTTGACGACTTGTTAGCCAAAGAAACTCGGGATTTGACTTTTGACTGGTCTTGACGACTTGTTAGCCAAAAGACATGGATTTCAACCTTTGACTGGCCTGGACGGCTTGTTAGCCAAAGAAGCTCGGGATTTGACTTTTGACTGGTCTTGACGACTTGTTAGCCAAAGAAGCTCGGGATTTGACTTTTGACTGGTCTTGACGACTTGTTAGCCAAAAGACATGGATTTCAACCTTTGACTGGCCTGGACGGCTTGTTAGCCAAAGAAGCTCGGGATTTGACTTTTGACTGGTCTTGACGACTTGTTAGCCAAAAGACATGGATTTCAACCTTTGACTGGCCTGGACGGCTTGTTAGCCAAAGAAGCTCGGGATTTGACTTTTGACTGGTCTTGACGACTTGTTAGCCAAAAGGTCTGGATTTTGAGCTTTTTGACTGGCCTTGACGGCTTGTTAGCCAAAGAAACTCGGGATTTGACTTTTGACTGGTCTTGACGACTTGTTAGCCAAAAGACATGGATTTCAACCTTTGACTGGCCTGGACGGCTTGTTAGCCAAAGAAGCTCGGGATTTGACTTTTGACTGGTCTTGACGACTTGTTAGCCAAAAGACATGGATTTCAACCTTTGACTGGCCTGGACGGCTTGTTAGCCAAGAGGTCTGGATTTTGAGCTTTTTGACTGGCCTTGACGGCTTGTTAGCCAAGAGGTCTGAATTTTGAGCTTTTTGACTGGCCTTGACGGCTTGTTAGCCAAAGAAGCTCGGGATTTGACTTTTGACTGGTCTTGACGACTTGTTAGCCAAAGAAACTCGGGATTTGACTTTTGACTGGTCTTGACGACTTGTTAGCCAAAAGGTCTGGATTTTGAGCTTTTTGACTGGCCTTGACGGCTTGTTAGCCAAAGAAACTCGGGATTTGACTTTTGACTGGTCTTGACGACTTGTTAGCCAAAAGACATGGATTTCAACCTTTGACTGGCCTGGACGGCTTGTTAGCCAAAGAAGCTCGGGATTTGACTTTTGACTGGTCTTGACGACTTGTTAGCCAAAAGACATGGATTTCGACCTTTGACTGGCCTGGACGGCTTGTTAGCCAAAGAAGCTCGGGATTTGACTTTTGACTGGTCTTGACGACTTGTTAGCCAAAAGGTCTGGATTTTGAGCTTTTTGACTGGCCTTGACGGCTTGTTAGCCAAAGAAGCTCGGGATTTGACTTTTGACTGGTCTTGACGACTTGTTAGCCAAAAGGTCTGGATTTTGAGCTTTTTGACTGGCCTTGACGGCTTGTTAGCCAAGAGGTCTGGATTTTGAGCTTTTTGACTGGCCTTGACGGCTTGTTAGCCAAGAGGTCTGGATTTTGAGCTTTTTGACTGGCCTTGACGGCTTGTTAGCCAAGAGGTCTGGATTTTGAGCTTTTTGACTGGCCTTGACGGCTTGTTAGCCAAGAGATCTGAATTTTGAGCTTTTTGACTGGCCTTGACGGCTTGTTAGCCAAGAGGTCTGGATTTTGAGCTTTTTGACTGGCCTTGACGGCTTGTTAGCCAAGAGGTCTGAATTTTGAGCTTTTTGACTGGCCTTGACGGCTTGTTAGCCAAGAGATCTGAATTTTGAGCTTTTTGACTGGCCTTGACGGCTTGTTAGCCAAGAGGTCTGAATTTTGAGCTTTTTGACTGGCCTTGACGGCTTGTTAGCCAAGAGGTCTGGATTTTGAGCTTTTTGACTGGCCTTGACGGCTTGTTAGCCAAGAGATCTGAATTTTGAGCTTTTTGACTGGCCTTGACGGCTTGTTAGCCAAAGAAGCTCGGGATTTGACTTTTGACTGGTCTTGACGACTTGTTAGCCAAAAGACATGGATTTCAACCTTTGACTGGCCTGGACGGCTTGTTAGCCAAAGAAGCTCGGGATTTGACTTTTGACTGGTCTTGACGACTTGTTAGCCAAAAGACATGGATTTCAACCTTTGACTGGCCTGGACGGCTTGTTAGCCAAGAGATCTGAATTTTGAGCTTTTTGACTGGCCTTGACGGCTTGTTAGCCAAGAGGTCTGGATTTTGAGCTTTTTGACTGGCCTTGACGGCTTGTTAGCCAAGAGATCTGAATTTTGAGCTTTTTGACTGGCCTTGACGGCTTGTTAGCCAAGAGGTCTGAATTTTGAGCTTTTTGACTGGCCTTGACGGCTTGTTAGCCAAGAGGTCTGAATTTTGAGCTTTTTGACTGGCCTTGACGGCTTGTTAGCCAAGAGGTCTGAATTTTGAGCTTTTTGACTGGCCTTGACGGCTTGTTAGCCAAGAGATCTGAATTTTGAGCTTTTTGACTGGCCTTGACGGCTTGTTAGCCAAAGAAGCTCGGGATTTGACTTTTGACTGGTCTTGACGACTTGTTAGCCAAAGAAACTCGGGATTTGACTTTTGACTGGTCTTGACGACTTGTTAGCCAAAGAAGCTCGGGATTTGACTTTTGACTGGTCTTGACGACTTGTTAGCCAAAAGACATGGATTTCGACCTTTGACTGGCCTGGACGGCTTGTTAGCCAAGAGATCTGAATTTTGAGCTTTTTGACTGGCCTTGACGGCTTGTTAGCCAAGAGATCTGAATTTTGAGCTTTTTGACTGGCCTTGACGGCTTGTTAGCCAAAGAAACTCGGGATTTGACTTTTGACTGGTCTTGACGACTTGTTAGCCAAAAGGTCTGGATTTTGAGCTTTTTGACTGGCCTTGACGGCTTGTTAGCCAAAGAAACTCGGGATTTGACTTTTGACTGGTCTTGACGACTTGTTAGCCAAAAGACATGGATTTCAACCTTTGACTGGCCTGGACGGCTTGTTAGCCAAAGAAGCTCGGGATTTGACTTTTGACTGGTCTTGACGACTTGTTAGCCAAAGAAACTCGGGATTTGACTTTTGACTGGTCTTGACGACTTGTTAGCCAAAAGACATGGATTTCAACCTTTGACTGGCCTGGACGGCTTGTTAGCCAAAGAAACTCGGGATTTGACTTTTGACTGGTCTTGACGACTTGTTAGCCAAAAGGTCTGGATTTTGAGCTTTTTGACTGGCCTTGACGGCTTGTTAGCCAAGAGATCTGAATTTTGAGCTTTTTGACTGGCCTTGACGGCTTGTTAGCCAAGAGGTCTGAATTTTGAGCTTTTTGACTGGCCTTGACGGCTTGTTAGCCAAGAGATCTGAATTTTGAGCTTTTTGACTGGCCTTGACGGCTTGTTAGCCAAAGAAACTCGGGATTTGACTTTTGACTGGTCTTGACGACTTGTTAGCCAAAAGACATGGATTTCGACCTTTGACTGGCCTGGACGGCTTGTTAGCCAAAGAAGCTCGGGATTTGACTTTTGACTGGTCTTGACGACTTGTTAGCCAAAAGACATGGATTTCAACCTTTGACTGGCCTGGACGGCTTGTTAGCCAAGAGATCTGAATTTTGAGCTTTTTGACTGGCCTTGACGGCTTGTTAGACCAAAAAAATATGGCACAACAGGGGTCAACAGGATCTCCCACAGACAACAGAATTTCATCATTTGAGGAATCAATATAACCAAAACTGAATAGGGTTCCAGCTTCCCCGACCTTGTCCATTTATCATCCCTGCACCTTCCATCTCTCTTTTTTTGTTTGGACGGTCAAGCAAACGGTCTCAAAGGCAGCATTATTCTTACACTACACACCTGACCTCCCCCCTCGTGATCACAGGTGATCATTTCTGATTGCAGTAATGTCCATATCCATTTTGAATCCTCTATAACCCTCATCCCTCCTCCCTCCCCGCGTAGACATGCATAAAAAAGGGGAAAAGTGAAGGAGAAGTCTTCCTATGTTGGCATCTGTTCATCACCTGAAGTAAAAGTCTTCCTATGTTGGTTCCAGATCAAATAAAAATAAATCCTCTAGCCGCGAGAGTATATTGGTTTTCAGTCATAGATTTCCCATCTTACTGAGCATGTGTTTGTGTCCCATTTTTTCCCACAGGCTAATGGAGAGCTCCCAGACAAGCTTGTCCATCAGATTCTTGGTCGGCACAACAATGGCCTACCAGCGCCATGAGCGGAAGCTGTATTTATCTTCGAGCTTTTGGGTTGCTACTTTGATGACCTCGTTAGCCAAATGGCCGCAGGAGAAAACGCCATTCTCAGTTCGGACATGCCATGGGGATTCAAATCTTTTATACTGGATCGAATCCCATCCATTTTCACCTGGTTTCCGTCTTTTCCCTCCTCATCTTCATTTGTCTCTTTAGTTTGTAAGCTGATGCACTTTTATGAAACCCATGGTAGAAATGTATCTCATAACTTAGTATTCTATCTGGTACACGAACAATTACATTATACTGATTACTGCATTCTTTTGACATTATTAGTTAAATAACAGCAATTCTAGCTGGGGTTTTGTGCATATGTGATGCTGCCATGTTGCCATGTTTTTTGGCATTACACTATACCTCTAAAATCTTACATATAACCCCTACGCCCCTACCTTTATCTAATCTACCACAGTACTTCCAAAAATATATCTAAATGGAGATGTTATAACGCTATGTATGTGGGTATAAACATGTGGTTAAAATTTGAATTATTTTGAGTGGTAATATTAGTTAATCAGGGGTATAGAAAGTTACGAGGGGTACGTTGGGATAAATCTCTGACCCCAACAGATGAGATAGTGTTATCTCGGGATAACAGAAGTATCTTTCTTTATTTCAAAATAATTTAGGTCAAAAAATAGATTAAACTACGCAAGTGGTTATTCATAAAGAATCCAAGGGCATATTAGCAATTTTCCTTTTTCCTGTTTACATCATCATAGACCACCGACAAACTTTTTTTTTCTTCCCATCATTTGTTCTTGAGTCGGTAGATGAGTGTTTTCATGATCATGAACTTAAAACGTGAAAGGCCTGATCTTTTGCATGTTGATCTTGAAATTTTCGCATTCCATTCTTTCAAGACATAAAATATTGTAGCATATCATGTTAAAGCTTCAAGAGCTGCCCGAACGGGCCATTCCAGGCAAAACTTTTAGAGGCAAACGTCTAAACAAGAAAGAAAGGAACAGCTAACTCGGATTAAACCCTCTCTCCACAATCTCTGACATCAGCTGCAAACATGGTTGGCCGTATCGGATCGAATTAAAATCTTGTAAGATGATATGAACTTTTAACATATTGCATCCGTTTGGTCAGGTTCAGCTCGAAGCAAGACCTAAAATTAATAATAAAAAAATATTGAAAAAGAAATGAACAGCTAACATATTGAACTATGTTGGATATCGGAATTTCCTAAGTAGGATACAATAAACCGAACGATACAATACGGTGTGGTTGGACAAAATATGACTGCAAAACAACACAATGTCAAAATCAAATTTACCCGCCCCCTTTGATCCCAAAGGAAAGAAGAAAACAAAAGGCATCAGTGGGGATGAGCTTGTTCAGCAATGAACAGATGTGACTAGTAGCTTCTACATGAACAGGTTCCATGTGGGTTTCAAATCCTAGTCTGCAGAACCCTTCTTGCTCTTCTTCTTTTTTGAGGCGAAGCTGCTAGGGCCAACAGCTATTGACATTCGCTTCGTTCTGCTAATCAATGAAACGGTAGAAGCATCAGTCAGAATAACCAGCAAATGGAAAATTTGTGGGTGGTTTTGCTGGTTTGAGGGTGGAAGTTCGCAACACAATAACATACCGAGCAGAAAGATCCCTTGCGCCAGCTTCGTCTTGAGCATCTGTTTCATCAGATGAAAAACAAAACGACTTAGCAGTAATAGGAGATGTACTTCACCTGTTTAAGGTAGGATCTTCATGACAGGCTGTAGAGATGAGAAAAATTTGGATCCACATAACTAGGAATGGGAATGAATAAGTTGGAAAAGTTTGAGAACTACATTATGGTTCAGAATGTGGTACCATGGTTATGTGCCCTACATCTACATGACCAATGAAGAACAAGGGAAGCATGCAAGGAAGAGAGAGACTGCATCCGGTTAGAATACTAAAGATGGAAGCAAGCTCTCCCATGCGAGTCAGTTGCAACACAAAATTAATGTATCAAAGATTCCATCTCAAAAATGGCTCAGTAAAATATGTCTCCAGTTTCTCCACTTGTTTCTCCCTATCAATGTGTGCCGACATCTTATTTCTTGAAAAGCCTAAATATGGGCTTTGCCTAGGTCAATCAAATCTGCGTGAAGTGGAGATAATGATTCCTGCCATGCTTCATAAATAGATGTGATGTGGCAAAAAAAGCTTTCACAAACAGCAACCATGTAGACTAAACACCCTGCCGCCCTTTACCTGAAACTTCTCTTTGCTTGATGAGGCAAGAACATTGCCCCTTTGCCACATGCATTGGGTACAAAACGAAAAAATCGAGAGTTTGTCAACCAGAAAAGCTATTGCTTAGTATGGGTCTTTGTGAATAAATCAGCAAGCTGCAGGGAATAAGAAAAAGAAAAAGAAAAGCTGCTTATCTGTGGCAGGTGATCTCTCTAGATTGGCTATCGATTATTTCCACCATTTCCTTGTGTAGCTTAAAAACTGAATTTGATGATACCATGCAATCTATGGCACCACCTGATATTCTATTTTCACATCAATGGAGGAAAACTTACTATGATGATAATACAAAAGTTTTCAAGCAGTTAGCAAGGCACCTGATGTCACCAAGTGCATGCATAATGCAAGTCAAGAATTCAACATGGTACTAGATAAAACTTTTGGCTCCTCAATATCCATCTTCTAAAGGACTGAAGAATTGAGGATCCATTTTTTTTTTCAAGAAAAGCAACCAGTACAAGACAATTGGATCATCTAAGGAATTGCAGTCAGAAACTAGACAATAGAGTCAAAACTTCCATGCAAGAAAGCCTGAGATTTGACCAGAGATTACCATATGACAATGGCAAGAATCCAAAAGTTCAACATCAAAGTGACCCCTGGAGTACCTTTTTGTGAGAAGATCGAGATATAAACAAGAAGAATGATGAAAAAGGCATAGAAGTATAAAGAAAGATAAGGACCCCATCAAATGTCAACTTATTCATAAACCGGAATAAGCATAAGAGAAACACAACATAATTTGGTAACATAATAAATAAAAAGAGTTGTTTAGCATGTGATTCAACAATCTTTAATAATCCAGAAATCCGAGAGATACAAATGGTAAGGGGTGACAAGAAATCTATTAAATTCCATGGTACTCACAGTATCTGAGTCAGAAATGGGACCATAGACAGTTTGTCGGTAAGCTCCACAGGCCACAGGGAGAAGGAAATTTTTTTTGAAAAGTGGACAGTACCACATGTATACTAATAAAAGGAGAGAGGGAATCTACAGGGAGAAGGAAATTGATTGGTTTTAATGAATCACACATACTTTTAATGGTCTTGTGTACATTACCTTCACAAACATCTTCATCCTTTTCAGGACTTGAGTTTGAGCAAGCTTCCCACCGGTCCTTTCCATCATCAAAATCCCAACGGCTTCCTATTGGGGGGACCCAGAAATCAGGTTCTTCTGAACCGCTGCTCCCTGTCACGACTTTGCTTGACACAGAACCATTTCCATTCATATTTTCTGCCTGGTTCTTCTTGATGATTGTTTTCTTCGCACGTGATGGTTTGTCAACTTGGTTAGCATTCTTTTTTAAATTTCCATCTGCTGCCACCTTGCCAGCCTTCTTTTTATCTATATTGAGAATAATATGTGAAAAAATCATCCTGATGCCAGTATAAATTTCACAAGGATATAAGCTTGGCCACGATCACACCATTTTTTTTTTTTGGAAAGTGGTTCACGATCACACTATAGAATGCTGGACCGAACAGCACTATAAATACTTTACCTCTGTTTGCATTTTTTCCTGAGACTCCATTCGAGGCTGGTGTTTCTGTGTCCATTGCTGCTTCCTTTTGTTCTGTCAGAGACACAGAACTAAGAAATTTCATCTTCAACAAGTATTAAAACTATTTGAACTTGAGCATGCATTCAAAAATTACAAGGTTTATATAAGTTTACTTCTTTCGAGTCACACATGCCTGTAAAGAACAAGTTCCTTGATGTTTTAAGACCCAAAAAAAAAAATCTTGGAAAGAAACATCATTTTCTAAACCGGCATGACAATTTCACTATGGTTAGTGGATAATGTACTCTAAAAATTTCAACAGCCTGACAGCCACCAAGATGATATGGTGAACTGTAAAGAGGAGGGGGATTGGGGGATTGACAATGTTGCCACTTTCATGATTCCAGGGAGGCAAAAATGGCGAGCCCACAATATTGAAATGAGACGAGGGTTATAAAAATCTGCGTACTCAGTTTGTTCTGGAACCTCTTCCCGTTATATGCTTCCAAATATGTTCCTCAGATTTGTTGATCGTGTCGCCAGTCAGCTTGCATATTAGCTTCGACCTACAAGTACCCAATGAAAAGCCCATTTGAAAGAAAGATCAAACGAATCTAAAAACACATAAAAAATTAACTCTTTCGCAACTCCAGCAATAGAACAACATCCAGTAGTTTACACGGATATAGAAAACCTAAGGGGTGATGTGTGCGGTGTGTGTGTGAGAGAGAGAGAGGTGGTCGGCTATACTTGGAGAGAGGGTCGGGCTTGAACATGTTGAGGGGGGGCTTCTTACGGGCGACGGCGGCGTCGATGAGGGCGAGCCGGCATCCCTTGCTCCGCCCATAGCTCTCCGCCATGTCCCTCGACGGTAGCTCGTGTCCCGTCTCCACGCACCTGACCCGACCGTTCTCCATCTCCTCGAACTTCGGGGCACCCAGCAGGAACTGCCCCTCCCGCAGCTCCTCCACACCCTGTCCTCCGCCGCCTCTCCCTGCCATCCTCTCTGCCGCCGCCTCCCCTCCCCGTCGGCGGGACTGATATGCCGATGCGAAGCGGGGGCGACGCGGTAGAGACTGGAGAAGGGTGCTGCCTTGACGGGCCGTACCGGGCCCGAATTGGAAGACAGAAGAAGGCCGTTTTGTGATATTGGGCCAGGCCCATATCCGGCCCGACCGGTCCCCACATCCTTTTATTATTTAAAAAACAATTAAACCATTTCGTGAGGAATAACTTTTACAATAATATTGTAGTGTCGTTCTAATTGCCATATATTTTTTTTTACTATTATCTTAGTTATCTGATCGTAAAACTAAACCAGTAATAAACTTATAGAAAGGGACAATTTTCAGCTCCTAATCGAAAAATCGGAGAATGAGAATGGTAAAGATCACATTTCTGCCTTAGGTTGGGCAAGACTTGCTACTACAGAGAGCAAAGTTTAAGATGAATAGCATTAACATTGTCATCTCTTAATATCAAATCATAGCATTTCATGGGCATGCAAATCAAATCGTTTGTTTAATTGTTCATCTCAAAATATTTTCAGTATTCTTTTGATTGCTTTGTGTTCCCACTTCAATTTTAAAACTTCAGTTTAAGTCCAGTTTTTACTTGTTGTGTGTTGTTTTACATTGCTTGAGGCTTTGGTGCATAAAATGTATAGGGTGAACCTTCCCCATCTAAGTACCAAAAAAGCAAACAAAAGAAAGGAATAGTGTAGATGCTTTAAGGAGGACAAATACAAAATGTTGCAAATTTTAAATTTCTCCTTCCCTCTCTCTTGTAGATGGGAATTACAGTCTTTGATGAAGATGTGCAGCTTTCTCTAAGATATTTAATTTCTTACTCTTTTAAAATCAAATTGAAAATACTCTAACAAAATTTTTAGATTTAACGCACTAATATGTCACCTTCCCTTTCTTTCAAGAAGGGACATACATCAACCTTGTTATAAACGTAATTGCGCAATAATTCATCTTAAAATCATATTATTTTTATACCCTTCTTATATGATGAAAATATCCCCGTAATGGTACCCTTCTTATATGATGAAATATCTCCATAATAGAAGTGAAGCAAAACATCAAATAGATGTTGACGGTGGGACATCTTTTGTATAAAAGATCTGAAATAACTCTCACTATATGTAAAAAAAAATTTCATAAAAAAATATTTTTTTCATATTTACCCCTCCCATCCTCTCTCTTTCTCTCTCTCTTGGTGCTCTCCACTGGAGACCTCGTGATGGCCTCATTTCCAATGATGATCTTGGCGGTGCGGTAGAGACAGAGTTGGTCAATGAGGGTCTACACTCAAGAGTGAGCTAGGACCTCTCTCTCTCTCTCTCTCTCTCTCTCTCTCTCTACGCCCCATGATTTTTGGGGGGAGGAGAAATAGGTGCAACCTCACTCTCAACGTCTCTACATCCCCCACCACCCCCATTCAGTGGCGGATTCAGAATTTTTTTTCAGGGAATTTCTAATGGTGCATCTATATAAATTTAGTGTGTCACCCATAGTGAAATTTTGTGCCCTCAATATAAATTTTTTTATCCAATGGAGTCACAGGACCCCACTAGATACATGTTAGCTCCGCCCTTGCCCCCATTCCTAGATCCCTTGGGTACCTCCCTCCCTCTAAGTAGGTGGGACTGGATCCTCGACCATAGCCCCTCTTCGGATATTCTTCCTCCACTTCGCTACCATGTCACTTCTTCCACTTCTATTGCACCCATCCTTAGCAACAACTTAAAATCACCATGAAATAATCATGGGTTCTTCTGTAAGGCCTCTGGACCAAATCTCTTGGGTTTGCCTCTCGGTGACTTCACTATCAGATTTCGACCCCTTGAGTTAGACAATAACCTCTTCCTACTTGCTGTCTAGTTATTTAAGGTCCCAAAACAAATGGTGGTGTGTGCGGTAAATAGGAACTAAGTTGTGAAAGTGGGTTTCAAATGTTCTTGGGTCTCATGGATTAATTTTAAGAAGAATTATCATGCAATTATATTTATTAGAGGGTTTTCTAAGTATTTATCCCTAATTTGATTGATATTTAGATGGTTCAAAAATAAAATTCATATATCTCACTTAATGCACCTGAAACGTCATTATTGTGACCCGTTAAGAGTTATACCTTATATAAGTTGTTTCCATAATCATTTAATTAACGATTAAATTATATGACATAGTTTATGGAGAAATGTCTTTTACGTCTCTAAAATAGTTTTCGGGATGTAGGCCTAGGCATAAGTCTAATCCCCTAAAAAAAATCTACCGAGCTGATAAAATGTATTCTCCATTTTTGATACAAAACTATTAAATATAAATATTTAAAATAGAGAAGAAAGGTAGCCAGGTGAGGTAGGGGTGCCGTACTCACGTTTCGCACTCCAGAACCATATGGACGGCTGGATCGTTGAAACGTGTCCGCATCCAAGGACATTCCCATGTATTAACGGAGGTGGGGAGGAGGTTGGACTCGGCTTCTCGCCATTGGAGGGGACGTCGCAGATTCGGCAAGCTTTCACAGAGAGAGAGAGAGAGAGAGAGAGAGGGCGAGGGAGAAGGACGAGGATTCGCGTTCCTCACGCTCTGGCTGCGGTTGGATTCTTGCCTGTGAGTGTCCACTCTCTATCTCTTCCGAAATTCTCACTTGATCTCGTGTGGGGTTCCTCAAAAGTGGGTTCTTTTATTTTCTGTCATCGTTGTTCCTCCAATCGAAACGTGGCTTGGGTCTGGAGCTCGGCACTTCCCTCTCTGCCCTGTGTCGTGATACGAGTGGAGATGTTGTTTTAGCTTCATAAAGGCTTCGCATTTCTCTTTATTTTCGTGATTCGGATCCTTAGTTTCTTCCCGACCTTGGATTCGAGACAGCAATGGCTGTGGTCACAATAGAAAGCATGTGCAGTTGGAAGGCCTTGAAGGTGGGATTTGGCGGATGTTTCCTCTTTTGAACCCCCAACCTCCACCTTTACCGTTCTTATTACATTTTCTACCTGATCGTCTGGCCGGGTTTCTTGCCTCCTTTGAACTTCACAGTTGTAGATTCTAGCCCTAATTTCAGCGTTTGCAGGATTTCTGATTGCATCTTGGGCTAGCTATTGAGTCTAGAAACACTGGGTTTTGATTGCTATTGCCTGATGCAGACTTTCCTTTTCTCAAGAAGTGAACTTCACATAGATTACCCGAGACATTGGGAGATAATAATTGCCCAAAAAATCGCATTTCTGCCTTGGGTTGTAACATATTTTTTGTGAGATACTTCATGGAGCTATTACACATTCAGTTGATTTCATGTTGTCTTGTCTCCTTTTTCATGTGTGCTGGTCGGAAAGGTCTCACCAAAATGTTTTTCTTCATGGGAAAAACGAATTCAGCATGAAATACACCATGGTTCGATGGAAAATATTCAATCATTTTGGAATTTGTTTTTCATAAAAGGAGCTGAAATGTATATTTCTGAATTCTTGAGATCCTTAGCTGGAAATTGTATGCTTTCATTGACTGAGTTCTGTTTGGTCTTGGTTCCCATATCCAATAGACCATAATGTTTCTTTAAGTCCATTGGCATGGCATGAATTGCTCTAAAGGAAAAGGATGAAGGCCATTGGCATTGTTGCTCTGGAAAACAGAAGCTTGTTTTACCTCTCTTCAGGAAGTGATGTGTACTTTTATACTTAGCAACCTTACTGTGTCCTATTGTTCAGTGCACATGCATCACATGATTTTTTTTTTCCCTGTTCCTAACTTACAGTTTTCAAATGGTTATGTAGGAAAGAGTCCTGGTATGCATAATGACATGTATAAATGGGCTAGTGACTTCTCATGGAAAGAGGCCACTCTTCTCGTTTGGAGTGATATCTGATGTCCAGTATGCTGATATTCCTGATGGGCACTCATTTCTTGGTGTCCCCCGTTATTATAGGCATAGTATCCTAGTTCTGCAGAGGGCTGTTAAAAAATGGAATGATCAGAAAAATCTCAAGTTCGCTGTAACTTTGGGGACATAGTTGATGGGTTCTGTCCAAAAGAGGAGTCTCTACAGTCAGTGCAGAGAGTCACCAAGGAACTTGAAAAGTTTAATGGCCCTGTTACCACATGATTGGAAACCACTGTCTTTACAACCTTCCTCGCAGTACTTTAATCAGCTTGCTTGGGATTCCCTCAGCAGAGGATCGTGCATACTATGATTTTTCACCATCTCCTGAGTATAGAATTGCTGTTCTTGACACATATGATATCAGTGCCATCGTTGGCCTCGGGATCATCCGAATGCCCTGGCAGCTAGGAAGCTCCTAGAGGAGAAAAATCCAATGTTGACAAGAACAGTCCAAAGGGATTGGTCGGCCTGACAGAAGGTTTCTTATGTTCAATGGAGCTGTTGGAGAAGAACAACTCCAGTGGCTCGATGGTATCCTCCAGGATTCAACAAAGAATGATCAGAAGGTCATCATATTCTGCCATCTTCCATTACACCCTGGGGCCGCAACTTCAGAAGCACTCTTGTGGAACTATGACGAGTATTGGACGTAATTCACAAGTACAAGTGTGTCAAGGCTTGCATAGCAGGGCATGATCACAAAGGTGGGTACTCCATCGACTCCTTTGGAGTTCACCACCGTGTTCTTGAGGCTGCTCTGGAGTGCCCTCCCGGAACAGATGCATATGGTCATGTGGATTTATACCATGATAAGTTATCCTTTCTGGCACCGATCGAATGGAAAACACTGACATGGTTTTTTGCTTCCTGATGAAATTTTGGAGTCTGTCAGTTCTTTATTTTTAATTTTTTTTGGCTTTAATGGCCCATTGAAAACAGGTTAAAGGAAAGGCATTGCAGTTAACATGTACATTTTTAAAAAAAGTTTTTATGATGTCTTGCTCCTTTCATACTGATGATGTAGCATGCGTAGAGGCCTGGCCTGAGATTCTTCCATATTTCATACCTATGGTGAAGAATCATCACATTCTTTGAATATTTTTTTCCTGAACTTAGTATTCTCATACAAATCCAATTGAGTATGGAAATCTATATTTAGTTATTAATTGATTACTTCTTTTAACACATTCAAGTTTATTGGTAAACTTATATGATTGATGCCACCTATGAAAGGGCACTTCACTTTTCTCTCTCTTTCCCAACGTTTAAAGTAAAGATAAAAGAATTGGTTTTCTTCATGTATACCCTTCTAAACTACTATTCTCGTATGTGCGTACATATATCTTTTATATATGTGAATTATCAAAATGTCTCTGGTATTTCTAAATAGTATGCATTTATGTCCTCCCTGCTTGTATACAATAAAATATGCTATCAAAGTCTAAAAATATCCCTGCGGTTATAATCTCATCATATCCTTAAGTAGCCTAACTTTGAAGCAGACTTGCGCTTTCAACATGAAATGGGTGTAATAACCGCAAGTATTTTAATGTATCAGTGATATTTTTGACAACTCATTAATATGAGAGGTATATATATGTAAGTATGATGATTGATAGGTTTTATAAGTATAAGGCATACAGTCACAATTCGAATCGGTACTTTGAGATGGTCGACAGGGTGTTGATTTTGCGAAATTTCGTTTCGAGGTCAAAATTCCACCGCGAATCGTGTGTATAGTATATTGATTGTTGCACCGCTTCGGTAAGACATGGATATTTCTTCGTCCGACGATTGGAACCGCTCGTGAGGCCCCATTCGGAATCGACATTTCGACACGGTCGGCTCAAGATTGGATTCGGAGATTTTCGGTTCGGCACCTAAATTCCTCTCCGGGAGTCTGGTTGTAGGCTCTCAATACGATCGCATACGGACACTCTTTCGCTCAACGGCCATAACTTTCCACATGGTTATCGGAATCGGTTATAAGATCCCTATTCGGAATCGGCACTCAAAGGCGCGTGTCGCCCTTTATAGCCTTCAACAATAAGACTTCGTTTCTGAGTCAAAATCTCCCCGTTTTCAAGGTTTTCTGGCAGTAATGTTTCCCTCAATTACGTGAATCACTGATGGAGCCGCGACCCAGTGTCGACCTATCACGACGATCGGAAGTTGTAGTCATCTCGGTGTGAGAACGCCTCCCCAGGTCGTAAATATGCTGCACGCGACATCGCCGATATATTCATCCCTTCCAAATTATTTTCACCCCTTCAGTGAAATAACATGGCATAACTTTCCGCCCAGATATCAGAATCGCTTATGTGACCACAATTTGGAATCGACACTCTGAGACGGTCGACACGACGCTGGTTTCGCAAAATTATGTTTCGAGTCTGAAATTCCACCCAGGAGCATGTGTACTAGTACACCAATTATCGCACCACTTCGGTAAGACGTAGATATTCTTGCTTGTCGATCGGAAATCGTCAGCGAGGCCCCAATTCAGAATCGCCTCTTAACCTAGTCGGCCACAAGGTCAGATTCAGAGATTTCCGGTCTGGCTCCCAAATTCCTCTCCAGGAGCTGGTCGCAGGCTCCCAATGCGATCGCATACGGACACCTCTTCGCTCAAATGGCCATACCTTTCCACACAGTTATGAGAATCGCTTATAAGATCCCGATTCAGAATCACACTCAAAGGCGCTCGTCTCCCTTTATTGCCTAAGGCGATAAGACGTCGTTTATGAGTCTAACATCCTTCATTTCGTACTCCAAAATCACGATTCCAGCCGACGATCTCCATGTTTCTAAGATTTTTCTGGTAGTAATATTGCCCTCGATTACGTGAATCATTGGTGGGGCCGCAACACGGAGTCGGCCTATCACGACAATCGGAATTTGAAGTTTGAGGTCATCTCGGCACGAGAAACAATCTCTCAAGTCGTAATATGGGTGCACAATATCACTGATATATTCCCCCTTCTGGATTATTCTCACCCCTTCAGTAAAAGAACTGGGCATAACATTTCGCCAGGGTATTAGAATCACTTATGTGACCAAATTCAGAATTTACACTCTAAGACGTTTGATAAGGCGCTGGTTTTGCGAATCTATTCCAAGGCTGAAATTCCAACACAGAGCGTGTGTACTAATATACAGATTGTCACACCCCTTCGGTAAGATGTGGATATTTCTTTGCCCGGCGATCGGAACCGCCCGCGAGGCCCCAATGACACGTCGACCCAGTCGATACAAGGTCGGATTCGAAGATTCTAGTCTGGTTCCCAATTTCTCTCTGGGAGCCTGGTCGCAGCTCTCGATGCGATAGCATACGGACACCCCTTCGCTCAAACGGCCATAACTTTTAGCACGGTTATCAGAATCGCTTATAAGACACCAATTCGTAATCGGCACTCAGAGACGCTCGTCGCCTTTATGCCTAAGGCCATAAGAGTCGTTTTTGAGTCAAAAATCCTTCGTTTCGCACTCCAAAAATGTAATTCCAATCGACAATCTCTCAATTTTCAAGGTTTTCTGGCAATAACATTTCCCTCGATTACGCGAATCACTGGTGGGACCACAACACGGAGTCAGTCTATCACAGCGATCGGAAGTTAGGTCATCTCGGCGTGAGAACCCCTCCCCAGGTCGTAATATGGGTGTACGAACATCGCTGATATATTCACCCGTTCCAGATTATTCTCACCCATTCAGTGAAAGAATTGGGCATAACCTTCCGCCCGGGTATCGGAATCACATATGTGACCACAATTCGGAATCAACACTATCGACAGTTGATAGGGCGTTGGTTTCATAAAATTTCGTTCCAAGGCCGAAATTCCATCGTGAAGTGTGTATAGTAGTACACTGATTGTCGCACCCCTTCGGTAAGATGTGGATTTTCTTCGACCGGCGATCGAAATCGCCTATGAGGTGCCAATTCCGAATCGACACTTCCACCCAGTCGGCACAAGGTTAGATTCAGATATTCCAGTTCGTCGCCCAAATTCTTATCCGAGAGCCTAGTCATAGGCTCCGAGTGATCGCATATGAACACTCATTCGCTCAAATGGCCATTAGTTTCCGCACGGTTATCGGAATCGCTTATAAGATGACAATTCGGAATCGGCACTCAGAGGCACTCGTCGCCTTTATGCCTTCGACGATAAGACTTCATTTTTTAGTCGAAAATCCTTCGTTTCACACTCCAAACACGTAATTCCAGTCGACGATCTCTCCATTTTCAAGGTTTGTTGGCAGTAACGTTTCCCTCGATTACGCGAATCACTAGTGAGGCTGCAACACAGAGTCGGCCTATCACGACGATCGAAAGTTGTGGTCATCTAGGCGCGAGAACCCCTCCCAGTTTTGCATATGGGTGCATGAACATCGACGATATATTCACTCCTTTTGGATTATTCTCACCCCTTCAGTGAAAGAACTGGGTATAACTTTCTGCCTGGGTATATGTGACCACAATTCAGAATCAGCACTCCAAGAAGGTCGACATGGTGTTGGCTTTGCGGAATTGCATTTTGAGGCCGAAATTCCACCGCAGAGCGTGTGTACTAGTACACTGATTGTCGCACCCTTTGGTATGATAGATATTTCTTCACCCATCGATCGAAACCCCCCGCGAGGCCCCAATTCTGAATCGACACTTCCACCCGGTCGGCACAAGGTCGGATTCAGAGATTTCCGATTCGATGCCTAAATTCCTCTCTAGGAGCCTAGTCATAGGCTCTCGATGCGATCGCATACGGACACCCCTTCGCTCAAATGGCCATAACTTTCTTCACGATTATCGGAATAGCTTATAAGACCCCAATTCGGAATTGGCACTTAGAGGCGCTCGTCGCCTTTTATTGCCTTTGGCGATGAGTATTGGATTGGGATGGCACTGTAGATGTCCTAGAGGGGGTGAATAAGAATTCTTGCACTTTTAAAAATTATCTGAAAATAGATATGTGGGCGGTAAAAATGGAGAGAAACAGAGAAAGTGCGTGGGCGTGCCATTTTAAATATGATTTCATTTGAATTTGATAAATTTTAGATGCGCGCGTATATATATCTAATATAGAATCAGAAGATTGGAAGTTCAATGGACCCTATCCCGCTATCCATAAAGAAATCGTTAATTACATCTCACCACCTAGCATGAGAAAACACTTGATTGATTAATTGAGAAATATGGAGCCCGATATTCTACTTGAGAACGATATAATTTGCAGGGATAAGCTTAACAAAAGCAAGAGAAAACTGATCAATGCACATCATTCACATATATTAGGCGACCACAACTGCATATCTCATCATTCAGATATTCGGTAAACACAAGATTACAGAAACAGAAAAAACCGAATAGTGACCGCCAGGAGATGACTCATTCACATGAAGAAGATTTACATGTAGCATTCTTGCCCCTGAAAACACGTACGTCTTTGCAATTATGCAAACCTTACATACTCAGAATTTCATGAGCCAACCTAGAAAAGAGATATTGCGAACTTCAATTTGAAATGGAAATGAGCTTTCAATTTTTTTTGAAACTGATGTTGAAATGTCAATTTTGCAGGTGCTGCTGAAACTTTCTTGGTGAATTGACATTGAGATATCTTCATTGTGGCTGCCAGGAGTTTCAATTTAAATCCAGGCCGGTTGTGTACATAAATTCAATTTTCTTCCTTTCTTTTTATTTAGCAACCTTGCTTCATTGTTCTCCCTCGGTTTCAAAGTCCACCTCCATTCTCAACTCACAAGGTTGAGACCAGATTGCTTCTATTCACTTTTTTGTTTCTTATTTTTTTACATTTCTGAATAACAGCTTGTGGTAAAAAAAAAAAAAGTTGTTCCCATTCTGCTCACGAATCTCTACTTCATCTGTACTTCGCCTGACTCATCATCCTCCATATTAAGTAACATTCCATCAAATTGCTGAGCAACGTTTGATTAAAATTTCCATTCCACAATACTGTGCGTCAGTCCTCAGTCAACCTCCCTCTGTTCTTTACTATTTCAGGTTGAGTTATCAAGAATATTCTGGAAATGAACACTCAATCCCCATCCAGCAACACGTTTGGGGTGTCTAAAGAAGCACCAGTTGACTGAATACATGAAAGATCAAATCGACATAAGAATGAAATGAAGGAAGCAAGCCTGGTGAAGCACAGAAAAGGATGGAGTCGTTGATGACTTTGGAGACCACTCTTGAGGCGGACCTGATGAAGCCCCATGGGAGAGATGGAAGTTGATCGAGGCTTCGATCAGGATGACGATGATCACCCCCTCTTGGGATTTCCTCCTCGACCTGTCTCTCCTTCTTTTCCTTTTTTTTCCCTCTTCTCCTCTATTTTTTTTTGCGTGAGCCCAGTCTCCCCTTCTTCTCGCCTCTGCCTCCATTTTTTGCATGGGACAAAGCTCCCTTTTTCTTTTATGTTTTTCCTCTTTTACCCCCCAAGCCGTTGGGCGAGGAATTTGCCAATCCTTCTAGAATGTGGTGAATGTGCCTTGTTAAGGGCTAAATGGGCCAGATCTGGGTGATGCTTCCATACATATGTACCTCATTTTCAAGTCAAGCCCACTAACCAAATATGTTTTCAGTCCATCCAGCAAGAAGTGTATGTAATTCCGAAACTTGACATGCTCATCACAACTTCAATTTTGTGGTCCACAAGATAACACTAAATAGAGTTGTTAGTACTTAGTGTGGTGTGTGTGAAACAAGTGAAAACTTGACGGAAACAATCACACAATTGCACAAGAGATTTTATCCTAGTTCGTCCCTTCCCATATGGAAGTCCTACGTCCAGTCTCAAGAACCACTTGTGATTTCACTAACTGTCAAGAACACTTGGTTTCTCTCAACTTGAGAGGTATTACTAACGCACTTGTACCCAAGCAAGTCTTTCCTTTACCAAGGGGTACAAAAACCACCTATACTTGTAGGTCTTCCCTTCACAAGAGGGGCACTACATGGAACAAACCCTCTGTTGATTTCTTACACATAAATAACATAGGTGTGTTTGCTCAGAAGAATGAGCAAACAAAGATAATCAGAAAGAGATACAAGTAGGAATTGGAGCCCTGGCTCTTTCTGAATCTAAGAGGATGAACTGAGAGAATCTACAATTTCATAATGCCACTTAAGAGGAAAAGACTTCTAGAAAACAAGAGAGCTTGGAAGTTGAGGGAAGTAGCAGCTCTATTTCTCTTTCAGTAGATAAGCTTGTGGTGACTCTTGTTGCTTGCGATTTCTGATTAGAGTTGCATGTGCCTCCGATCAAACTTCAGCTTCTATATATGAGCTTCAGAGGATTGAACTTCCTGTTTGAAACTAACCGTTAGAAACTTGGATGTTGACACTTTGAGAGTTCTGTTATAACCATCAATCTACAGCTCTTAGAGTCCCAATGTCTTCAAGCTATGTAGGTAGCTTCATCTCTCTATGAAAAAAGCTTATCAAAATGATTGCAAGCAAGCTTCAGTAGGTAGCTAAGTATCTGCAAGGTAAGGAAGCACAGTACCTTTGTCCTTTCGGAGGTAGGTGAGATAAAAAATAATGTAAAGTATAGAGAACCTCGGATGGACAAATGTTCAGAGCATTAAAAAACAGACAGACAGTGTATCCTGAAAATAAGGGAGTTCTGACAAACAAGGAGATATGGCAGGTGAGTTCTGACAAATACCCCATGCTGCTTATACCTACCTTCACGTTTATTACATAGCAACTGTCAAATGAAAAAGAACTGAAATTCTGACAGCAATCAAGAGACCACATTATAATTATTTCAATCTTAACAAAGATGTTTTATATGATTATTTTGAATATACTTTTTCCTGCTTAATAGAATATTTAAATTTAATAGCAAGAAAAATAGTATTCTGTAAGATATAAAAGTGTCATTCATTTTGTAAAGGGTCCCATAGGGATAATAAAAAAACATTGAAATAATCAAGATTATGATTTCATGGCTATGTGGAATGACAGATTACACAAAAAATATTTAAGTACAAGTACACAGAAGTTGATATATGATACTTCAACTTTCAAGGAGTCGGAGTCAAAGACAATAGATGCATATAGATCTTTGACTATATAGAAGTCGCAGTGAGACATTGATGGATAGTAGACTTCAACATTTTGAGAGTCGAAGTGATATAAGTTGTTCATTAATTGATGTCATACTTCGACTTTTAGGGAGTTGGGTGGAGTGCAAGCAATAAATAATAGACTTCGACTTCTAGGGAGTCGGAGTGAGATGCTGATAGATGTCAGACTTCGACTTTTAGGGAGTCGGAGTAAAATGCAATCAACAAGACTTCGACTTTTAAAGAGTCGGAGTAAGATCTGACTTCGACTGTTAAAGAGTCAGAGTAAGGGCCAGTTGATAAGCAATCGGTATTATGACTTCGACTTTTTAAGAGTCCGAGTTATGTCAGACTTCGATTCTCCAAAGTCCGAGTACTACCCGTTGTTCATCAATTGGTACACTACTTCGACTTTTCAGAAACACTCTTGTGGAACTATGACGAAGTATTGGACGTAATTCACAAGTACAAGTGTGTCAAGGCTTGCATAGCAGGGCATGATCACAAAGGAGGGTACTCCATCGACTCCTTGGAGTTCACCACCGTGTTCTTGAGGCTGCTCTGGAGTGCCCTCCCGGAACAGATGCATATGGTCATGTGGATGTATACCATGATAAGTTATCCCTGTCTGGCACCGATCGAATGGAAAACACTGACATGGTTTGCTTCCTGATGAAATTTTGGAGTCTGTCAGATTCTTTATTTTTAAAATTTTTTTTTTGGCTCTAATGGCCCATTGAAAAACAGGTTAAAAGGAAAGGCATTGCAATTAACGTGTACATTTTTAAAAAAGTTTTTATGATGTCTTGCTCCATTCATACTGATGATGTAGCATGAGTAGAGGCCTGGTCTGAGATTCTTCCATATTTCATACAAATGGTGAAGAATCATCACATTCTTTGAATATTTTTTTTTCCTGAACTTAGTATGGAAATCTATATTTAGTTATTAATGATTACTTCTTTTAACACATTCAAGTTTATTGGTAAACTTATGTGATTGACTGCCACCGATGAAAAGGCACTTCTCCTTTTCCTCTCTCTTTTCCAACGTTTAAAGTAAAGATAAAAGAATTGGTTTTCTTCATGTATACCCTTCTAAACTACTATTCTCGTATGTGTGTACATATATATCTTTTTATATGTGAATTATCAAAAATGTCTGTGGTATTCTAAAAGTTTGCATTATGTCTCCTGCTTCTATACAATAAAAATATGCTATCAAAGTCTAAAAAATCCCTGCGGTATATAATCTCATCATATCCTTAAGTTGCCTAACTTTGAAGGCAGACTTGCGCTTTCAACATGAAATGGGTAATAACCGCAAGTATTTAATGTATCAGTGATATTTTTGACAACTCATTAATATGAGAGGTATATATATGTAAGTATGATGATGATAGGCTTATAAGTATAAGGCATACAGTCACAATTCGGAATCGGCACTTTGAGATGATCGACATGGTGTTGATTTTGCGAAATTCCGTTTCGAGGTCAAAATTCCACCGCGAATCGTGTGTATTAGTACACTGATTGTCGCACCGCTTCGGTAAGACACGGATATTTCTTCGTTCGACGATCGGAACCGCTCGTGAGGTCCAATTCGGAATCGACACTTCGACACGGTCGGTATAAAGTCGGATTCGGAGATTTCTGGTCTGGCACCTAAATTCCTCTCCGGGAGTCTGGTTGCAAGCTCTCAATGCGATCGCATACGGACACCCTTTCGTTCAAATGGCCATAATTTTTCGCACGGTTATCGGAATTGGTTATAAGATCCCTATTCAGAATAGGCACTCAAAGGCGCTCGTCGCCCTTTATAGCATTCGGCAATAAGACGTCGTTTTTTAGTCAAAATCTCCCCGTTTGCAAGATTTTCTGACAGTAACGTTTTCCTCGATTACGTGAATCACTAGTGGAGCCACAACCCAGTGTCGACCTATCACGACAATCGAAAGTTGTAGTCATCTCAACACGGGAACGTCTCTTCAGGTCGTAAATATGGGTGCACAAATATCATCGATATATTCATCCCTTCTAGATTATTCTCACCACTTCAATGAAATAACATGGCATAACTTTCCTCCCTAATATCAGAATCGCTTATGTGACCACCATTCGGAATGGACACTCCGAGACGGTCGACATGACACTAGTTTCGCAAAATTACGTTCCAAGTCCGAAATCCACCCAGGAGCGTGTGTACTAGTACACCGATTGTCGCACCCCTTTGGTAAGACGTAAATATTTCTTTGCTTGTCGATCAGAATTGCCAGCGAGGCCCCAATTCAGAATCGCCTCTTCGACCCGGTCGGCACAAGGTCGGATTCGAAGATTTCCGGTCTGGCTCCCAAATTCCTCACTAGGGCCTGGTCGCAGGCTCTCGATGCGATCGCATACGGACACCCCTTCCCTCAAATGGCCATACCTTTTTCGCACAATTATGAGAATCATATATAAGACCCCAATTCGGAATCGACACTCAGATGCGCTCGTCTCCCTTTATTGCCTAAGGCAATAAGACGCGTTTATGAGTCTAAAATCCTTCATTTCGTACTCCAAAATCGCGATTCCAGCCGACGATCTCCCTGTTTCAAAGTTTTCTGGCAGTAACGTTTCCCTCATTACGCGAATCATTAGTGGGGCCACAACACAGAGTCGGCCTATCATGACGATCAGAATTTGTGGTCATCTCGGTGCGAGAACACCTCCCCAGGTCGTAAATCTGGGTGCACGAAGATCGCCGATATATTCACCCCTTCCAGATTATTCTTACCCATTCAGTAAAAGAACTGGGCATAACATTTCGCCCGGGTATCAGAATCGCTTATGTGACCACAATTCGGAATTGACACTCTGAGATGGTTGACAGGGCGTTGGTTTCGTGGAATTCCGTTCCGAAACTGAAATTCAAACACGGAGCGTGTGTACTAATACACAGACTGTCGCACCCCTTCGGTAAGATGTGGATATTTCTTTGCCCGGCGATCGGAACCGCCCTCAAGGCCCCATGACACTTCAACCCAGTCGGCACGAGGTCGGATTCGAAGATTTCTGGTCCGGTTCCCAAATTCCTCTCGGGAGCCTGGTCGCAGGCTCTCGATTTGATCGCATACTGACACCCATTCGCTCAAACGGCCATAATTTTTAGCACAGTTATCAGAATCACTTATAAGACACCAATTCGTAATCGGCACTCAGAGGCGCTCGTCGCCTTTATGCCTAAGGCCATAAGAGTCATTTTTGAGTCAAAAATCCATCGTTTTGCAATCCAAAAATGCAATTCTAGTCGACAATCTATCCGTTTCTAAGGTTTTTTGGCAGTAGTAACATTTCCCTCGATTACGCGAATCACTGGTGGGGCCACAACACGGAGTCAGCCTATCACAGCGATCGGAAGTTAAGGTCATCTCGGCATGAGAACCCCTCCCTAGGTCGTAAATATGGGTGCACGAACATCGCCGATATATTCACCCGTTCCGAATTATTCTCACCCCTTTAGTGAAAGAACTGGGCATAACTTTCCGCCCGGATATCGGAATCACTTATGTGACCACAATTCAGAATCGACACTATCTGACGGTTGATAGGGCATTGGTTTCGCAAAATTTCATTCCAAGGCCGAAATTCCACCATGAAGCGTGTATAGTAGTACACCAATTGTCACACCCCTTCGATAAAACGTGGATATTTCTTCGACCGGCGATCGGAATCGTCCGTGAGGTGCCAATTCTGAATCGACACTTCCACCCAGTCAACACAAGGTTGGATTCGAAGATTTCCGGTTCGTCGCCCAAATTCTTCTCCGAAAGCCTGGTCACAGGCTCCCGATGTGATCGCATATGAACACTCATTCGCTCAAACAGCCATTAGTATCCGCACGGTTATCGGAATCGCTTATAAGATGCCAATTCAGAATCGGCACTCAGAGGCACTCATCCCGCTTTATGCCTTCGGTGATAAGACGTCATTTTTGAGCCAAAAATTCTTCATTTCGCACTCCAACAACGTAATTCCAGCCGACAATCTCTCCACTTTCAAGATTTTCTGGTAGTAACGTTCCCTCGATTACGCGAATCACTAGTGAGGCTGCAACACAGAGTCGGTCTATCACGATGATCGAAAGTTGTGGTCATCTAGGCGCGAGAACCCCTCCCCAGGTTTTAAATAGGGTGCATGAACATCGGTGATATATTCACTCCTTTCGGATTATTCTCACCCCTTCAGTAAAAGAACTGGGTATAACATTCCGCCTAAGTATATGTGACCACAATTCGGAATCGGCACTCCAAGAAGGTCGACAGGAAGTTGGCTTTGTGGAATTGCATTCCGAGACCAAAATTCCACCGCAGAGCATGTGTACTAGTACACCGATTGTCGCACCCCTTCGGTATGACACATATATTTCTTCACCATCGATAGGAACCCCCCGCGAGGCCCCAATTCTGAATCGACACTTCCACCCGGTCGGCACAAGGTCGGATTCAAAGATTTTCGGTTCAGTGCCCAAATTCCACTCTTGGAGCCTGGTCACAGGCTCTCGATGCGATCGCATACGGACACCCCTTCGCTCAAATGACCATAACTTTCCGCACAGTTATCGAAATTGCTTATAAGACCCCAATTCGGAATTGACACTCAGAGGTGCTCGTCGCCTTTTATTGCCTTTGGCAATGAGTATTCGATTAGGATGGCACTTTAGATGTCCTAGAGGGGGTGAATAAGACTTCTTGCACTTTTAAAAATTATCTGAAAATAGATAACACTAAATAAAGTTGTTAGTACTTAGTGTGGTGTGTGTGAAACAAGTGAAAACTTGGCGGAAACAATCACATAATTGCACAAGAGATTTTATTCTAGTTCTTCCCTTCCCACGTGGAAGTCCTATGTCTAGTCCCCAAGAACCACTTGAGATTTCACTAACTGCCAAGAACACTTGGTCTTCTCTCAACCTGAGAGGTATTACAAACCCACTTGCACCCAAACAAGTCTTCCCTTTACCAAGGGGTATAAAGACCACCTATACCAGTAGGTCTTCCCTTCACAAGAGGGGCACTATAGGGAACAAACTCCCTACTGATTTTCTTACACAGAAATAACACAGGTGTGTCTGCTCAGAAGAATGAGCAAACAAAGAGAATCAGAAAGAGATACAAGTAGGAGTTGGAGCTCTGGCTCTTTCTAAATCTAAGAGGGTGGACTGAGAGAATCTACAATTTCAGAATGCCACTTAAGAAGAAAAGACTTCTAGAAAACAAGAGAGCTTGGAAGTCGAGGGAAGTAGCAGCTCTATTTCTCTTTTCAGTAGATAAGCTTGTGGTGACTCTTGTTGCTTGTGATTTCTGATTGGAGTTGCATGTGCCTTCTGGTTCAAACTTTAGCTTCTATATATGAGCTTCAGAGGATTGAACTTCTCGTTTGAAACTAACCATTAGAAACTAACCGTTGATCCTTGGATGTTGACACTTTGAGACTTTTGTTATAACCATCAGTCCTTCAGCTCTCAGAGTCCCAATGTCTTCAAGCTATGTAGGTAGCTTCATCTCTCTATGAGAAAAGCTTATCAAAATGACTGTAAGCAAGCTTCAGTAGGTAGCTAAGTATCTGCAAGGTAAGGAAGCACAAGTACCTTTGTCCTTTTGGAGGTATGTGAGGTAAAAATATATGTAAAGTATAGAGAACCTCAGATGGACAAATGTTCAGAGCATTAAAAATAGACAGACAGTTGTATCCTGAAAATAAGGGAGTTCTGACAAACAAGGAGATATGCTAGGTGAGTTCTGACAAATAGCCCATACTGCTTATACCTACCTTCGCATTTACTGCATTGCAATTGTCAAATGAAAAAGAACTAAAATTCTGACAGCAAGCAAGAGACCACATTATATATTTATTTCAAATCTTAACAAAGATGTTTTTATATGATTATTTTGCATATACTTTTTCCTGCTTAATAGAATATTTAAATTTAATAGCAAGAAAAATATTATTCTGTAAGACATAAAAGTGTCATTCATTTTGTAAAGGGTCCCATAGGGATAATGAAAAACATTGAAATAATCAAGATTAAGATTCCATGGCTTCTGTGGAATGACAGATTACACAAAAATTATTTAAGTACAAGTACACAGAAGTTGATATATGATACTTCGACTTTCAAGGAGTCGGAGTCAAAGACAATAGATACATATAGATCTTCGACTATATAGAAGTCGCAGTGAGACATTGATTGATAACAGACTTCAACTTTTTGGGAGTCGGAGTGATATAAGTTTGTTCATTAATTGATGTGACACTTCGACTTTTAGGGAGTTGGAGTGCAAGCAATAGATAATAGACTCTGACTTTTGGGGATTCGGAGTGAGATGCTGATAGATGTCAGACTTCGACTTTTAGGGAGTCGGAGTAAAATGCAATCAACAAGATTTCGACTTTTCAAGATTCGGAGTAAGGTATGACTTCGACTGTTAAAGAGTCAGAGTAAGGGCCAGTTGATAAGCAATTGGTATTAGGACTTCGACTTTTTAAGTGTCGGAGTTATGCCAGACTTCGACTTCTCCAAAGTCGGAGTACTACCCGTTGTTCATCAATTGGTACACTACTTCGACTTTTTTAAAGTCGGAGTCTTTGACTTACCTAAAGTCGGAGTTAGTAAGATAAACAGTATACGCTGTGGACTTAGAGAAAATCTTTACAAAAGTGTGACAGTGTTGATATTTGCGTGCATAAATTTTGGCTAAGATATTGTACAATATCATATATATGTGCCTTTATATTGTCATATTAATTTTCATAAATTGAAGTGTAAATCAATAAATTGATTTAGGAGAGATTAATAGATTTTGTCATAGCAAAAACATAATGTTTAAATATTTAGAAATATTTTTAAGGATAGTTGCTCAATAATAAGACGTCGTTTCTGAGTAAAAAATCCTTCGTTTTGCACTAAAAAAATGTGATTCCAATTGACGAACTCCCCGTTTCTAAGGTTTTCTAGCATTATGTTTCCCTCGATCACATAAATCACTGGTGGGGCCGCGACACAGGGTCGGCTTATTAAGGCGATCGGAAGTGGTGGTCATCTTGACTCGAGAACCCCTCCCCGGGTCGTAAATATGGGTGCACGAACATCACCGATATATTCACCCCTTCCGAATTATTGTCACCCCATCAGTGAAAGAACAAGAAATAACTTTCCCCTAGGTATCGGAATCGCTTATGTGACCACAATTCAGAATAGAGACTTCGAGACGGTCAACATGACGCTTGTTTAGCAAAATTTTGTTCCGAGGTCAAAATTCCACCCCGGAGCGTGTGTACTAGTACTCCGACTATCGCACCCCTTCGGTAAGATGCAAATAATTCTTCACCCGACTATGTGAACCGCCTGCGAGCCCCAATTAAGAATCAGCACTTCGACCGGTCGGCCCAAAGTCAGATTCAAAGATTTCCGGTCCGGCGTCCAAATTCCTCTCCGGGAGCCTCGTCGCATGCTCCTAATGCGATCACATACGGACATCCCTTCGCTCAAACGGACATAACTTTCGGCATGGTTATCGGAATCGCTTATAAGACCCCAATTCAAAATCGTCACTCAGAGGCGCTCGTCACCCTTTATTGCCTTCGGTGATAAGACTTCGTTTCTGACTAAAAAATCCTTCGTTTTGTCCTTTAAAATTGCGATTCCAACAGACGAACTCCCCGTTTCCAAGATTCTCTAGCAGTAACGTTTCCCTTGATTACGAAAATCAATGGTGGGCCACAGCACAGAGTCGCTTATCACGGTGATCGGAAGTGGTGGTCATCTCGACGCGAGAAGCCCTCCCCAGGTCGTAAATATGGGTGCACAAACATCGCCGATATATTCACCCCTACCAGATTATTCTCACCCCTTCAGTTAACGAACTGGGCATAACTTTCCGCCCTGATATCGGAATCGCTTATGTGACTACAATTTAGAATCGACACTCCGAGACAGTCGACAGGATGCTTGCTTAGCAAAATTCCGTTTCGAGGTCGAAATTCCACTCCGTAGCGTGTGTACTAGTACACCGACTGTCGCACCCCTTCGGTAAGACGTAAATATTTCTTCGCCCGACTATGTGAACCGCCTGCGAGCCCCAATTAAGAATCAGCACTTCGACCGGTCGGCCCAAAGTTAGAGCAGAGATTTCCGGTCCGGCGTCCAAATTCCTTTCCGCGAGTCTGGTCGCATGCTCCCAATGCGATCGCATACAGACATCCCTTCGCTCAAACGGACATAACTTTCGGCATGGTTATCGGAATCACTTATAAGACCCCAATTCGAAATCATCACTCAGAGGCGCTCGTCGTCCTTTATTGCCTTCGGTGATAAGACTTCGTTTCTGACTAAAAAATCCTTTGTTTTGTCTTTTAAAATTGCGATTCCAACAGACGAACTCCCCGTTTCCAAGATTTTCTAGTAGTAACGTTTCTCTTGATTACAAAAATCACTGGTGGGGCCGCAGCACAGAGTCGGCTTATCACAGTGATCAGAAGTGGTGGTCATCTCGACGCGAGAAGCCCTCCCCAAGACGTAAATATGGGTGCACAAACATCGTCGATATATTCGTCCCTTCAGGATTATTCTCACCCCTTCAGTTAACGAACTAGGCATAACTTTCCACCCTGGTATCGGAATCGTTTATGTGACTATAATTCAGTATCGGCACTCCGAGACGGTCGACAGGATGCTTGCTTAGCGAAATTCCGTTCCGAGGTCGAAATTCCATCCCGGAGCGTGTGTACTAGTACACCAACTGTCGCACCCCTTGGTAAGACGCAAATATTTCTTCGCCCGACGATGGGAACTGCCCGCGAGGCCCCAATTCGGAATCTAAACTTCGACCCAGTTGGCACAAAGTCAGATTCACATATTTCTAGTTCGACGCCCAAATTCCTCTCCGGGAGGTTGGTCACAGGCTCCTGATGCAATCGCATACGTACATCCCTTCGCTGAAACGGGTATAACTTTCCGCACAGTTATCAGAATCGCTTATAAGACCCCAATTTAGAAACGTCACTCAGAGGCGCTCGTCACCCTTTCTTGCCTTTGGTGATAAGATGTGTTTCTAAGTCAAAAATCCTTCATTTTACCCCTTTAAAATTGTGATTCCAGCGGACAAACTCCCCGTTTCAAGGATTTTCTAACAGTAACGTTTCCGTCGATTACACGAATCACTGGTGGAGCTGCAACACAGAGTCATCCTATCACGACGATCGGAAGTGGTCGTCATCTCGGCATGAGAACGCCTCCCCAGATCATAAATATGGGTGCACGAACATTTCCGATATATTCACACCTTATGGATTATTCTCACCCCTTCAGTGAAATAACTGAGCATAATTTTTCGCTCGGGTATCAGAATAGCTTATGTGACCACAATTCGGAATCGGCACTTTGAGACGGTCTACACGACTCTTGTTTCGCGAAATTCCATTCCGAGGCCAAAATTCCACCCTCAGAGCGTGTGTATTAGTACACTGACTGTCGCACCTTCGGTAAGATGTAGATATTTCTTCGCCGGAGATCAGAACCGCCCGTGAGGCCCCAATTCGGAATCGACATTTCGACTCGGTCGGCACAAGGTCAGATTCAAAGATTTTTGGTGTGGCGCCCAAATTCCTCTCCGGGAGCCTGGTTGTAGGCACCTGATGCGATCGCATACGGTCAACCCTTTGCTCAAACAGGCATAACTTTCCGCACGATTATCAGAATCGCTTATAAGAGCACAATTCGGAATCGTCACTGAGAGGCGCTCATCGCCGTTTATTGCCTTCGGCGATAAGACGTCGTTTATGAGTCGAAAATCCTTCATTTCACCCTACAAAATTATGATTCCAGCCGACGAACTCCACGTTTCCAAGGTTTTCTAGCAGTAGCGTTTCCCTTGATTACGTGAATCACTGGTGGGACTGCAACATAGAGTCGGCCTATCACGGGAATCGGAAGTTGTGGTCATCTTCGCACGAGAACGCTTCCCCAGGTCATAAATATGGGTGTACGAACATCGCCGATATATTCACCCCTTCCGAATTATTCTCACCCCTTTAGTGAAAGAACTGGGCATAACTTTCCTCCCAGGTATCTGAATTGCTTATGTGATCACAATTCGGAATCGACACTCCGAGATGGTCATTGGGATGCTGGTTTCACGGAATTCCATTCCGATGCCAAAAGTGCACCCCGAAGGGTGTGCACTAGTACGACTGTCACACTCCTTTGGTAAGACGTTGATATTTCTTCGCCCGGCAATGGGAACCGCCCGCGAGGCCCCAATTTAGAATCGACACTTCGACCCATTCGGCACAAGGTCGGATTCAGAGATTTCCAGCCTAGTCGCTTATGTGACCACAATGCAGAATCGACACTCCGAGACGGTCGATCGGACGCTTGTTTCACAGAATTCCATTTCGAGGCCGAAATTCCATCTCGGAGCGTGTGTACTAGTACATCGACTATCGCACCCCTTTGGTAAGACGTGGATATTCTTCGTCCGGCGATTGGAATTGCCTGCAAGGCCCCAATTCGGAATCGAAACTTTGACCCGGTCGTCACAAGATCATATTCAGAGATTTCCGGTCCGGCACCCAAATTCCTCTCTGAGAGCCTGGCCGCAGGCACCCGAAACGATCGCATACGGACACCCCTTCATTCAAGCGGGCATAACTTTTCACACGGTTATCTGAATCGCTTATAAGACCACATTTCGAAATCGTCACTCAGAGGCGCTCGTCGCACTTTATTGCCTTTGGCGATAAGACGTCATTTCCGAGTCAAAATTTTTTTGTTTCACACTATAAAATTGCGATTCCAGGCGATGAACTCCCCGTTTCGAATGTTTTCTTGCAGTAATGTTTCCCTCGATTACGCGAATCACTGGTAGGGTCGCAACACAGAGTTGGCCAATCATGGCGATCAGAAGTGGTGGTCATCTCAGCGCAAGAACGCCTCCCCAGGGTGTAATTGGGTGCATGAACTTCGCCGATATATTCACCCCTTTTCTGATTATTCTCACCCTTTCAGTGAACGAACGGGGCATAACTTTCCACCCGGGTATCGGAATCGCTTTTGTGATCACAATTCAGAATCAACACTCCAAGACGATCGACAGGATGCTTGTTCACAGAATTCCATTCCGAGTCCGAAATTCCACCCCGGAGTGTGTGTACTAGTACACCAATTGTCGCACCCCTTTAGTAAGATGCAAATATTTCTTCGCCCGGTGATCGGAACCACCCGCGAGGCCCCAATTTGAAATAGACACTTCGACCCGGTCAGCACAAGGATAGATTCAGAGATTTCCGGTCTGGCGCCCAAATTCCTCTCCGGGAGCCTGGTCGCAGGCTTCCGATACGATCTTATACTGACACCCCTTCGCTCAACGGACATAACTTTCTGCACAGTTATCTGAATCACTTAAAAAATCACATTTCAGAATCGTCACTCAGAGACGCTCGTCGCTCTTTATCGCCTTTGGCGGTAAGACGTCATTTCTAAGTCGAAAATCCTTCGTTTCACACTATAAAATTGCGATTCCAGGCGACGAACTCCCCATTTCCGATGTTTTCTTGCAGTAACGTTTCTCTCGATTACGCGAATCACTGGTAGGGCCACAACACAGAGTCGGCCAATCATGGCAATCGAAAGTGGTGGTCACCTCTGTGCAAGAACGCCTTCCCAGGTCATAATGATGGGTGCATGAACTTCGCCGATATATTCACCCCTTTCCGGATTATTCTCACCCCTTCAGTGAACGAACGGGGCATAACTTTCCTCCCGGGTATCGGAATCGCTTTTGTTATCACAATTCAGAATCAACACTCCGAGACGGTCGACAGGATGCTTGTTTCACAGAATTTCGTTCCGAGTTCGAAATTCCACCCTCGGAGCGTGTGTACTAGTACACCGATTGTCGCACCCCTTCGATAAGACGTGGATATTTCTTCGCCTCGTAATCGGAACCACCCGCAAGGCCCCAATTTGAAATAGGCACTTTGACCCGGTCAGCACAAGGATAGATTCAGAGATTTCCGGTCCGGCGCCCAAATTCCTCTCTGGGAGCCTGGTCGCAGGCTCCCGTTACGATCTTATACTGACACCCCTTCGCTCAAACGGGTCTAACTTTCCTCATGGTTATATGAATCACTCAAAAAATCACATTTCGGAATCGTCACTCAGAGGCACTCATCACCCTTTCTTGCCTTTGGCGATAAGACGTCATTTCTAAGTCGAAAATCCTTCATTTCACACTACAAAATTCTGATTCCAGGCGACGAACTCCATGTTTCCGATGTTTTCTTGCAGTAACGTTTCCCTCGATTACGCGAATCACTGGTAGGGCCGCAACATAGAGTTGGCCAATCATGGCGATCGAAAGTGGTGGTCACCTCAGCATAAGAACACTACCCCAGGTAGGGTTATTCACGGTTCGGTTCGGTCCGGTTTAGACCTCATTTTGAAGGAAACCGAACCGAACCGAAATTTTATTCAAACCGAACTGAACCGAATCGGTTCGGTTCGGTTTGAACCGAAAATAAAAAAAAAAAGCCTAAAATACACGCGCGGGGCGGTCGTGGGTTTCGAACCCAGGACCGCCCCAAAGGAAGAAGCGCGCCTAGCCACTGGGCTAGGCGCGATTTTATGTTATATTTATATATATTTTCGGTTCATTCGGTTTCACTGTGCAAAACCGAACTGAACCGTGGCACTCTCAAACCGAACATAATTAGCCAGTTCGGTTCGATTTTTCGGGTTGAACCATATTATGAACAGCCCTAACCCCAGGTCATAATTATGGGTGCATGAACTTCGCCGATATATTCACCCCTTTCCGGATTATTCTCACCCCTTCAGTGAACGAACGTGGCATAACTTTTCGCCTGGGTATCAGAGTCGCTTTTGTGATCACAATTCATAATCAGCACTCTGAGACAGTCAACAGAACGCTTGTTTCACGGAATTCCACTCCGAGTCCAAATTCCACCCCGAAGCGTGTGTACTAGTACACCGATTGTCACACCCCTTCGATAAGATGCGGATATTTCTTCGCCCGGCAATCGGAACCACTCGTGAGGCCCCAATTCGAAATAGGCACTTCGCCCCGGCCAGCACAAGGTCAGATTCGGATATTTTCGGTCTGGCGCCCAAATCCTCTCCGGGAGCCTAGTCGCAGGTTCTCGATACTATCTTATACAGACACCCCTTCGCTCAAATGGGCATAACTTTCCACACGGTTATCTGAATCACTTAAAAAATCACATTTCAGAATCGTCACTCAGAGGCGTTCGTCACCCTTTACCGCCTTTGGCTATAAGACGTCGTTTCTGAGTTGAAAATCCTTCGTTTCGCCCTACAAAATTTCGATTCCAGGCGACGAACTCCCCATTTCCATTGTTTTCTTGCAGTAACGTTTCCCTCGATTACGCGAATCACTGGTAGGGCCACAACACAGAGTCGGCCAATCATGGCAATTGGAAGTCATGGTCATCTCGACGCAAGAATGCCTTCCCAGGTCGTAATTATGGGTGCACGAATTTCACCGATATATTCACCCTTTTCGGATTATTCTCACCCCTTTAGTGAACGAACGGGGCGTAACTTTCCGCCCGAGTATCAGAATTGTTTTTGTGATCACAATTAAGACTCAGCACTCCAAGATGGTTGACATGATGCTTGCTTAGTGACATTCCATTCCAAGGTCAAAATTCCACCCCAGAGCGTGTGTACTAGTACACCGACTATCGCACCCATTTGTTAAGACGCAAATATTTCTTCACCCGGCGATGGGAATTGCTTGCGAGGCCCTAATTGGAATCTAAACTTTGACCCAGTTGGCATAAAGTCAGATTCACAGATTTCTAGTTCGGCGCCCAAATTCCTCTCTGGGAGACTGGTCGCAGGCTCCTGATGCAATCGCATATGTACATCCCTTCGCTCAAACGGGTATATCTTTTCACACGGTTATCAGAATCGCTTATAAGACCCCAATTCGGAATCGACACTCAGAGGTGCTCGTCGCCCTTTATTGCCTTTGGTGATAAGACATAGTTTCTGAGTAAAAAATCCTTCAATTTACCCTTTAAAATTGTGATTCCAGGCGACGAACTCCCCATTTCAAAGGTTTTCTAACAGTAACGTTTCCCTCGAATACACGATCACTGGTGGAGCTGTAACATAGAGTCATCCTATCACGACGATCAGAAGTGTGGTCATCTTGGCACAAGAATGCCTCCCCAGATCATAAATATGGGTGCACGAACATCGCCGATATATTCACACCTTATGGATTATTCTCACCCCTTCAGTGAAATAACTGAGCATAATTTTTCACTTGGGTATCAAAATAGCTTATGTGACCACAATTCGGAATCGACACTTCGAGATGGTCTACACGACTCTTGTTTCACGAAATTCCATTTCGAGGCCGAAATTCCGCCCCAGAGCGTATGCATTAGTACACTGACTGTCGCACCTTCGGTAAGATGTGAATATTTCTTCGGCCGGAGATCAGAACCGCCCGCGAGGCCCCAATTCGGAATCGACATTTCGACTCGGCCGGCACAAGGTCAGATTCAGAGATTTTCAGTCTGGCGCTCAAATTCCTCTCCGGGAGCCTGGTCACAGGATCCCGATGCGATCACATACGGTCACCCTTCGCTCAAACAGGAATAACTTTCCACACGATTATCGGAATCGCTTATAAGAGCACAATTCGGAATCGTCACTGAGAGGCGCTCATTGCCGTTTATTGCCTTTGGCGATAAGACGTCGTTTATGAGTCGAAAATCCTTCGTTTCACCCTCCAAAATTGTGATTCCAGCCGACGAACTCCACGTTTCCAAGGTTTTCTAGCAGTAGCGTTTCTCTTGATTACGTGAATCACTGGTGGGACTGCAACACAGAGTCGGCCTATCACGGGAATTGGAAGTTGTGGTCATCTCGGTGTGAGAACGCCTCCCCAGGTCGTAAATATGGGTGCACAAACATCAACGATATATCCCCTTCCGAATTATTCTCACCTCTTTAGTGAAAGAACTGGGCATAACTTTCCACCCAGGTATCTGAATCGCTTATGTGACCACAATTTGGAATCGACACTCCGAGATGGTCGATAGGATGCTGGTTTCGTGAAATTCCGTTCCGATGCCGAAATTGCACCCCAAGCGTGTGCACTAGTACAACTGTCACACTCCTTTGGTAAGACGTGGATATTTCTTCACCTGACAATGGGAATCGCCCGCGAGGCCCCAATTTAGAATCAACACTTCGACCCTTCGGCACAATGTCAGATTTAGAGATTTCCGGTCTGGCACCCAAATTCCTCTCTGGGAGCCTGGTCGCAGGCTCCTGATGAAATCATATACAGACACCCCTTCACTCAAACTACCATAACTTTTCACACGTTTATCAGAGTCGCTTATAAGATCACATTTCGGAGTCGTCACTCAGAGGCGCTAGTTGCGCTTTATCGCCTTTGGCGATAAGACGTCGTTTCTGAGTAAAAAATCCTTCGTTTCGCCCTCAAAATTGTGATTCCAGCCGGAGAACTCCACATTTCCAATGTTTTCTAGTAGTAATATTTCCCTCGATTACGCGAATTACTGGTAGGGACGCAACACAGAGTTGGCCTATCACGGCGATCGGAAGTGGTGGTCATCTCGGTGCGAGAATGCCTCCCCAGATCGTAAATATGAGTACACGAACATCGTCAATATATTCACCCTTCTGGATTATTCTCACCCACTCAGTGAAAGAACGGAGCATAACTTTCCGCCAGGGTATCAGAATCGCTTATGTGACCACAATTCGGAATCGACACTCTGAGACGGTCGATCGGACGCTTGTTTCACGGAATTCCATTCTGAGGCCGAAATTCCACCCTGGAGCGTGTGTACTAGTACACCGATTGTCACACCCCTCGGTAAGATGCGGATGTTTCTTCGCCCGGCGATAAGAATCGCTTACAAGGCCCCAATTCGAAATCGAAACTTCGAACCGGTAGGCACAAGGTCAGATTCGGAGATTTTCGGTCCGGCACCCAAATTCCTCTCTGAGAGCCTGGCTGCAGGCACCCGACACAATCGCATACGGACACCCCATCATTCAAACGGCCATAACTTTCCGCACGATTATTTGAATCACTTATAAGACCACATTTCGGAATCGTCACTCAGAGGCGCTCATCTCCCTTATCACCTTCAGTGATAAGACGTCGTTTCTGAGTCGAAAATCCTTTGTTTCGGTCTCCAAAATTGCGATTCCAGTCGACAAACTCCCTGTTTCCAATGTTTTCTAGCAGTAACGTTTCCCTCGATTACACGAATCACTGGTGGAGTCGCAACACAGAGTCGGCCTAATACGACGATTGGAAGTGGTGGTCATCTCGGTGCCAAAACACCTCCCCAGGTCGTAAATATGGGTGTACAAACATCTCCAATATATTCACCCCCCTTTCGGATTATTCTCACTCCTTTAGTGAAAGAACGGGGCATAACTTTCCGCTCGGGTATCGGAATCGCTTATTTGACCCCAATTCAAAATCGGCACTCCAAGACGGTCGATCGGACGCTTGTTTCGAGGATTCCATTCCGAGGCCGAAATTCCACCTCGGAGGTGTGTATAGTACACCGACTGTCGCACCCCTTCGATAAGACGCAGATATGTCTTCGCCCGGAGATCGAAATCGCCCGCAATGCCCCAATTCGGAATCGAAACTTCGACCCAGTCGGCACAAGGTCAGATTCGGACATTTCCGGTTATACGCCCAAATTCCTCTCTAAGAGCCTGGCCGCAGGCACCCGAAACGATCGCATACACACACCCTTCCTTCAAACAGACATAACATTCCGCACGGTTATCTGAATCGCTATAAGACCACATTTCGGAATCGTCACTCAGAGGTGCTCGTCTCCCTTTATCGCTTTCGATGATAAGTCATCGTTTCTGAGTAAAAAATCCTTCGTTTCGCCCACCAAAATTGCGATTCTAGCGGACGAACTCCCAGTTTCCAATGTTTTATAGTAGTAATATTTCCCTCGATTACGCGAATCACTGGTGGGGTCGTAACGTAGAGTCGGCCTATCATGGCGATAGGACGTGGTGGTCATCTCTGCGTGAGAACGCCTCCGAGGTCGTAAATATGGGTGCACAAATATCGCCGATACATTCACCCCTTCTGGATTATTCTCACCCCTTCAGTGAAAGAACGGGGCATTACTTTCCGCATGGGTATCGGAATCGCTTATGTGACCACAATTCAGAATCGAAACTCCGAGACGGTCGACCGGACGCTTGTTTTGTGGAATTCCATTCCGAGGCCAAAATTCACCTCGGAGCGTGTGTACTAGTACACCGACTGTTGCACCCTTCGGTAAGACGCAGATATTTCTTCGCCCGGTGATCGGCACCACCCGCGAGGCCCCAGTTCGGAATCGGCACTTTGAACCGGTCGGCACAAAGTCAGATTTGGAGATTTCGGGTCCGGCGCTCAAATTCCTCTCCGGAGCCTGGTCGCAGGCTCCCGATACGATCACATACGAACACCCATTCGCTCAAACGGGCATAACTTTCCGTACGGTTATCTTAATAGCTTATAAGATCACATTTCAGAATCGTCACTCAGAAGCACTCAGAAGCACTTTATAGCCTTTGGCGATAAGACGTCGTTTCTGAGTAAAAAATTCTTCATTTCACCCTATAAAATTTTGATTCCAGCCGACGAACTCCCTGCTTCCAATGTCTTCTAATAGTAACGTTTCCCTCGATTACGCGAAGCACTGGTGGGGCCGTAACACAGAGTCGGCCTATCACGACGATCGGAAGTGGTGGTCATCTCGGCGCGAGAACGCCTCCTCAGGACGTAAATATGGGTTTACGAACATCGTTGATATATTTACCCCTTCCAGATTATTCTCACTCCCTCAGTGAAAGAATGGGGCATAACTTTCCGCCCAGGTATCAGAATCACTTATGTGATCACAATTCGGAATCGACACTTTGAGACGGTCGATCGGACGCTTGTTTCGCGGAATTCCGTTTCGAGGTCGTAGGCACCCGAAACCATCGCACACGGACACCCTTCGTTCAAACGAGCATAACTTTCCACACGGTTCTTTGAATTGCTTATAATACCACATTTTGGAATTGTCACTTAGAGGCGCTCACCTCCTTTTATCGCCTTCAACGATAAGACGTCGTTTCTAAGTCGAAATCCTTCGTTTCGCCCTCCAAAATTGCGATTCCAGCCAACAAACTATATGTTTCCAATATTTTCTAGTAGTAATGTTTCCCTTGATTACACGATTCACTGGTGGGGCCGCAACGCATAGTCGGCCTAGCACGACGATCGAAAGTGGTTGTCATCTTGGAGCCAGAACGCCTCCCCAGGTCGAAAATATGGGTGTACGAACATCGCCGATATATTCATCCCTTTCAGATTTTTTCTCACCCCTTCAATGTATGAACGAGGCATAACTTTCCGCTCGGATATCGGAATCGCTTATGTGACCACAATTCGGAATCGACACTCCAAGATGGTCGACAGGACGCTTGTTTCGCGGAATTCTGTTCCGAGGCCAAAATTCCACCCCGGAGCGTGTGTACCAGTACACTGACTGTCGCACCCCTTCGGTAAGATGCAGATATTTCTTCACCCGGCTATCAGAATCGCCCGCAATGCTCCAATTCGGAATTGAAACTTCGACCTGGTCGGCACAAGGTCAATTTTTGAGATTTCCGGTCCGGCGCCCAAATTCCTCCTCGAGAGCCTGCTCGCAGGCACCCGAAATGATCGCATACGAACACCCCTTCGTTTAAACGAGCATAACTTTCTATGCGGTTATTTGAATCACTTATAAGACCACAATTCGGAATCGTCACTCAGAGGTGCTCGTCTCCCTTTATTGCCTTTAGCGATAAGACGTCGTTTCTGAGTCGAAAATCCTTCGTTTCGCCCTCCAAAATTACGATTACAGCCGACGAACTCTCCGTTTCCAATGTTTTCTAGTAGTAATGTTTCCCTCGATTACACGAATCACTGGTGGGGCCGCAATGCAAGAGTCGGTCTAACACGGTGATCAGAAGTGGTGGTCATCTCGGTGCCAAAATGCCTCTCCAGGTCATAAATATGGGTGCACAAACATCGTCGATATATTCACCCCTTTCGGATTATTCTCACTTCTTTAGTGAAAGAACGGGGCATAACTTTCTGTCTGGGTATCAGAATCGCTTATGTGACCACAATTCAGAATCGACACTCTGAGATGGTCAATAGCACGCTTGTTTCGCAGAATTTCGTTCGGAGGCCAAAATTTTCACCTCGGAGTGTGTGTACTAGTACACCGATTGCCGCACACATTCGGTAAGACACGAATATTTCTTCGCCCGTCGATCGGAACCACCCGCGAGGCCCCAATTTGGAATCGACCCTTCGACCCAGTCAGCACATGGTCAGATTCGGAGATTTCCGGTCCAGCGTCCAAATTCCTCTCCAGGAGCCTGATCGCAGGCTCCTGATACGATCACATATAGACACCCCTTTGCTCAAACATGCATAACTTTCTGCACAGTAATCTGAATCACTTATAAGATCACATTTCAGAATCGTCACTCAGAGGCGCTCGTCTCGCATTATCGCCTTTGGCGATAAGATGTCGTTTTTGAGTCTCGTCTCACTCTACAAAATTGTGATTCCAGCCGACGAACTCACCGTTTCCAATGTTTTCTAGCAGTAATGTTTCCCTCGATTACGCGAATTACTGATAAGGCCACAACACAAAATCAACCTATCATGTCGATCGGAAGTGGTGGTCATCTCGGTGCGAGAATGCCTCCTCAGGTCATAAATATGGGTACATGAACATCGTCGATATATTCACCCCTTCCGGATTATTCTTACCCCCTCAGTGAAAGAACGGGGAATAACTTTCTGTCCGGGTATCAGAATTATTTATGTGACCACAATACAGAAACGACACTCCGAGATGGTTTATCAGACGCTTATTTCACGGAATTCCATTTCGAGGCCGAAATTCCACCTCAGAGCGTGTGTACTAGTACACCGACTGTCGCACCCTTTCGGTAAGACGTGGATATTTCTTCGTCTGGCGATCGAAATCGCCTGCAAGGCCCCAATTCGGAATCGAAACTTTGACCGGTCGGCACAAGATTAGATTCGGAGATTTTCGGTTTAGCGCCCAAATTCCTCTCTGAGAGCCTGGCCGCAGGCACCCGAAATGATCGCATACGGACACCCCTTCATTCAAACGGGCATAACTTTCCACACGATTATTTGAATCGCTTATAAGACCACATTTCGGAATCGTCACTCAGAGGCGCTCGTCGTACTTTATCGCCTTTGGTGATAAGACATCGTTTTCAAGTCAAAAATCTTTCGTTTCACATTATAAAATTGCGATTCCAGACGACGAACACCCAGTTTCTGATGTTTTTTTTTTCCTTGTAGTAACGTTTCCCTTAATTATGCGAATCACTGGTAGGGTTGCAACACAGAGTCGTCCATCATGGCGATCAGAAGTGGCGGTCATCTCGGCGCAAGAATGCCTCCCAAGGTTGTAATTATGGGTGCATGAACTTCGCCGATATATTCACCCCTTTTCTGATTATTCTCACCACTTTAGTGAACGAACGAGGCATAACTTTCCGCCCGGGTATCAGAATCGCTTTTGTGAACACAATTTAGAATCAGCACTCCGCGATACGGTCGACATGATGCTTGTTTCACGGAATTCCGTTTCGAGTTCGAAATTCCACCCGGAGCGTGTGTACTAGTATGTCGATTGTCGCACCCCTTCGTAAGACGTGGATATTTCTTCGCCTCGCGATCGGAACTCACCCGTGAGGCCCCAATTTGAAATAGGCACTTTGACCTGGTCAGCACAATGATAGATTCAAAGATTTCCGATTCGACGCCCAAATTCCTCTCCGAGAGCCTGGTCGCAGGCTCCTGATACGATCTTATACTGACACCCCTCGCTCAAACAGAATAACTTTCCGCACTGCGGTCATCTGAATCACTTAAAAAATCACATTTCGGAATCGTCACTCAGAGGCGCTCGTCACCCTTTATTGTCTTTGGCTATAAGACGTCATTTCTGAGTCGAAAATCCTTCGTTCACACTACAAATTGCGATTCTAGGCGACAAACTCCCCATTTCTGATGTTTCGCTTGCAATAATGTTTCCCTCGATTACGCGAATCACTGGTAGGGCCACAACACAGAGTTGGCCATCATGGCGATCAAACTGGTGGTCACCTCGTTGCAAGAACGCCTCCCCAGGTCATAATTATGGGTGCATGAACTTCGCCGATATATTCACCCCTTTCGAATTATTCTCACCCCTTCAGTGAATGAACGGGGCATAACTTTTCGCCCAGGTATCGGAATCGCTTTTGTGATCACAAGTCAGAATCAACACTCTGAGACTGTCGACAGGATGCTTGTTTCGTAGATTCTGTTTCGAGTCCGAAATTCCACACCGGAGCGTGTGTACTAGTACACTATTGTCGTACCCCTTCGGTAAGATGTGGATAATTCTTCGCCTCGTGATCGAAACCACCCGCAAGGCCCCAATTTGAATAGGCACTTCGACCCGGTCAGCACAAGGATAGATTCAGATATTTCCGGTCCGGCGCCCAAATTCCTCTCTGAGAGCCTGGTCGCAGGCTCCCGATACGATCTTATACTGACACCCCTCTCTCAAACGAGCATAACTTCCGCACGGTTATCTAAACACTTAAAAAATCACATTTTGGAATCGTCACTCAGAGGCACTCGTCACCCTTTATGACCTTTTGCGATAAGACGTCATTTCTGAGTCGAAAATCGTTTGTTTCACACTATAAAATTGCGATTCCAGTCGATGAACTCCCTGTTTCCGATGTTTTCTTGCAGTAGCGTTTCCCTCGATTATATGAATCACTGGTAAGGCCGCAACACAGAGTTGGCCAATCATGGCGATCGAAAGTGGTGGTCACCTCGGCACAGGAAAGCCTCCCCAGGTCATATTATGGGTGCAGAACTTCGCCGATATATTCACCCCTTTCCGGGTTATTCTCACCCTCAGTGAACAAACGAGGCATAACCTTCCGCCCGGATATTAGAATCGCTTTTGTGATCACAATTCAAAATCAGCACTTTGAGACGGTTGACAGGATGCTTGTTTCGTGGAATTCCGTTCTGAGTCCGAAATTCTACCCCGGAGCGGTGTACTAGTACATCGATTATCGTACCCCTTCGGTAAGATCCAGATATTTCTTCGCCCCGCGATCGGAACCACCTGTGAGGCCTAATTCGAAATAGGCACTTCGACCCGGTCAGCACAAGGTCAGATTAGGAGATTTCCGGTCCAGCGTCCAAATTCTCTCCGGGAGCCTGGTCGCAAGCTCCCGATACGATCTTATACAGACACCTCTTCGCTCAAACGGGCATAACTTTCCATACAGTTATTTGATCACTTAAAAAATCACATTTTGGAATCATCACTCAGAGGCGCTCGTCGCCCTTTACCGTCTTTGGCTATAAGACGTCGTTTCTGAGTCGAAAATCCTTCGTTTCGCCCTACAAAATTTTGATTCCAGGCGACGAACTCCCTGTTTCTGATGTTTTCTTGTAGTAACGTTTCCTCAATTATGTGAATCACTGGTAGGGCCACAACACAGAGTCGGCCAATCATGGTGATCGGAAGTGATGGTCATCTCGACGCAAGAATGCCTCCCCAGGTCGTAATTATGGGTGCACGAACTTGCCGATATATTCACCCCTTTCCAGATTATTCTCATCCTTTAGTAAACGAACGGGGCATAACTTTCCGCCCGAGTATCGAAATCACTTTTGTGATCACAATTCAGAATCAGCACTCTAGGACGGTCGACAAGACGCTTATTTCTCAGAATTTCGTTCCCAGTTCGAAATTCCACCTCGGAGCATGTGTACTAGTACACCGATTGTCGCACCTCTTCGGTAAGACGCAGATATTTCTTCGCCGGCGATCGGAACCACCCGTGAGGCCCCAATTTGAAATAGGCACTTCGACCCAGTCAGAACAAGGTCAGATTCGGAGATTTCCGGTCCGGCACCGAAATTCTCTCCGGGAGGCTGGTCGCATGCTCCCAATACAATTTATACGGACACCCCTTCGCTCAAACGAGCATAACTTTCCGCACGATTATGTGAATTACTCAAAAATCACATTTCAGAATCGTCACTCAGAGGCTCTCGTCGGCCTTTATCACCTTTGGCGATAAGACGTCGTTTCTAAGGCAAAAATCCTTCGTTTCTCCCTATAAAATTATGATTCCAGCCGACGAACTCCCAATTTTCAATGTTTTCTAGCAGTAACGTTTCTCTCAATTATGCGAATCACTGATATGGCTGCAACACAGAGTCGGCCTATCACGGCAACCGGAAGTTATGGTCATCTCGACGTGAGAACTCCTCCTCAGGTCGTAAATATGGGTGCACGAACATCGTCGATATATTCACCCCTTTCGGATTATTGTCACCCCTTTAGTGAAAAAACTGGGCATAGCTTTCCGCCTGGGTATCTGAATCGCTTATGTGACCACAATTCAGAATCGACACTCCGAGACGGTCGACGGGATGCTGGTTTTGTTCCAAATTGTGGTCACATAAGTGATTTCGATATCTGGGCGGAATGTAATGCTCCGTTCTTCCACTGAAGGGGTGAGAATAATCCAGAAGGGGTGAATGTATCGGCGATGTTCGTGCACCTGTATTTACGACCTGAGGAGGCATTCTCATACTGAGATGGCCACCACGTCTAATCACCATGATAGGCTGACTCTGCATTGCGACCCCACCAATGATTCGCGTAATCGAGAGAAACGTTACTGTTAGAAAACATTAGAAACAGGGAGTTCGTTGGCCGGAATTGCATTTTTTAGGGTGAAATGAAGGATTTTCTACTAAAAAACGAAGTCTTCTCACCAAAGGCGACGAAGGGAGATGAGCGCCTTAGAGTGGCGATTCCGAAATGTGGTCTTATAAGCGATTCAAATAACCGTGAGGAAAGTTATGCTCATTTGAACGAAGGGATGTCCATATGTGATCATTTCGGGTGCCTGTGGCCAGGCTCTCGGAGAGGAATTTCGGTGCCGGATCGAAAATCTATGAATCTGACCTTGTGTTGACCGGGTCGAAGTTCCAATTCCGAATTGAGGCCTTGCGGGCGATTCAGATTGTCGGGCGAAGAAATATCTTCGTCTTAGTGAAGGGGTGCGACAGTCGGTGTACTAGTACACACGCTCCGAATTGGAATTTCGACCTCGGAACGAAATTCTGTGAAACAAGCGTCCGATCGACCGTCTCGAAGTGCCGATTCTGAATTGTGGTCACATAAGTGATTCTGATACCAAGGCGGAAAGTTATGTGCCGTTCTTTCACTAAGGGGTGAGAATAAACCGGAAGGGGTGAATATGTCGACGATGTTCGTGCACCCATATTTACGACCTGGGGAGTCATTCTTGCGCTGAGATGACCAGCACTTCCGATCGCTGTGATAGGCGACTATGTGTTGCGGCCCCACCAGTGCTTCGCGTAATCGAGGGAAACGTTACTGCTAGAAAACATTGAAAACGGGGAGTTCGTCGGCTGGCATCACAATTTTGTAGGGCGAAACGTAGGATTTTTGACTCAGAAACGACGACTTATCACCAAAGGCGATAAGGCGCGACGAGCGACTCTGAGTGACGATTCCGAAATGTGATCTTATAAGCTATTTAGAAAATCGTGCGAAAAGTTATGCCTATTTGAGCGAAGGGGTGTCCGTACGCAATCGTATCGGGAACCTGCGACCAGGCTCCAGGAGAGGAATTTGTGCGCCAGACCGGAAATCTCTGAATATAACCTTGTGCCGACCGGGTAGAAGCATCGATTCTGAATTGGGGTCTCACGGACAGTTTCGATCGCCAGGCAAAGAAATATCTGCGTCTTATCGAAGGGGTGCGACATTCGGTGTACTATAACACACACTCCGTGGTAAAATTTTGACCTTGGAATGGAATTCCGTGAAATAAGCGTCCTGTCGACCGTCTCGGAGTGACGATTCCGAATTGTGGTCACATAAGCGATTCCGATACCTGAGCGGAAAGTAATGCCCTGTTCCTTTACTGAAAGAGTGAGAATAATCCGAAAGGGGTGAATGTATCGGTGATGTTCGTGCACCCTTATGTATGACCTAAAGAGGCGTTCTCGCACCGAGATGACCACCACATCCAATCGTCGTGATAGGCCGACTCTGCGTTGCGGCCCCATCAGTGATTCGCGTAATCGAGGGAAACATTACTGCTAGAAAACATTAGAAACAGCGAGTTCGTTGGCTGCAATCGCAATTTTGTAAGGCAAAATGAAGGATTTTTGACTTAGAAACGTCATCTTATCGCCAAAGGTGATAAAGCGCGACGAGCGCCTCTAAGTGACAATTCTGAAATGTGATCTTATAAGCGATTCCGATAACCGTGCGGAAAGTTATGTCAGTTTGACCGAAGGGGTGTCCGTATATGATCGCATTGAGAGCTTGCGACCAGGCTCCCGGAGAGGAATTTGGGTGCCAAACCAGAAATCTCCGAATTCGACCTTGTGCCAAATGGCTCGAAGTGCCGATTCTGAATTATGGCCTCGCGGGCAATTTTCATCGTCGAGCGAAGAAATATCCACGTCTTACAGAAGGAGTGCGACAGTCATACTAGTGCACATACTTCGGGGAGCAATTTTGGCATCAGAACGGGATTCCGCATTTGCCTGGGAACTAGAATCGCTTATGTGACCACAATTTAGAATTGACATTCAGAGACGGTCGACATGGCACTTATTTCACGGAATTCCATTTTAAGGCCAAAATTCCACCACAGAGCGTGTGTACTAGTACAACGACTGTCGCACCCCTTCGGTAAGACACGAATATTTCTTCTCCCGACGATCGGAACCGCCCGCGAGGCCCCAATTCGGAATCGACACTTCGACCCGGTCGGCGCAAGGTCAGACTAGGAGATTTTCGCTCCGGTGCACAAATTCCTCTTCGGGAGCCTGGTCGCAGGCTCCCGATACGATCGCATACAGACACCCCTTCGCTCAAACAGTAATAACTTTCCGCACGACTATCGGAATCGCTTGTAAGGCCCTAATTCGGAATCGGCACTCAAAAGCGCTCGTCGCCCTTTATTGCCGTCAACGATAAGACTTCATTTATCAATAGAAAATCTTTCATTTCTTACTCCAAAATCACACTTCCAGCCGACGATCTCCCCATTTTCAAGGTTTTCTAGCAGTAACGTTTCCCTCGATTATGCGAATCACTGGTGGAGCCACAACACGGAGTCGGCCTATCACAACGATCAGAAGTTGTGGTCATCTAGGCGCGAGAACGCATCCCCAGCTCGTAAATGTGGGTGCACGAACATCGCCGATATATCCGGATTTTTCTCACCTCTTCAATGAAAGAACTAGGCATAATTTTTCCCGGGAATCGGAATCGCTTATGTGACCACAATTCGAAATTGACACTCAGAGAGGGTCGACAGGGCGATGGTTTCGCGGAATTCTGTTTCGAGGCCAAAATTCCACTGCGGAGCGTGTGTACTAGTATACGATTGTCGCACTCCTTCGATAAGACGTGGAATTTTCTTCGCCCGGCAATCGAAACCGCTCGCGAGGCCTCAATTCGGAATCGAAACTTCGACCTAGTCGGCACAAGGTCGGGTTCGGAGATTTCCTGTTCAGCGCCCAAATTCCTCTCCAGGAGCTTGGTCGCATACGGACACCCCTTCGCTCAAACGGCCATAACTTTCCACACAGTTATCGGAATCACATACAAGACCCCAATTCGGAATCGGCACTCAGAGGCGCTCATTGCCATTTATTGTCTTTGGTGATAAGATGTTGTTTCTGAGTTGAAAATCCTTCATTTTGTACTCCAAAATTGTGATTCCAGCGGACGATCTCCCCGATCCAAGATTTCTGACAATAATGTTTTACTTGATTACGCGAATCACTGGTGGGGCCGCCACACAGAGTCACCTATAACACGATCAGAAGTTGTGATCATCTCGGCATGAGAATGCTTCCCCACGTTGTAAATAGGGTGCACGAACATCACCGATTATTCGCCCTTTCCGGATTACTCTCACCCTTTCAGTGAAAGAACTGGGCATAACTTTCCGCCCGAATATCGAAATTACTTATGTGACCACAATTTGAAATCGACACTCCGAGATATAGTCGACATGGCACTGTTTTCACAGAATTACATTCTGAGGCCGAAATTCCACCGCAGTGTGTGTTACTAGTACACTGATTGTTGCACCTCTTCGGTAAGATGCAGATATTTCTTCGCCCAGTGATCGAAACTACCCGCGAGGCCCCAATTCGGATTGACACTTCGACCCGGTCGACACAAGGTCAGATTTAGAGATTTCCAGTCTGGTGTGCCCAAATTCCTCGCCGGGAGATTGGTCGCAGGCTCCTGATGCGATCGCATACGAACACCCCTTCGCTCAAATGACCATAACTTCCGCACGGTTGTCAGAATCGCTTTGAATACCCCATTTGGAATTGACACTCCCAGGCGCTCAACGCCCGTTCTTGCCTTTGGCGATAAGACAAAACCGGTTCTCTGAGTCAAAACTCCCTTATTTCTTACTCCAAAATCAAGATTCCAGTCGATGATCTCATCGTTTCCAAGTTCTCTAGCAGTAACATTTCCCTCGATTACGAGAATCCTGGTGGGGCCGACATATGAGTTTGCCTATCACGGCGATCGAAAAGTTGTGGTCATCTTGGCATGAGAACACCTCCCTAGGTCGTAAATATGGATGCACGAACATCGTCGATATACTTACCCCTTCCGGATTATTCTCACCCCTTTAGTGAAATAACTGTGCATAACTTTTCGTCTGGGTATTAGAATCGCTTATTTGACCACAATTCTGAATCGTCACTCCGAGAGGGTCAACATGATGCTTGTTTCATGGAATTCTATTTCGAGGCCTAAATTCCACATAGAGTGTTGTACTAGTACACAGATTGTCCACACACCTTTTGGTAGATGTAGATATTTCTTCGCCCGACGATCGGAACCGCTCGCGAGGCCCCAATTCGAAATCGACACTTTGACCTAATTGGCACAAGGTCGAATTCGGAGATTTCTGGTCCGTCGCCCAAATTCCTCTCCGGGAGCTTGGTCGTAAGCTTCCAATGTGATTGCATGCGGACACCCCTTCGCTCAAACGTCCATAACTTTCCGCACAATTATCGAAATCACTTATATGACCCCGATTCGGAATCGACACTCAAAGGCGCTCGTCGCCCTTTATTGCCTTCGGTAATCAGACTTCATTTCTAAGTCAAAAAATCCTTCGTTTTGCACTCCAAAATCGGTTCCAACTGACGATCTCCCCTGTTTCCAAGTTTCTGACAGTAACATTTCCCACGATTACGCGTATCACTGGTGGGCCCAACACAAAGTCGGTCTATCACGACGATCGGAATTTGTTGATCATCTCGACGTGAGAACACCTCCCCAGGTCGAAAATATGGGTGCACGAACATCGCCGTATATTCACCCCTTCCGGATTATTCTCACCCCTTTAGTGAAAGAACTTGACATAACTTTCCGCCCGAGTATCGAAATTGCTTATGTGACCACAATTCGGAATCGACACTCTGAGACGGTCGACAGGACGCTAGTTTCGTAAAATTCTTTTTTGAGGCCAAAATTCCACTGCAGAGCGTGTGTACTAGGACACCGATTGTCGCACCCCTTCAGTAAGATGCATATATTTTTTCGCACGGTGATCGAACCGCCCGCGAGGCCCCAATTCGGAATCGACACTTCGACCCGGTCGGCACAAGGTTAGATTCAGACATTTTCGTTTCGGCGCCCAAATTCTTCTCCGGGAGCCTGGTTCAGGCTCCCGATGCGATCGCATACAGACACCTCTTCGCTAAAATGGTCATAACTTTCCGCACGATTATCAGAACGCTTATAAGACCCCAATTCGAAATCTACACTCAGAGGCGCTCGTCGCCTTTTAGTTCCTTCCATGATATGATGTCGTTTCTGAGTTGAAAATTCTTTGTTTCACTTTCTAAAATCGCGATTCCAGTCGATGATCTCCCCGTTCTAAGGTTTTTTAACAGTAACATTTCCTCGATTATGCGAATCACCGATGGGCCGCAACACGGAGTCGGCCTATCACGGTGATTGGAAGTTGTGGTCATCTTGGCGTGAGAACACCTCCTAAGGTCGTAAATATGGGTGCACGAACATTACCGAGATATTCACCCCTTCCGGATTATTCTCACCCCTTCAGTGAAAGAACTTGGCATATTTTTCCATCCGGGTATCAAAATCGCTTATATGACCACAATTCTGAATCGGCACTCCAAGACGATCGACAGGGCGCTGGTTTCACGGAATTCTGTTTCGAAGACGAAATGTTACCACGGAGCGTGTGTACTAGTACACCGATTGTCGCACCCCTTCTGTAAGATGCAAATATTTCTTTGTCCGGCGATCGGTATCATCCCAACACGAGATGGGATATGATATAAATGAAACAACACAAACTAGGCAAAGAAAAAGTGGGTGTCGCAGCATTGCTCGATAATAATAGGATTAGGGCTAAAAATTCGATTATCCAGTCTGATTTAGACAAAAATTATAGGATTCAAAAAGTAGTTTTAACTATCGATAGTTTATCGAATTCGGATATTTCTGATAAGTTATCAAAATCGGATGCAGAAACTATTGTTCTCGTATTCGATTACCGATATCCGAATCTGATAATATATATTAGAGAGAATTAATAATTGCTCTTTGATAGAGGACTGACATTATTTTTCAGTCTCTATTTGATTTCTCAACACCGCATGATTCCTACTTTTTGCAGTACCTATTTTTAGGTCCCTTCCTACATAACTATATAAGTATGTAAATTATGTAATTGTGTAAGTATTTAGTATGTAACTTATATTTCACTAACTACATACTTACATAATTTACATATTTACATAACTTACATAGTTACATACTTACATAATTATGTAACTCACATAATTAGTGAAGCACAAGTTACATACTTAAATACTTATACAACTATATAACTTACATACTTACATAATTTACATACTTACATACTTGCATAGTTATGTAGGGAGGGACCTAAAATTAAGTCCCGCAAAAAAAAGGACCATGCGGTGCTGAAATATTTGTCAAAGATTGAAAATTAATGTCAATCCTCTGTTAGGGAGCAATTAGTAATTCTCTATTTATAGTATAATATATAATATTATAATATTATATAATATATATCATATAATATAGATTATATTTTACATAATAATATATATTAGATATCATCTGAATATCCAAATATCCAATTTTTGAATCCGATTAATTACTAAATCTATTCAGATTCAGCACTATCCAAATTTTGTAATCCCATTTTCAATAGTTTTAAGGACAAATTCGGGTTTACGAAAACTATCCGATTCTAAATCGGATAACTTTTCATAAATTTTTATCAGATTCGGATACGAAAACACTAATTTTAAACTCCGACCCACTTACACCTCTAAATAAGACGAAGAGAAATGTTTCTTACACATATTGGGACAAGACATTATAAAGGTAGAGTCAGCGAACCTTACACTATTGTGAAATATTCTAGTGATATGTGTCTAATATTGGTGGTACTTAATTAACTCTGTCTAGTACATGTAAAAAATTCCTCCTCTAAGATGGATGGGAACACCCGTTTCAACTGCCATAGTCAGAGGGTTAAAAGGAGAGAGAAGGATCGGGGTCGACTTCATATTAGAAAGAGAGAGGATTGGATGACGAACGATGAGGATGACACTAAAACATTGTTTCAATGTAAGTGTTAACTAATAGATGATGGTACACTATGGCCTTATATATGGAGAAAAATTAATTATCTACATTGGGATGGACAATAATTAGGGGTGTAAACAGAACTCGATATTTCGATATTTCGACCCGATTCTGATAAAAATTATCGGTTTCGGAATCGAAAAATGATATTGATCGTTTATCGGAATCAGTATCAGATATTTCGATAAGTTTTCGGAATCGGAATTGAAGAATAATCGGAATTGGTATCGGTATCGGTTATTCCGATAATTATCATAAACTCAAAAAGTAAAATTATGATAAACACCTTAGTTTATCGGAATTTCAGTTCTGATAATATTATTGGAATCGGAATTAGTCATTCCGATTTTATCGGAATCGAAATCATATTTCGGTTATCGAAATCGAAATCGAAATCTATATTTCCAGTTCCGAAACTGATTCGTTTGCAGCCCTAATAATAACACATGCGGATGGAATTCGCATGTCTTCGTATCACTACGGGTGACAAGTTGGCTCCCTTATATATGATAGAACCGCAATGTTATAGAATTTTGTCCCTTGCCCCTTTAGACCACCCAAGAGGCATGTAGAACAAAAAGGAGCTAGAGAATTGGTAGTGGGCTTGGCTTAATTTTCTAATGCAGCTAGCAACGTCTACACGAGTCGAAATTTTTGTGTGTCCACATTAACACGGTCCCCCGTCATCTTTTTTCATTTGTGTTATTAGTTGCATCGAAAGAAAAATTGATATTTCGATCTCTTCTATTTGTTCATGCCACCTGGTCTGTTCGGAGTTGACATGTTCCAATCTAGATGATCACTTTTGTGATGTTGATTGATCCAGATAACAAAGCACTTTGCAGTTGATGAATTCAATGTTGAGTAATATTTGGAACACATCATTATAACGTGATGTACGTGTAAAATTGTGACGTGGTTGACTAACACCGCAAGTTGATTAGATGAGCAGCTAATGATCGTCCGATTTACGCGGTAATGTGTTTCAAGTATTACTCTTCAGATAAAAAATTAGTATATTTTTGTATTATATTTTAAGTATAATAGAATTAGATAATAATTTATGTGACATCTAATAATTAGATTGTCATTTTATCACTCTCTAAGTAAGAGGTGTCACATAAATTATTACTTTGTTGTATTACATTTAAATACAATACAAAAATGTACTAAACTTTTCTTTGCTCTTCAATGTTATCTTATGACATTGGATTTAAATTACACCAATCATTCATCACCAAAAAAGGTTTGTGTACGAATATTCTTGTCATTTAGAAGTGAGACGGCATGTGTGTGTACGGAAGGGAAGAGGACAAGAACACGGGCCCTCTGTGGTTTGGATAGGGGTGTCAATTGGGCCGGGCCGACCCGAAGGTTCGGTGGCCCGGCTCGGTTTTACACGGACTTGGGTCAGACGATTTAATATGTTTTTAATTTTGAGCCTAGCCCAGCCCGGCCCGGAGTAAGATTGGGTCGGGCTCGGGCTTGGCTCGGCCCGGCCCGGGCGACCCGGAGGTCCGGTATTTAAAATAAAATAAAATAAATAACACGATGATAATTCTATATTCTAAAATTTTGGATTGAAAATTATGTTGTGGAGTTATATTTAATGACTTAATATTTATTTCATATTTGTAACAACTATAAATAAATTTATCTAGATTAGTCTAATATTTATTTTATGTTATTTTGATTCAATAAACACTAATTTTATTGTATAAATAAATAAAACTAGTAAAAATATATTTAAAAAAATAAAATCGGGCCGGTCCGGGCTTGGGCCGGGTCTTACCTAAATTTTTCGAGTCGGGACGAGCTTAAAAAAATCGGGCCTCGTTTCGGGTCGAGTCAGACTTGGGCCGAACGATTAGAGACTGGGCTGGACCCGGACCAGTACGGATCCGGTTCAGGTCCAACGCATTGCCATCCCTAAGTTTAGGTGATGACACCCAAATTTAATAAAGATTGGTGGTACCTCAGGATGAAAAAGACCCCTTTTTTTAACACATGATGTCACTTGAAGACAGAAAGGTGCATTATTTGGAGAGAAGACCACTTAAAATATATATAAGTAGAGTCTATATTAATATAATTATAAACAGATCTGATTCACATATATTTAAAATAGATAATACTTGTCTATCCCACGCGTACAAGATATTACCAATAAACTTAACATGTATATACAGTAGCAATAATGGGAGGATGGAATGTGTTAAAATCCAAGATGTTGGTGATGGCTTTTGCATCTAATTGCTTAAGTTCAAAATGTGTTAAAACACCATTGATCTCCGTGCATGTATCCTAAATCAGCACCACATCTATTTACAAGCAAACTTTGCATTCAACATGGTATCATACGGGAAAAGTCATTGGTGAGCATCCAATATAGAGGGAGGGTGTGAGCACACAACGTCTCTCGTGATATGCACTAAGTGTAACTCTATCATATATTATCTAGATATGATACTTCTTAAGGACACAAGAAAGTAACTTCTAATGTGACGTTGTTTCTTTGTTGTCTCTCTAAGTTGTCATGCCCATTAATGTAAATGTATATACAAATTCTTCCTCTCACACACAAGCACATCCGGATATGTAAACGTTTACCCTTACATACGTAGGTGCTCGTTTCCTCTCTCCTTTTTTTCCTCTTTTAAGTTTTTTTTTTTTTGAATATTTTGGCTGGAGAGCAACTTTCTATATGCCGTGGGTGCAAATGAGTACTTTCTATCTTAGACATAAGAAAATGGAGTCAAATGATTTGGCCTTTGTGTAGTTACATATAGGGGTGTTCATTATTTGGTCCAAACCGAAAAATCGAATCGAACCGACCGGTTCGATTCGGTTTCATGAGCCTCACGGTTCGGTTCGATTTAGAACTGGGAAATCGAAATAAATCGAATATAGATATATAGTTATATAAACAATAAAATTAAACAAAAAAAAGGATGGCGCAGCGCGCCGGGTGGTCGCGAGTTCGAAGCTCGCGACCACCCAAAAACCCAGCTTTTTGTCAAGTTTGCCTAAAACAGGCCAAAAAAACTTAAAAAATATCAGAAAAGCCCTTAAAACGTCAGAACAGCTGGGATTTCGGTTTGAACCGAACCGGTTCGGTTCAATAACTGAATTCAGTTCGGTTCGGTTTCCTCCAAAAATGGAGGAAATCGAACCGAACCGAACCGTGTACACCCCTAGTTACATATGGGTAGACCTAACTAAGTTATAGGCCCAAGACCCAGAACTCCCTCCGTCTACGGCCTCGTCTATATCTTTCTCTATCATTCGTCTTATTTTTGCATCGTGGTTCTTGAGGAGGGGGCATCCGATGTTTCGGAATGGTTCCGAGTCCTATCTCAACTTCATGGAGGAATTTTGTTCTAGAGGCTTATGTTTCTAAGTTGATCTCCTCCACAAGTCCACAGGGAGGTTTTGCCCCTTAACTAGTTTGGAGGATCTTTCTCCTCCAAAGTGGCTTTAGACGTATGTAGCCCTACGTTGTTGGAGGCGTTCCTTTGTTTACTTCTATTTGGTGCTCTTTGTGTAGGATTGGTTGAAGTTGGCATGTTTAAACTAATGTCTAGAGAGTCACTGAACTTGCTCTGTTGTCAGCAATTTTTCAGATCATTAGCCTCGAAAGTATGAAGTATGACACAGAGATATATGGCATTCTTCCACATGATGCCAAAATTGACGTATGAAAATAGTCAATCGTAGAGTACATTTTGATCATGATTAATTTACAATCACAAAGACTGAATCTATTTAAGGTAAGAACTAGAATGCTGTGGGGGATTCCACTGATTTTTCTTCCTTTTTTTGGAACATTCTTCTTATATGCTAAGGAAGAACCTGTCCTCGTGATCCTTGGTAGACCAAGTCAGGTAAAAACTAGAATAGTGGCATAACATGTTGCTCCTAAGGGGGATGTATAGTTGATGTGGGGTTTTCTCAATTTGGTGTTGACATAACCTACCATAAAGCACTCTTCTACAATATTTTCCTTGTGTTTGAAATTTATAACTTAGTATTTTTAAGACACCATTACCCAACTTAAGAACTTCATGAATAAAATCCCAACAAGAACTCACTGGCTACAGAATTAGGGCTTTCAAAATTGAGTAGTTGTCATGTTTTGCAACAAAGCAAATAATTCTAGTCTGCTATAATGGTAGGACAAATTGTTGTCTAGTACAATTTGGTGCAAATATCAACCCCTCAGAGGTTAATTAAATTGGTCCATCTTAAATAGAAGTCCTATGACTAGTCATCATTGTAAACACCTATTTTTGATCTTTAATTTGAGTCAATTTTTTATTCATCTTAATGATGCCTCTAATTAGTTATTATTGTTAAGTCCAATCTTGGCCCACTAGCTATGAGTCCATTGTGCTGCAAGTCTCCATTCTAAAGGTGTTACCCCAATATGATATGTTCTAGTTTTTTTTTTTCCAGAAAGTCCAAAATTCAGCTAAAATCCCAAAACAACTCAGTCTAATATGACATATCTCTAGTTTTTCACAAACTCCGATTAGTATCATGATTATTTGCGCATATCCTCTTAGGAATCCATGTTAGGATGGGTTTAAAACTTAATTACGGATCAAACTATCAAACTCCTCGTCCTTATCCTAAAGCCAAATTAGATTAATCTATTTCATTAGATTTATCCCTTAATTAGAATGCGAGTCCCATTATAATTATCCTCTCAAGTGAGATTAAAATTAATTTCTACCTCTATAAATAAATCCTCAGGACTCATGTACGGGAGGGAACATTCTAATAAGCTCGTGAGGACGCGACCCGACGTTCCTCTCTCTCTCTCTCTTTTAAAGCATAGTAGTTCTTTCATAATTCTCTTTTAAAACTCTGCATGTTTTCCAACTCTAGGTATAAACACCCCCCCCCCCCCCCCTCTTTTCCCTTAGTAAGAGGCTATATAACAACTTTTCCCCGGTAAATTTCTAGCATATTTTTCATATTTTTTCTTTTTAAGACTGGATATTATATGTACACATATTTCTAAAAAAAGTTTCGTTTCTAATCATCTTTGCAAGAAGATTAGGACGTGAATAACACAGAGACCCTCGTCCTTTGGTCAACTGAGGAGCAAAGAAGAAAGAGAACACAGCTTCCCCACTTAAAAGCAAGAGGCTTCAAGAAAGGCTGATGCACTAAATGCATGAGATAATAATAACGCATCTTAACTCAAGTACTCTTTTTTACTTTCCTTTTTCAATTTCTAAGATAATTATCTTTCAAGCATCTCCTTATCAGAGTCTTCATATATTTATTTTTATATTAAATTTTTGAAGTCAATTTTCTATCTACATCTATCTCCACAACCTTTGGACCGCGTCTCTTGTCCCCCCCCCCCCCCCCCCTCTATTTTCTTATATATTTGTCCGTTTTGACGACAACTTGCTGCATCATGACTGATCAACCACCCATAAGGGTTGCCTCTTTGTGTCAACTGTGGTCGGCACTCTGTAGGATGGGGAAAGCCGGAAAAGAGATTTTCTTTCATATATAGCCTTCATTAAAAGTAAAATATGATAACAATTTATCCTAAATTTATATCTGTATATATGCATACCGGAGAGAGAGAGAGAATTTCTATCATAGACTCATTATAGCTACATACCTAATGTTGGTCGTAAATGCCGACTTCGGAAGTGAAAGTCCATCTCCAAGAGTGGCCCAATAACCAAGCTCGCGCGATAGTATTTTTTTTTTTTTTTTTTGATAACGAGGACATTTCGCTCCGTGTGATTTTGTGGACTTAAGGATTGGTATTCGTGAACTCCAAGATCAGAACTTAGCAGCTCTTACTTTCCGTATATTCCAAACTCGTGCGATAATATTTCAGAATGTGTTAAGGTGAGAATTTAATATTGGACACCTTCCTATCCTATTCCGGGAAAGTCTAAAGGGATGAAGGACTTATCTTTTTTCATCAGATTTATTACTCATAACTCTCCACTAATGTAAAAATTTGTTACAACAAAAGATGTGGATTGTTCTAAGATTCCTCCCACGATTGAAAGAGTAACACTTAAAACAAACGTTACCTCTCATAACTCTTCGTAACTATATTCGTAACGACTTATAATTATATTGGATCGAAGGGAAGGAAGTCTATAAATGTCCAAAAATCTCTCTCGCAAAGTCCTTCTAAGATAAAATTTAGTGATTTTATTATTGCTCTAGTCAACTATACCTAAGTATCGGATAGTTTTTTTTTAAGCCATTCTCAAAGCCCTTAATTGTTTTTTTATATTTTGTAACACCGCCTTGCCAAGAGAAGTCTCCAATCGTTCACCAGACAAAAGAACTCAGTGGCACGTATGATCTTTATCGTCGCTTTTTAAAACCCTCCACGAGATATGAAGAAGAGGAAGGTAGAAGTTTACCACATCGGTCCGGGTGACACTAGATTCATATATGAAGAGTATGCATGCAAATTTAGATCTAAGACGAATTTTCGCACCATTTCATTTCTAACGAGGGCATATATGCAAAACCATAGCCACCTTCAGAGTTCAGACCGGTATTTTTTTTATTTAGTTGTTTATTTCAGTAAGCTAACGGTCGGTATTTAAAAAAAAAAAGAGCTCCAAGTCAAACATCTCCGCCCGTGCTTGAAGCCCATTAATATGACAACAGGCACAAGCAAAGCCCTCTCACGTCTCTGTCCAAATCTGAGACCAGATCTGGTTTGCCCGCTGCCATCGGCTAGATTGCGCCATTTCTCTTCCCCGCCACAGGTTCTGTCGCAGGTTGCTGCTGGGGATTCTTCGCGCTGTTCCATCTGGGCAGTGGCTGTGAGAGGTACGAGCTTTCTCCTCCGTCATTTGATTTGGATTTGAGCAAAAAAATAGTCGTGTCTGGGCTCTGAGATCGGCGTCGTCGCGAGGGTTCCTCTAATGCGAAGTTTTCCTTGGTTCTATGTCGGTAGCTTTTGTTCGCTTGTTCGTGCCTTCTTTCCTCCCTTTGAGCAAAGTTAACGATCTTTCTGCTGCAGAGGGCGAGATGCCAAAAGTTTTATTTTTGGGTTATACAGACATGCCCATTTCCCAAGTTCGTAGGTTACCTTTGAACACGATCTTGCCTCTTCCATCTTCCCTAGGTTTTCATTTTTCACCTGGTCCTGCTTGTTCCTTTTCAGGTTACAAGGCCCCATGCTCACAACCTGACATCGTGAAGAGCAGCCGAGCTGGTTAGCCCTCTTACTTTGCTGGCTGGTTCCATGGGTTGCGCGTGCTCCAAGGGTGTCTCACAGTACCCTGGATACGAGAAGCCTGCTGTTCTTGCCTCTGAAACTTACTGTAAGCAGCTGACACATTCCTAGTTGGTTTTACTACATCTTCTACCAGCATGAAAGATGCAAGCCTAAAAAATGTTTTGCTTCATTAGTGAACCGAATTCTGATTGGTGACTGTGGAAGCTGATTGAGGAGAGAGCATGCAGGTGGAAAACATCGGAGTACAGGAAAAATAGGTTCTCGGGATCTCAAAAATAAGTGGACTTGCATACGGGACAGAAGGGGTTAAAAAGACATGCTCTACACCCAGCTTAACCCTATGTGTAGAAACAAAAAACTGGTTTGTTTGACGTTTTCTATTTGATAAAGAGGTTGTTTTGATCATGCTTGGGTAATTGTGATCATGCTCTTGGATCAAGAAGATTCAAGAAGTTGCGCCATTTTCAGATATTCTAAGAGACGTCTATACAGCAGATCAGAGTTCTGTTGTTTCCCTTTCTAATGGAACTTGATGCATCTATTTCCATTAATTAAGTTCGGTTTGGGCCATACAGCTAAGAAGTTTTTTCCTGTGCAAAACCATGCTTCTTAAATGCAATGCCAATTATGCATGGACAACTGAGATAGTTGACTATGCTGTAGAGGTGGCTTTTCTGGGTACTCCATTCAGAGATCTGTTTGTTTGTTGCCTATGCATTACTCCTTAGTCACTTTATCTATACCAATCCAATTGTTCCCATGATTATCTAGTGTACTTGTCTTACAGGCATTTTTTGACCACTAACAAATATCAGCAATATCTTCTTCTTTTTTGCCTTTTCAGTTACAGTGAGCGAGGTGGAGGCTTTGTATGAACTGTTTAAAAAACTAAGCAATTCAATAATAAAGGACGGACTTATTCACAAGGTCTTGTCTGATTTCTTCTCTTAACTTTGTGTTGATGCGTGTACAGCTTTTTGTGTTCATTATATTTTGCAGTTTTATCTCACATCACACCTTTATTTTTTGGGGTTTTCAGGAAGAGCTTCTACTTGGACTTTTCAGGAACAGCTACAAGGAGAATCTATTTGCGGACAGGGTTAGTGATTTTTGTTGCACCTGTGTTCCTGTTCTGATCCAAATATCAAAGATGAATGATTTAACTCAAGGCCTCTGCATCTTCCACCTGCCATTGGACGTTCAGTTTAACAAACTAAGAGCACCTATGCAAAGAAGCACACCTTGTTCCTCTGTTTTTCTGACTTAATTGTTTACATTTTATCCCTATCCTGATCGCGTCTTTTATGGTAGGTAGTCCTCAACATATTGGCATCCGACTTTAACAGAAAAAAAGAAGTGGCCAATCGTGGGTTCATCTAGATGTAAAAAAATTACTTGTTAGAATACTCCCACACTAGAAAGGGACAAAATATCTCTTGTGCGTATAATAGTGGTGTCCTCTCCACTCATCACCTTAAGGTTTTGAGTTGGAAGGCTCAATAACATTTAATCTATGTCCTCTCCACTCATCACCTTAAGGTTTTGAGTTGGAAGGATCAATAACATTTAAATCTAACATTACCACCTTCTCACCTAGCAAGCTGGTTCCACAAAAGAATTTGTGATTTGATATCAATCATGATAAAATGCCTTGCTTATTTGTGGCAAGTATTATTGAATAGAACTAATTCCGTTGGTTTCAAGGTGACTGGGGGGTTTGCTGAAATTATTTCTGCCTGTCAACAACAAAAGATGGTGATATAATTTTTTTCAGCCTTCATACAAAGGCCAGGTCCTTCTCTTGTTATCAATCTTATTATCTCAGTTCAAACTGAGTGCTAAAATGTAATAAATCTCTCTCTGCAATAAAAACTTTTCTTTATGCAGTAATCATGTAGTGCCTCAAAAAAAAAAAATCAAATGACAAGGCAAATTAAAGATGCTTCTTTGTTGAGGGAAAACTTCTTTATTCAGTTAGACTTCTTTACATTGAGTATACAACACAGAGTTCCAAAACCCTGGCGAATTGTTTTGTTTCTTTGCCTGACACTGCTTTCATGATCAAAGAAATGGTTCAACGGAAACAGGTCATGCACTATTTCAAGTTTCCCTTTGAAAAATTCAGTATCTAAATCCTTCTTTTTTGTAAAATTATGCCCTTTTTTCTATTTAATGTGTTTTTTTTTCAATAAGCTTATGCAGATATTTGATCTATTTGATCTCAAGCGCAATGGAGTTATTGAATTTGGGGAATTCGTACGATCTCTAAATGTCTTTCATCCAAATGCACCAGAAGCTGATAAAATTGCATGTAAGGGTGTTGGACTATTCTGTTCTGCTGATTTTCAGATCTTGAACAATCAACTTCATCTTCTAGTCTCTTGATGTACCCAGAAGAATTTTCATATAAGATTTGTATCATGTTCTGCAACCATAAGATGAATCTATCACTAGAAACTGCCTAAATCATCTTCATGTTGCTAATTGTTGAAAACCTTCAAATTTTAGGGGTTCTGTCCCTAAATGTATGTAAAAAAGTAGTTTTTTTTTTTGGGTTCTAGGCACTACAATTCAGTGAAGTAATCTTATTTCTATAGGGCTGCATTTGGTTCTATTACAGGACATCCCTTTTCTATTGTAGCACATGAGAGATGCACTACATCTTGCAGAGCAGTATTAAGATCCTGAAGTGTTCCAAATGCAAGCAAAATTAGTTTGAGCATAGTTTGGACTTGGAAAATCTAATTTAGTTCTTGACATCTTCTTTTTGCAGTTGCTTTTAGACTGTATGACTTGAGACAGACTGGGTATATCGAGCGTGAAGAGGTTATGCCCCACTTCTCTTTCAGTTAACTTCGTTCGTAAAAATGAACATACATATTTTTTTTTACTTTGTCGATATGATTTTTATGGATATAGGGAGTAGCTTCTCTAGAAGAAACTTTGTCGTAAATGTATGAAACATGAAACATCGACCATACCCTGTTCTTCTTCTTCTCAAAATTTGACATTTAGGATTAAAAAAAAAGAAGCAAGAGGCCACTACCAGTGTAAATACTTGAGACCATTCTACATTCAGATGCAGAGGTGCATCCAACACCTGTTTTGACCTAATCCCAAAATTTTGCAATACGACATGGATTTTTTGTTGATCTCTTTTGCATCCTTTGGTCAAATGTGTTCGTATGAAATGGTTGGGAACAAGGCATTCGCGCAGACATATGTGCATTTTTATGAGATTTCCAAAGTTGTGAAGGTATCTGGAAAGAGTAAACATTCCAGGAAAAGTTTGCCAAAAGAGATTAGATTCCCACATAAACGTGGTGTCACCTATAAATTCCTTTAAGTTAGTCAAAACCTCCATGAATTCTACCACGGCCTTGCCTACACGTCCATCTAAGGTTTCTTTGAGGGCCACTATTTTTCAGGCCCATGTTAAATTTTATGAACATATCATCCGTAGAATTGGTCAAATCTCCTTTCATTCGGATTAGTTCTGCTATTGACCCTATCACATGATCATGGAATATTAATTCTTCCTCAACTTTCTGCAGTTGAAGGAGATGGTGCTTGCCCTGTTGGACGAATCGGAACTCGTCCTTTCAGATGCTGTCGTTGAATCGATCGTTGATAAGGTGAGGAAATTGCCCTTGACATCTTTTTGACATTTGCATTTGGTTACACCATCTCATCTTGTACCCTTATGTTCTGTGTTTATTCACATTTTTCCCATCTTTTTTTTCTAGACCTTTAATGAAGCCGATGGGAAAAGTGATGGAAGGATAGATATTGATGAGTGGAAGGAATTTGTGGCCAAGAATCCTTCTTTGCTGAAGAACATGACTCTTCCTTACCTGAAGTGAGTTGCAAACAGATTTGCATACTTTGCCTGCTCGATCGCTCCAAAACTGCTATCATCCCATCCTGTCAAATTATTCCAGTGCATGTCCGGTGAATTGCATCGATCATGCTCTCATCTTCCAGCAATCACAAATGTTAGAATTTGGGTATTTAGTCTCACATCGGTTTCTAGATTGAGATTTCTGTTACTTATGACCCTGGGTCTGTGAATCTCAATACTGTAGTTTTCTGATTTCAATAAAGTATCAGAGCATGGCTTGGGCCCAACTCCACTCCTTTTCATCTCCACCCAATTAATCTGCACAGTTCATCTTAGCCTCAAAGTGTTGGAACTTGGCATGTAGTCCTACATCACTTTCTATGTTGACATTTTGTTACTAATGACCCTAAGCATGTGAATCTCAACACCGAGATGCCCCTCTCTCACACTACCTTCCCAGTCGCATGTGTTCATCTACTTTCTTGCGTCTTTCCTCTCACTTCATAACAGGTAACCTTAGAATCCCTTCAACCTTCCTTGAGTGCTTCTATTCTTAGCCAATGTGTTAAAATGTGATCTTAGGCTCTGGGAGTGATGAAATCTTTATACCTGTACTCTTGAGCATTATTTTTGCCACCTCAAATAGTTCTAACACAGATTATTTTTCTTTTGTTACCACATCACCTTTTCAGGGACCTTACTCTAGCATTTCCAAGTTTTGTGATGCACTCCGAGGTCGAGGATGCAGATAGCAGTAGCTAAACTCTGCAACAGATCATTATAACCTTTCTGCCGGGGCGGTGTTGGTAGTGAGAGGAGCTGTGCTTGTCTTGAGGACAACAAGCAAAAAGTTCAAATCTTGCATTACCCTGACACGATTTCAAACTGCAAAGCAAAGTTCCCGCACCAATCTTGAAGCTTGGATATTGCACGTACGTACAAGCACTCTAGCAGGCAATTCTCCCCTCGGTTTGCAACAGAGAAGCTCAGCTCAGTTTATTCCACTCTGCAAGAAAGCTGACCTAATGATATAACACCTGGGAGCTGACTGAGATCTAATGAGGTGTTTGGTGATGCAACTGTTTTCTCTTCGTTTTGCAAATGTATATTTTTGTAGATTAATGTGTGGGACTTCTTCCCAGATACTGCAAGCTTGTCGCCAACATTGTTTTCGTGTTTTGTGAAAAAAGTATACAGTTCCCAGCCTATGCTACACATAGGGTGCTACTCAACACAGATGCCAAATATACATATGTGTGTATATATATAGAGAGAGAAGGGAGAGAAAAGCTTTTTTTTTTTTTTTTAACTAGAAAATCTCGCCCCGTGTGATTTTGTGGACTCAGGGATTGGTGTCCGTGAACTCCAAGATCAAGATTTGACAGCTCCTATTTTTCGTGTACATATATTACTCTTACCCCACTTGACTGAAAAAATTCCGGACCTACACACTTCGAGGATTGCATGTAGATCAGATAAGTCGCCCCAAAAAAAAAAAAAAATCGAACTCGGGATCTCCTGTTTTTTAAGCAATAGTTCTACCGATCGACCCAACCGAGATACTCTAGAGAGAAAAGCTTTTTGTCTCCATTGAAGTTGACAGGTACCACCCATCTCAAATACACGCGAGTGAGATCCACATGCATCATATTGTTGGGAGCATATCATTGTATGGATGTCAATAAAGTTCAACATTGAAGAACAATAAACTTCCCCAAAAATTGTATTTCTCTAGAAGGGAATCATGGTACACAACTTGCACCCTAGATACACAATAAAATATAATAACAAGAAAAATCCTAAAGACATACCCCCTCAAACGGGGGTATATATGTCACACATGTCTAGCTTGCTACACAAAACACCAAAGCGACCAACTCCAGTATTTTCGTGAAGAAATCTACAATTTGATCCTTGGTAAGAGTGAATGGCGTACTGATCTGATAGAACATAACTGTATCTTGAACAAAATGGCAATCAATATCTATAAACACATGATTATTTGGGATATGAATGGTAGTTTAATTATATATATAAACATATATATGAAAGTGTTAAAGGCCAATATCTTTTAGATAGAGAAAGGTCAAGAAGTGACAACTTTAGAGTTGTCGGAGAAGAGCTTCATTCGGCGCTAATAGATTGGTGGGAGATGAAGTTATCACTCGATCGAACTTGTACAAAAGTCAAGTCCACAAGTTGGTTCCTGAGATTGACCTTTCAATGGTCAAATCAAGATGTGAGGAGACAAAAGAGAATGTAAAACCAAGAAGTGAGTATAGGGTGGATAAGTGGAGAGTTATCGAGAGCTGGCCTCCTTCCTCCTTTACTTGGACCTCTTACTTCATCTTTATAACCGCTGAGAAGATCCCTTCAGAGATGGTTACCATCATCTACTACACATTTCGTCGTTGTCCTCGTCATCCATTATGAGTGGGGAATTCAGGTGTTGGGGCAGTTATGTATTATGATTCATGAGTAGTAATCCTTATCTAAGAGACACGTGGATATTACGGACGACCTAATACTTATTCGTTGAAGTTATATTTGATATTTAAATAGATTAGAGATAAAGTAAATAAAATTATTTTATTCTCGATCTATTCAAATATCAAACATAACCTCATGAGTGACTTTCACGTAACGAGATAATTGGTATCCATTCGGTCACAACCTCGATGAGCACCCACTCGCAATCTTAACCCCTGGTTCAGGGTAGAGACACATCAGTTCAACACTCTTCCTCTCAGAATCCAACCATATGGTATCAAGAGGAAGTGATATATAGATCGCCATCTCTGGTAATGGACTGTTAGCTCAGCTGTCAGATCATGATCGAGCTGCCACGTTCGAAAGAGCAAAATAAAAAGACGCCTATTACTCTTACTGCACGTAATTGCATGTGTTGCGGTGGAGTTCAGTGGCTTGATAAGTCACTATAAATATCACGACCCCTGTGGTTGTCCTAATACACCTGATAAAAGCGTTTAAATATATATATATGATCTCGTGGTAGATCCGTCGTGTTAGAAGACGGTACTTCTATATATCACTTGATGTCGGGACCTATAAAGAACCCACCTCTACGAACTTATCTTTGTTGTTATGAGTGAGCTAGTTCTGTCTGGATGGCACCTGCCAAAGATGTCGATGGTGACGACTCCTATGTCTTTGCGTCGTCAGGAATGTAAGATGGGATGTGGAGAGGTCTTCATGAATCCCCAATCAAATGCTTCGGGAATACCAATATTCAAATTATATATATATATATTATATATATATATATATATATTGTAGAGACATATATATATAGCTTTATAATCTCATATATCTAAGAAAATAAGTGTTTTTTTATAAGTAAAATTTATTTCTCTCCTTTCAAAAGGGCTATTGTCTCAAAATATATTGTAAAAGTATAATTTAGTCTCATATTAAATAAAGTGATAATAAATGTGTACTTATAAATAAGATTCATTCATTTTCTCCAAAAAAAACTATTCTCTAAAAAAAATGGACAAGATCCTAAACTAAGACAATACTTTTTAGAGGACATGCTAAAATTTTTAGCATCATCGTTAGTGTCATATGTGGAAATTAAATAAAAGATTGTGTGCTCTATCCAACCCTCTTATCCTCATTAAGAGAATTGCGTGAAGATATAATTTAATCTCATTTTGAATGTAGTGAAAATAAGTGTGTGATTATAAATACGATCAATTCTTCTTCTTCCAAAAGGATTTTTTTCACAAGAAAAAAAGACAATTTCAAACCGGGAACAATATCTTTTGGACGCAGGTTGAAAATTTCTGTACTGTTATACAATATCTTTTGGACGCAGGTTGAAAATTTATGTATTGTTATTAGTAATATCTTTTTAACTTTTATGAATTATAAAAAATTATTACGTCCAAATGATTGGATACAATATACTATAAAAAATGAGAAACAACTTTATACCACTGAAACATGTGATTTAATTATCACACTCTTGCCCAGCTCAATTTGAGGGCCCATCGGTGATTTCGTCCTGACATGGTTTTAATTACAACTATTTAGATACGATTTTTTTTTAGAATATACAAAAGTTGATGATCAATCTGTCCCCATATAATTCTATTTAATTACATATTTATTTTGGTGATTAACAAAACCCTATCAAAGATTTCTAACATATATT
>CM024755.1:1505558-1821418 GCA_014218235.1 Colocasia esculenta | reverse complement strand
CTGGAGTTCCGATTCTTTCTTTCTTCTGTCTTCTCCCCCCATAGATCTTCCCCTTTATTTTTTTTATTTTTCCCGAAATGTAGCCCAATGTAATAGAGTCGGCCTCCCAGGAATGTACTCCCGTTGCTATGGAGTTCAGGAATTGGGAATGGCACGCAGATTCCTTTGTGAATGTGAAATATTAAGTCTAAAATATTTATATGCATGCTTTTCTACTCCTGTTTCTTGTTTATAACAGAGCATTCAATTCTTTGTTTTCTTTCTATCGATTTATGGATGGCAAAAGAAGAGATGGAGACCCCTTTCTCTGTGCAATGAACTGGGTGAATCCATACCCAGCATCATTCAAGGAGGGGATGAACAGAGCCTGGGAATCTTCTCCCCAATTCTTAAGTTAAGCGCCTGTTGACAGCAACTCAGTAATTCTTAGTTTCATTCTACTGTTGATTTCTTGTTTAAGTGGAGACCTCCCCATTTCATTGTTCATCTTTATCGGATTTAGATCGCTTAGGCAGTCCTATATGCTCCTGGGTTGGGTAGAGTAGTAATGCCCACACCCTGTGTTCAGGGACAAAAGGCAGTAGCCCGCTGTCTGAGTTTAATATCCCATCGTTAGACCCTCACCCTTCCATGTGAGGAACGCTAACCATTCAATAGCAAAATGTTTTTACTTTATCTGAGGCAATAACCCGTTGTGAATACTTCATGGCTGAGCTCTCACCTTTCCATGTGATGTGTATCAGCTATGTCTTCTTTGAATATTTCTTATATCTATTTAAATTTTCTCAAAAAAAAGAAGGAGGAGGAATGTTGTTCCGTGTCCCTCATACATCCTTACGAGTCACTGATCTTTACTCAAAAATTTCCAATTAATCCCCATGTTACTTCCTCCCTTGGGTGGATGTTGGAGCCTTGAACGGTGGCCCTGCACAATGCCACCGTTCACCCTCCTTCTCCATGGCAACCCACAAGCCAAACACCAGTAAAACCCCTGAACGGTGGCCCTCCATGATGCCACCGTTCACCCTTCCTTGGCCACTGTTGAGCCAGAAATCTTGTGCAGATAGTGGCAAACCCCCTTTGAATGGTGGTTAATCCGAAGCCACCGTTGAGCCAAAATCCTGTGTAAATGGTAAAAGAACTCCCCTGACCGGTGGCCTCTCCTTTCCCACCGTTAAGCCTCCACCACTGTCTAAAAGCCCTTGATCGGTGGCTCTCCTCTTCCCACCGTTCAAGCTCCACCTAACCATCCTCATATACAAAAATCACCAATTATTTCCCTCCTGACGGATGTTGAGATGTTGAACGGTGGCCTTCATCAACCCCACCGGTCAACTCTCTTCTCTTCTACCTTTTTGCCACCGGTCACCCTAAGCACCCCGAAGTGACCCATTCATGTGTGGACTAAACTATTGTATGGTATTTAATTCCGAAATGACAGTCCATCGGTTTTGCCCCAATTTACGGTCTCGGCGTATACCGGTCTTCTCGAGTTTGACTTGAGAAGCGGTGCCGTGCGCCGTGTCGTTGTTGTTGCTTCGACATCAACATCTTGTTGGCACCGTCTCCATCATGGTGGACGGATGTCATGCATACCCCCCCCAAGGTGTAGACTAAGGGGAGGTGCTGCCGAATTTTTCCGTGATGATTTCCGAATGAGTTTGTGCCAACATAATCGCCGGGCAACTTGTGTTGCGATCTGGCACCATTGGCAAATATTATGTCGTCATTGTTTGACGGACATTGCCCCGTGGGCGATGCCTCTGGTTTATGGGTGAGCGTCCCTAGGTGCTACCCTGACATATGGTGGGCAAGGGTGGCTACCATTGAACCGGATTTTATCGTATTAAACTTCCGTCGATTCTTAACTTTATTTATGTGATGGTGATCGTGACAGTTTGTGTTACGTCTGTGCTTATGCAAATGAGATAAATGAACATTGACGCATCGTACATTATCCGGTATCGTACATTATCCGGTCAACGTGTTCGACATAAAAAAATACAAATGAAAAAAAACAAAATTGCAATAAAAGTGACAGATGTGCAATAATTATAATAATTAATGAGACCCCAACAATAGAAAATAATAATAAAAAAAAATTGTGTTACAAGATATTAATAACACAGGAAAATATCAATAACAACAAAAGAAGGGGAATGATGACATCAGAATAAAAATCAAAGAAAAAGAAAGGTCTGATGATGAAAAGGATTATCTGCACATAGAGGCCACCGTTCATCGTTCCACACTCTTGAGACTGCCATTTAGCATCATCGGTGAGTACAGTAGCCTTCACCGTTCAGCTCTCCATCCACCTGAACTAGCCCCTCGCTGATCAGACATCGTATGTCCAAATGTAGGCTGAACGGTGGAGAGTATGGAGGCCACCGGTCAAACCATTCAGCACCCTGAAACCCCCCACCGGTCAAACTTTTCACCATCCTGAAACCTCCACCGATCAAACTCAAATCCAATTCAAAAGTCCAAATAAACCTATTTTTACATATCCCACACTCTCCCCTTTATTCAATGGCAATTATTCTCTCTCCATTTATTGCACTCATATTCTCTCTCCATCCACCATTTAATTCTTTAACCAAAAATACCCCACCGGTCAGCCCCATACATGCATAAGCCCCGGTTCAAACCCCACCGTTCAGCCCCACATATGTGTAAGCCCCGGTCTAAACCCTGCCACCTACGCACACTCATGCACACTCTCTCACAAGGCCATCGTTCCAACTCCATCTGCAACATGCACATGTACAGTTCCCCCCACCGTTTAAATATCAGGTATGTGTGTATGTGTGGGTTAATGATGAGCTGAACGGTGGGGGCATGGAGGCCACCGTTCTGCACTATTCACCCACTTCTCACATGCGCCTCCCCCCCATTCTAACATAGCCCTCTCTCTCTCCCCTCATTTAATGCATACACACACATTATTATACTCTTCCATGTGCTTTCGTTGGTTTCAAGTAAATTAATAAACAAAAAAACAAATGAAGCATGGACATGTAACTGCTAATAAAAAGAAGGGAATAAATTAAATCATTTAAATAAATCTGGGTGGTATAAAAAAAAAAAAAAAACAACGTAATATGATAACCTGTAACTAAATTCAACAATATAAGTAAAAGAAATGCAACCAAAAAATTGATTCCAAAAAAATAAACCTAAGGTTCAAAGATCAGATAAAGTAATCTTCAACAAAAGGGTCAAATCAAATAATTCTGGGCTAAGCAAAAGTTCAAATAAATTACAAACTCAAATCAATCTAAAGAAATAAACGAAAAGAAACTTGAAATCAAATAGAGTCCTCCATCAAATCAAATAAATAAATTTAAATTAAATCAAAAGACCAAATTACAAAAATGCCATCTAATAAAAGAATGGACATGATAAAAAAAAAATGCAAAAGAATCAAAGAAAACAAATCAAATCAAATAATGTTGAAATCAATTCAACCTCTCTTAATAAATCTAAAATGGCAACAAAATGCGTCGAGTGTTATATTCTGATCGTCTCGCGTTAGGCGCAACTAGATTTACATTTTTCGCGCATATCTTTTATCGGGTGTTTCCGCTTAAGGCCATAAGACTCTTTATTCTGGCGATTAATCAAGGGTTTTCCCTCTCAAAGGGATGTAATTAACGTCGTTGCGCTTAGGCAACGACGGGATCTTGGTCCCGACCCGATCTCCACTTTCGTTTGACGAAGTCAGACGGCGCGCGAACAGACCTAAAGTCCTTCGATTCTCGGAGGCAGAACATATTGTCACTTCGGTGACTGGCACGCCTGCGCTATGCGATTGTGGGTTCGTCTCCCGTCATTACCGCTCAAGTAGCACCCGACGAGACTCGAATTCGTAATGTGCATCCATACACATGAAAACATGATAAAGAGAAGATTTAATTTTAAATTTAAAATAATTTTGTGATGGATTCGAAAAATCCATTTCCACAGCGTGGTACCCATTAAGATTTGTACTGTACCCCCCACCGATCCGGCGGGATTGATCCGGCAGGACTCCCTGCTGACCCACTTGAACAGTGCCTCTGCCGATTCATTTAAACAGTGCTCCCGCTGATTCACTTGAACAGTACCCTTGCCGTATCGTTTTGGTTGCCGAATTGCTTTCTTTGCCGAATCAGATGGGTTGTGCATGATAATGCTTGAGCATATAAATGACCAAATGACTTCAAATCATGAAAGGGACCATGATATTCAAAGCATGTCGAATCTCTTATATTACCCAAAATAGAAAAATTGCGTAATAAATAAAAGAACAAATAAATGAGCATGCAAATTGACCTTTAAAAGATGAAAAGCACACACTTCTAAATCCCTTGCAATCTTAACTACATCTTGTGGTTTGATTTCGTGCCTTTTATCGGATGTCCCGTTTTAGGCCATAAGACTTTTCATTCTGGCGATTAATCAAGGGTTTTCTCTTTCTAAGAGATGTAATTAACGTCGTTGCGTTCAGGCAACGGCGGGATCTTGGTCCCGACCCGATCTTCACAATCGTTTGAAGAAGTCAAATGGCGCGCACAATAGACCTAAAGCCCTCCGACTCTCGGAGGCAGAACACTTGATTGTCACCTCGGTGACTGGCACGCCCGCGCTATGCAAATTGCCGATTCATCTCACGTCGCCATTGCTCAAGAAGCATTCGACGGGACTTGGATTAGCAATACGCATCCATGAGAACATGAGACAACATGATAAATAGAACTAAAAGATTTTAATCTTTAAAATTCCATTTCCACAGCGTGGCCACGCTGTGGGAATGGGAAAAATTTAAACTCTTTTAAATATCTATTTTATCATGTTTTCTCATTTTCTCATGGATGCACACGTATTGCTAATTCAAATCTCGTCGAATGCCACTTAAGCAAGAGTGACGTGAGATAAATCGGCAATTCGCGCAGCGCGGGCGTGCCAGTCACCGAAGTGACAACCAATTGGTCTGCTCCGGGAGTCGGAGGGCTTTGAGTCTGTTGTGCGCGCCGTTTGACTTCGTCAAACGAAAGTGGAGATCGGGTCGGGACCAAGATCCCGTCGTTGCCTAAGCGCAACGACGTTAATTACATCCCTTTGAGAGGGAAAACCCTTGATTAATCGCCAGAATAAAGAGTCTTATGGCCTTAAGCGGAAACACCCGATAAAAGATATGCGCGAAAAATGTAAATCTAGTTGCGCCTAACGCGAGACGATCATAATATAACACTCGACGCATTTTTGTTGCCATTTTAGATTTATTAAGAGAGGTTGAATTGATTTCAACATTATTTGATTTGATTTGTTTTCTTTTGATTCTTTTGCATTTTTTTTATCATGTCCATTCTTTTATTAGATGGCATTTTTGTAATTTGGTCTTTTGATTTAATTTAAATTTATTTATTTGATTTGATGGAGGACTCTATTTGATTTCAAGTTTCTTTTCGTTTATTTCTTTAGATTGATTTGAGTTTGTAATTTATTTGAACTTTTGCTTAGCCCAGAATTATTTGATTTGACCCTTTTGTTGAAGATTACTTTATCTGATCTTTGAACCTTAGGTTTATTTTTTTGAATCAATTTTTTTGGTTGCATTTCTTTTACTTTATATTGTTGAATTTAGTTACAGGTTATCATATTACGTTTGTTTTTTTTTTTTTTATACCACCCAGATTTATTTAAATGATTTAATTTATTCCCATTCGTATGAATGGTTCATCAGAATTGACATCATCATCTTGAGATTGACAGTAAATAAGAACTGTTGTGACAACATCTTGTGAAGTTTGTGAGTTCACTGGATTAATGGCCATTGAATTGATGAGGATCACTAGACCGAGGCTTTTCCAACTGGTGACAGCATTGGGCCGGTGGCAATCCTGAGCTGGTGGAAGCACTGAACTGACAACCTTCTGGATTCAGTGGAAGATCTAGATCGGCAGCTTCTTCGAATTGTTGAGATTTCTGACCCGGTGGGACATCCTTGAAGATAGGAATTTTTTGAATCGGAAGCCCCCTTGAGTTGGCAGGATCCCTAAATCAATGACCTCTTTCAAGTGACAAGGCCATGTGAGCTAGTGATCTTCATGGGTCAGCCATCCATTGGGTTGTGTTGGCCTGTTGAATGAGTTGATGGGGCATGCTTGCTTGATTTATGAGTCGGTAGCTCCCTCTAGACTCAGTAAGTGGCCTTGCTGCTTCCCTTCCCCTGAATTGTCTTGCGGACTGGTCGCCTTGGACACACAGTGATTTGAGCACGCAGTAGTGCTGAGGCCTTTGCAAGGGGAAGTAGACCGCTTCTACACCATTGTCACTGACTATAGTGACCAAACCGTCGCCTTGGGGGTCCTGTAGCTCTTCTCAATGTCGCTCCGCTTGCAGTTGGATCAATGAGCCCTTGTCTTCCTTTTGACTTTTGTTTTCCATGGGTGTCGACCGACTTAGTCATTCGTCGGTACCTACTTCACTGGGTGTCAACAGATTTAGCCAGAGTGTATCATGTGTAGACCTCCGCAATTTAGTCATTTGTCGCCACCATCATGTATTGACACCTGCTTTTCTGGGTGTCGACCAACTTTGGCTGGTATAGAGACGAGCTTCGACTGTCATGACGACAAGCTTCGACTGGCCCGAAGATAACTTTTGATTGGCCCGAAGACAACTTTTAATTGGCATTGAGATAAACTTCGGATGGCCAGAAGATAAGCTCGCACTGGCATGAAGACAAGCTTTGGCTGGCACTGGCATGGAGACAAGCTTCGACTGGTATGAAGATGAGTCTCAGCTAGCACTGGCATAAAGACAAGCTTTGACTAGCAAGCACAATTTCTGTCAGGATTTCCTTTATAGAGACTTGAAATCTGTCTATCTTTGGCATCTGTCTTTGGATCTTTTCTCCTTATCGAATTGAGCGCCCTTTCAGGTTTTCACTCAACTCGACCCCCTCTTGCTTTTGCCTACGCGCCCTTTCGGGTTTTCACGTAGCGGGGTACCCAATTTTGCCCATGGCGCCCTTTCGGGTTTTCACCATGACCGGGTTCTAGCTCTTTTTACCCTTGTCCAGGGGAAACCTAGACAAGTCCAGCGAGGCACCTCTATTTTAAGCCTCTTTTTTTTAATACATATATATACTTATAAAGAGAGATTCATGAGTGGAATATAACTCGACCACTACTCATACCATGATGTTGGTAGATGGTGTGAGGTTATTTGGGTGGATTGCGAAATGATAACCTAGAAAACCTATGTTTTAACTTCAACAGCGGTTCTAAAGGTAACATCTACTGGTCAGCAAAGACAAGGAGTCAAGGCTGGGCTTTATTTGGAGTTTTGAAAAGGCAGTGGTTATCTAAACCTAGGGTCCTACTTGGCGAGAGCAAGTATATATAAGCGTGAGTCATAGATGGAAAGAGATGACTCGTCTAAGTTTTGAGGTTTTATTTTGACCAGAGAATGTACAGCTAGATTCAGAGAATGCATGGCAAAAAGAGAATTTCTTGAAGAGCAGGGATGGAACTTTCCCTTCTTGCCATTTGACATTTTGATTTCATTCATTTTCATCATTTTTTTTACCACATTACTGACCCAAGCGCCCTTTCGGGTTTTCGCCAGAACCAGCCCCTTCTTGCTTTTGCCTACGCGCCCTTTCGGGTTTTCACGTAGCAGGGTTCCCAATTTTACCCACGACGCCCTTTCGGGTTTTCATCGTGGTCAGGTTTTTATTGTCCTTTTTACCCCTACTCGGCAGTGAAATCCGAGTAGGTCCGACAGGCATCTCTGTTTTTAGCCCTTGCATTCATCATTTTTTTTTTGAGACTTTTGACACAAGTGTCGAAGTTGTTAACACCTGCTTCATGACCTGCGGACTACTCCGTTAGTCTGGTTTCATCTTCAAGTGACGCCAGTTGTATTGATGCCATCAGCTTCAAGACCCAAGAATAACTCTGTTGGCCTGGTTTCATATTCAGGTGACGCCAGTTGTGTTGACGCCATCAGCTTCAAGACCTACGGAAAACTCCGGTGGCCTGGCCTCATATTCAGGTGACGCTAGTTGTGTTGACGCCATCAGCTTCAAGACCTACGGGAAACTCCATTGGCCTGGCTTCATATTCAGGTGACGCCAGTTGTGTTGACGTCATCAGCTTCAAGACCTACGGGAAACTCCGTCGGCCTGACTTCATATTCAGGTGATGCCGATTATGTTGACATCATCGGCTTCAAGACCTACGGATGACTCCGTCGGCCTGGTTTCATCTTCAAGTCACGCCAGTTGTGTTGACGCCATCAGCTTCAAAACCCACGAATTACTCCGTTGGCCTGGTTTCATATTCAGGTGACGCCAGTTGTGTTGACGTCATCAGCTTCAAGACCCACGAATAACTCCGTTGGTCTGGTTTCATATTCAGGTGACGCCAATTGTGTTGACGTCATCAGCTTCAAGACCTACGAAAAAAACTCCGTCGGCTTGGCTTCATATTCCGGTGATGTCGATTGAGTGACATCATCAGCTTCAAGACCTACAGATGACTCCATCGGCCTGGCTTCATATTCAGGTGATGCCGATTATGTTGACATCATCGGCTTCAAGACCTACGGATGACTCCGTCGGCCTGGTTTCATCTTCTGGGGACGCCAGTTGTACTGATGCCATCAGCTTCAAGACCCACGAATAACTCTGTCGGCCTGGTTTCATATTCAGGTGACGCTAATTGTGTTGACGCCATCAGCTTCAAGACCTACGGAAAACTCCATCGGCTTGGCTTCATATTCCGGTGATGTCGATTGAGTGACATCATCAGCTTCAAGACCTACGGATGACTCCATCGGCCTGGCTTCATATTCAGGTGACGCCAGTTGTGTTGACGCCATCAGCTTCAAGACCTCGTCGGTCTGGTTTTGTATTCAAGTGACGCCAGTTGTGTCGACGTCAACAGCTTCAAGACCCGCGGATGACTCCGTCGGCCTGGTTTCATGTTTAGGTGACGCCAGTTGTATCGACGTCAACAGCTTCAAGACCCGCGAATGACTCCGTCGGCCTGGTTTCATATTCAGGTGACGCCAGTTGTATTGACGCCATCAGCTTCAAGACCTCGTCGGCCTGGTTTCATATTCAGGTGACGCCAGTTGTGTTGACGCCATTAGCTTCAAGACCTCGTCGGTCTGGTTTCATCTCTTGGTGTTGGAATTGATGACCTGCAATGAATTGGAGTGGCCAACAATCAGGGGCAATCTATTTGGAGGTATAAGGTCAGAGACCCCTTTTTTTTTAATGGTTGGCAAATGCCGATTTGAAAAATGAGTTTGAACTCATGAAGGCATGGAAGCCCGATTTAAAATTGTGAAGACGTGAAAGTCCGATTTGAAATCATGAGGGCGTGGAAGCCCAATTTTGAAAGATGTGGGCACAAAGGCCCAGTTTGAAATCATGGGGGCAGAGGAGCCCGATTTGAAATTGTAAGGACGTGAAAGTCTGATTTGAAATCATGAGGGCGTGGAAGCCCGATTTTGAAGGATGTGGGCACAAAGACCCAGTTTGGAAATATGAAGGCGTGGAAGCCTGATTTTGAATTTATGAGGACACGATGGTCCAATTTGAAAGCACGAGTTGGAGTTTTAAAACATGAGCTTCAACACGTGGCTGACAAATATGAATTTTAAGACATAATTGGCAAATTGTCAATTTTGAAATATGAGTGCTTTTGAAATTATGAGCAGCAAGCTTACCAATTCTAAAATATGAGTTTTAAAAACATGGTTGGCAAGTCGCCACTTTTGAAATATGAGTTCTTTTAAAATTATGAGCGGCAAGTTTGTCAATTTTAAAACATGAGTTTTCAAAACATGATTGGCGAGGCGCCGTTTTTGAAATATGATTGTTTTTGAAATCATGAATGGCAAGCTTGCCAATTTAAAGTATGACTTTTGAAGACATGGTTGGCGAGTCGCCACATCTTTTGAAATATGAGTTCTTTTAAAATTATGAGCGGCAAGTTTGCCAATTTTAAAACATGAGTTTTGAAAGCATGATCGGCGCATTGCCACTTTTCAAAGCATGAGTCTTTCGAAATCATGGAAGACAAGCTTGTCGATTTAAAACATGGGTTTTGAAAACATGAATGACAATTTGCCATTTTTTTTAAAATGCAAGTGAAGCCTGAATAAGGATAAATCCTTCGGCAGTTTTATTACAAATCCGGAAAAAGAATGTGCACTCAAAATCCGGTAAGAAAACCCATGTATGAATAAGGACATAAGCGGTGAGAGCCCGATGCGGTACGATCGTGCGGGCTCATATCATCGCCCTGCAGAAAGCATGCAATTTTGTTGAGGTATTATTTGTCTCAGAACCATAGTCCGACTAGCGGTATGGCTGGCCTCTTTATTTTTTTTTGCTGCTCGTCATCGACAATAGTACCTCAGGTGGCCCAAAAAGAGCCAATTGAGACCGCCTCGATGATCGGGTCTCATGCTGGGTGGTCGGTGTGACCACCTCAGCAAGCTGCTTCCTTTGTTCTTCTTTTTTTTGTCATCAATTTTTTTTACTCATTCTTTTTTGTAACTATTTTTTTTTGTCATTCTTTTCTTTTTTTCTTCTTCTTTTTTTTTGAATGAACATTTACATCCATGGACGTTACATATGTGATCAACACATGTCTCTAGATTGACTCATTCTCGGTGAGCTGATCCTTGCTTGCTTGCTTGTGATGGGCCGAAGCTCTTGAAATTCTCCCAGGGTGCACAAGCTTCATCTGTGCAACAAGCATCTTGAATTTCTTAAACTTTTCTAGCTCGTATATCATAGCGTGCATCTGCCCCCACATTGACTGGTGCAAGTTGTCATATGCTTTCCTTTCCTATTGCATTGCAGCCCCATGAGATCGCGGCGGGTACACCCTGTACTCGCCCACTTGCAGCTCTCCTTTTCTTATCAAGGACTCAATTTGATCTTTGAGGATATAGCAGTCCTCTGTAACATGCCCCGGCAGCTGATGATATAAGCAAAACCGAGGGTCATTTTTCTTCTTGATATCTTCCGGCCTTTTGGGCTCCAGTTGGACGATTTTGTTGTGTCGTTGCGCCCATTCAAAAAGAACCAGTGTTTTATCTTTTGGGAATGAGTAAGGCTTCTGCATCTTCTCTTGTAGTGAAATTTTCCTTCGCCTCGACAATTTGTCAAGCGAGGAACTGGCTTCCCTTTCAGCAGCTTCTAGAATCTGGACATGCCTCTTCCTTTGGCTAGTAGTATCAGCAGAAGAGTACTTCGCGAGGAATGCCTCAATATCAGTGGCAACATTGTTCAGTCGATCGAAAGTTCTGATGTCGATGCCACCCATTCTATTTAAAATCTCCTTTTGCAAGTTGTTCTTGCATATACTGACAGCATCTTCTTCAGATAGTGGTTGCTTGTATTTCCTGCAGACGTTTATCCATCGTTGGATATAGTCTCGGGCTGGTTCCCCACCTCCCTGAGAAATGGCATGTAATTTAGTCGCTGAGATTGCTTCCTCAGCCATATAGGGGCCCGCTTCAAGTACTCCCTGTCTGCCTAGTCTTTCTGCCATGGGCTTGACATGGCGATTTGAATATGTGCACCTACTTGATAAGGACCTACAAAATGTCGGCCCACGGGTCACATTTCTCATTGCCTCAGTATGATGCATATCATGAACGCCAAGGCATGGAGCTGCACTATCGTGGAGTGTAGCATTAGTGCTACCACTCATCCCCGTCAACTTTATCAAGCTATTCATCAGTGTTGGATCTGCCAAGCTTGGGTGGATATGGGCCGGTTGCATGGGCAGTCTATCCACTTGTGGCTCTAGGGCAAACTCTTGGCCTATTGTTGAATGGACCTCCAGCTGTTCCGGAGTCATTTGACATGGATGTGTGAGCGAGATGCCCCCAGTGTGGGCTGGCATCGACTGCGACACTGTTGGCAAAATTCGGGATGGGTTGATGTCACTTTGCAATGCTTCAACAAAGGCTTCCATTTCTTTCGATGCCAAGATATATGCCTCTTTTTCTTGAATCTGCTTCCTCAACATTTCAATCTCCAATTGATATTTTTGTGACTGAGCTACCCTGGCAGGATTATCTGCAGGTATGCGGGGAATATTAGCCAATGTCTTAGAGCTGTCTTCCTTCTTGTTATTTGAGCGGGCCTTGTTTGGAACCTCACTGATTGGATTGCTTGGCTCAGCGTCGATCCTTTCTTGTGCCATTTGAGGTGCATGGGATGACTCAGACTGCTCCCTTAATGCCAGAAACTCAACAAAAGATGGTATTTTGCCCCCGGCTTCTTGACTCTTGTACACCTTCAGTGGAGGTGGAGCTCGCATACATTGGATCTCTGGCTCCGAGGTCTTGTAAGATGCTTCTCCTCTGAGAATAGTGGTGTGAGTTGTCAGAGGTAGCTTCTCCATCCTTCTTCTAAATCTTGTTATAGACTCAGGGTTTGACGATCCAATATGATCCACCCCATTGGAATTATAGCTGATCTCTTCCCCCTCACCATGGTTGGTCCTATCTGACAGGGATGATATGGTGTTGCAGGAGAGGGTAGCAACCACTTTCTCTTTCTTCCTCTTGGGTACCCAATTTGTCTATGTGGATTAAACGCCCGACTAGATTTATTGGATGAGAAGGCTTAGGAAGAGGAATTAAATCATTTAAATAAATCTGGGAACCAACATCTTGTACCAACATTTCAATCTCCAACAAATTGGGTACCCCGCCACCGTTTGTCCAAATCATAATTGGGTACCCCGGATATTAGTTCAGAAATGGTAGGATGAACGGTGGAGGATGTGGAGGCCACCGGTCAAACCATTCAGCACCTAGAAACCCCCCACCGGTCAAACTATTCAACATCCTGAAACCTCCACCGATCAAACTCAAATCCAATTCAAAAGTCCAAATAAACCTATTTTTGCACACCCCACTCTCTCCCCTTATTAAATGGTAGCTATTCTCTCTCCATTTATTACACCCATATTCTCTCTCCATCCACAGTTCTTTAACCAAACTACCCATGCAAATCACCCCACATTCATGCATGAGCGCCTAACTGCCAGCCTGAACCAGGCCTTTCCCTTTCAACGGTAGCCTTGAACCGGTTCACCCATCACCATTTCATGCCAAACACACCCGTTCAAAGGCCACCGTTCTGCTTTCAAGTGTTAAACCCTTGCTACCATCACACCCTGCCGTTCAGCTACCCATACCTGTGTGCACAGACTCCCACAATAGCCCTGCCGTTTAAACCCACCTGAGCACATACACCCTTGCTCCTGCGCATAAAAAGAAAAATCTCATTATTTGAGCCCACAAACACGCATGCCCACCCATACATACAACCAATACACTCATGCGCATATATCTGTACATCTTTCTCCCTCATTTAACAAGCAAAAATAAAGTAGAAAAAAATGGCAACGGAACTAACGAGATGATAATTAATAAATGTTTAAAAGAAAGGAAATAAAAGAGAAACAATTATATACAATTCAAAAAAAAGGAAGGAAGGAAAATAAATCCAATTGTTCAAACAAATCCAAAGGTTGCAATTTTAAATCAAGCAAAAAAAAAATGCAATGCAGTCAGATCCAATAAGTAGAACAAAACAATGATCCCGAAGCAAATTCAAGGTAAAAAAAAAGGGTCAGATAAAATAACTTTAAACAAAAGAAGCCAAATCAAACAATTCTAAATTAAGCATCTTAATTGGGAGTAAAAGTTCAAATAAATCTCAAATTCAAATAAATCGAGAGAAATAAAATTGAATAAAAAGACATTAAAAAATCAAATAAAATTTCACATTAAATCAGACAATCAAAAAAAATTTAAATCAAACCAAAAAGATCAATACATAAAGAGACAATTCCATAAAGTAAAAATCAAACAAAAAGAATGCAAAAGAATAAAAAAAAACCAAATCAGATCAAATAATGTTGAAATCGTTTCAATCCTTTAGATAAATCTGAAATAGAGTCGAAAATATGTCGAGTGTTGTGTTTTGATCATCTCGCATTAGGCGCAATTAAATTCATATTTATGCGCATATCTTTTATCGGATGTTTCCGTTAAAGGCCACGAGATCTTTTATTCTGGCGATTAATCAAGGGTTTTCCCTTTTAGAGGGATGCAATTAACGTCGTTGCGCTTAGGCAACGGCGGGATCTTGGTCCCGAACTCATAACAGATTTCCGACCTGGATTAAACGCTGTGGAGGCCAAATCGGCCCACACCGCCTCGCCTTCATCTCTTTATTTAAATGATTTAATTTATTCCCATTCATATTTAATCATATATGGATTAAACGCCCGACTAGATTAATTCTCACCTTTCCCACCACATGCTCTTTCCGGAGTTGGAAAGGCGAGCATGATGGGAAATGATCTTCTCATCCGCCTCAGCTTGCTGATGCTTCTTCTTGGTTCTCTTGCTTCTGTTCTTTTTACCATGGTCCACATGGTGCACTTGGCAACTCAGCTTCTCTGCAGTCTCTTCAACCTTAACTTCGGCTTCCGGATGGAGCATGTCCACGAAAGCAACCCCCAGAAAATTGGGGAACTCCACAACCGGGGGAAAGGCCCCAAAGCGGGTCGGCACGGCAAGATAGCCGTTCCGAGCATGGTCCCGGACAAGCTGCGGTCCAAAGCGCACCTCCGCCATTAGTTTGTTAGTACCCTGTCAGTTAAAACAAGCAAACAGTTAATATCGAGTAAACAGGCCACGAGGCTTTCTATTCTGGCGAAAAGATGAAGGGAAGTTTGGTCCCACCGGGCGTGCCACGCTGTGGAAATGGATTTTTCGAATCCATCACAAAATTATTTTAAATTTAAAATTTAAATCTTCTCTTTATCATGTTTTCATGTGTATGGATAAACATTACGAATTCGAGTCTCGTCGGGTGCTACTTGAGCGGTAATGACGGGAGACGAACCCGCAATCGCATAGCGCAGGCGTGCCAGTCACCGAAGTGACAATATGTTCTGCCTCCGAGAATCGAAGGACTTTAGGTCTGTTCGCGCGCCGTCTGACTTCGTCAAACGAAAGTGGAGATCGGGTCGGGACCAAGATCCCGTCGTTGCCTAAGCGCAACGACGTTAATTACATCCCTTTGAGAGGGAAAACCCTTGATTAATCGCCAGAATAAAGAGTCTTATGGCCTTAAGCGGAAACACCCGATAAAAGATATGCGCGAAAAATGTAAATCTAGTTGCGCCTAACGCGAGACGATCATAATATAACACTCGACGCATTTTTGTTGCCATTTTAGATTTATTAAGAGAGGTTGAATTGATTTCAACATTATTTGATTTGATTTGTTTTCTTTTGATTCTTTTGCATTTTTTTTTTATCATGTCCATTCTTTTATTAGATGGCATTTTTGTAATTTGGTCTTTTGATTTAATTTAAATTTATTTATTTGATTTGATGGAGGACTCTATTTGATTTCAAGTTTCTTTTCGTTTATTTCTTTAGATTGATTTGAGTTTGTAATTTATTTGAACTTTTGCTTAGCCCAGAATTATTTGATTTGACCCTTTTGTTGAAGATTACTTTATCTGATCTTTGAACCTTAGGTTTATTTTTTTGGAATCAATTTTTTTGGTTGCATTTCTTTTACTTTATATTGTTGAATTTAGTTACAGGTTATCATATTACGTTTGTTTTTTTTTTTTTTTATACCACCCAGATTTATTTAAATGATTTAATTTATTCCCTTCTTTTTATTAGCAGTTACATGTCCATGCTTCATTTGTTTTTTTTTTGTTTTATTAATTTACTTGAAACCAACGAAAGCACATGGAAGAGTATAATAATGTGTGTGTATGCATTAAATGAGGGGAGAGAGAGAGGGCTATGTTAGAATGGGGGGGAGGCGCATGTGAGAAGTGGGTGAATAGTGCAGAACGGTGGCCTCCATGCCCCCACCGTTCAGCTCATCATTAACCCACACATACACACATACCTGATATTAAACGGTGGGGGGAACTGTACATGTGCATGTTGCAGATGGAGTTGGAACGATGGCCTTGTGAGAGAGTGTGCATGAGTGTGCGTAGGTGGCAGGGTTTAGACCGGGGCTTACACATATGTGGGGCTGAACGGTGGGGTTTGAACCGGGGCTTATGCATGTATGGGGCTGACCGGTGGGGGTATTTTTGGTTAAAGAATTAAATGGTGGATGGAGAGAGAATATGAGTGCAATAAATGGAGAGAGAATAATTGCCATTGAATAAAGGGGAGAGTGTGGGATATGTAAAAATAGGTTTATTTGGACTTTTGAATTGGATTTGAGTTTGATCGGTGGAGGTTTCAGGATGGTGAAAAGTTTGACCGGTGGGGGGTTTCAGGGTGCTGAATGGTTTGACCGGTGGCCTCCATACTCTCCACCGTTCAGCCTACCATTTGGACATACGATGTCTGATCAGCGAGGGGCTAGTTCAGGTGGATGGAGAGCTGAACGGTGAAGGCTACTGTACTCACCGATGATGCTAAATGGCAGTCTCAAGAGTGTGGAACGATGAACGGTGGCCTCTATGTGCAGATAATCCTTTTCATCATCAGACCTTTCTTTTTTTCTTTGATTTTTATTCTGATGTCATCATTCCCCTTCTTTTGTTGTTATTGATATTTTCCTGTGTTATGTTAATATCTTGTAACACAATTTTTTTTATTATTATTATTTTCTATTGTTGGGGTCTCATTTAATTATTATAATTATTGCACATCTGTCACTTTTATTGCAATTTTGTCTTTTTTTTCATTTGTATTTTTTTATGTCGAACACGTTGACCGGATAATGTACGATACCGGATAATGTACGATGCGTCAATGTTCATTTATCTCATTTGCATAAGCACAGACGTAACACAAACTGTCACGATCACCATCACATAAATAAAGTTAAGAATCGACGGAAGTTTAATACGATAAAATCCGTTCAATGGTAGCCACCCTTGCCCACCATATGTCAGGGTAGTACCTAGGGACGCTCACCCATAAACCAGAGGCATCGCCCACGGGGCAATGTCCGTCAAACAATGACGACATAATATTTGCCAATTGTGCCAGATCGCAACACAAGCTGCCCGACGATTATGTTGGCACAAGCAGATTTGGAAATCATCACGGAAAAATTCGGCAGCACCTCCCCTTAGTCTACACCTTGGGGGGGGTGTGCATGACATCCGTCCACCATGATGGAGACGGTGCCAACAAGATGTTGATGCCGAAGCAACAACAACGACACGGCACACGGCACCGCTTCTCAAGTCAAACTCGAGAAGACCGGTATACGCCGAGACCGTAAATTGGGGCAAAACCGATGGACTGTCATTTCGGAATTAAATACCATACAATAGTTTAGTCCACACATGAATGGGTCACTTCGGGGTGCTTAGGGTGACCGGTGGCAAAAAGGTAGAGGAGAAGAGAGTTGACCGGTGGGGTTGATGAAGGCCACCGTTCAACATCTCAACATCCGTCAGGAGGGAATAATTGGTGATTTTTGTATATGAGGATGGTTAGGTGGAGCTTGAACTGTGGGAAGAGGAGAGCCACCGATCAAGGGCTTTTAGACAGTGGGGAGGCTTAACGGTGGGAAAGGAGAGGCCACCGGTCAGGGGAGTTCTTTTACCATTTACACAGGATTTTGGCTCAACGGTGGCTTCGGATTAACCACCATTCAAAGGGGTTTGCCACTATCTGCACAAGATTTCTGGCTCAACAGTGGCCAAGGAAGGGTGAACGGTGGCATCATGGAGGGCCACCGTTCAGGGGTTTTACTGGTGTTTGGCTTGTGGGTTGCCATGGAGAAGGAGGGTGAACGGTGGCATTGTGCAGGGCCACCGTTCAAGGCTCAACATCCCCCAAGGGAGGAAGTAACATGGGGATTAATTGGAAATTTTTGAGTAAAGATCAGTGACTCGTAAGGATGTATGAGGGACACGAACAACAAGCATACACATATCAAGGGTTCTGTCAAACATATTGCTTGGGAAAAGGCCAGCACCATTAGATGTTCATACTGGCGACGGCGGGGTACCCAATTAAATCATTTAAATAAACCTAAGGTTGATTACAAAAAGGTAGGCCAATCGGCCCACACCCAATCTCGCCGAATCGCTTTTCCACAAAAGGTAGGCCAATCGGCCCACACCCAACACATGCAAAAGAATGTAGCAATAGGAACCCCGACACATCGAGGGCAAAGACCTGCAGGGGAAAGGGAGACGAGCGATGGGTTCTGGCCCTTGCCCCGCTGCCCTGAGCAGGCCGCGTCAGATGCCTCAACCGGCCCCAAGGCGCTCCTCTGCCGCCTCGCTACAGACCCGTCTGCAGGCCCAGCCACACCAGCGCGAGTCTCGGACGTCGCCCTTCACCACGATGGTCGCTGCTACTCCACCAGCTGCCGATCAAAACGCTTGAGCAGACCTCAGCCAGCCGCGTCGCAGTGGCCCTGACGCGCCGACTGCAGAAGGGCAGTGCCACCGCAGAAGCAGGAGTCCCGGAACGATCGCCCCGTGCCGTCGCGATCGCCCTCAGCACACCCCGCCGCACCACCGTGGAGCCCCAACGCTTCCGTTGCAGGACTTGAAGCCCCAGGAAGGTCCGAAGCCCTTCCTTGGCCGCCGGTTGCTGTCGCACCGCCGCGTCCTCCAGACCCCGCTGCGCGCGTAGGAAGGGAGAGGAAAAAGAGGGGATGGAAAAGGAGAGGACGGGAGAAGAGAGAGGCGGTGCCGCCTTTTCAAGATAGAGGAGGCGGGGCCGCGAGTCGAGAGGGGCTACGTCGGTTCGCGAAAAAGGAAGGGGCGCGCGAGTCGAGGCCGGCCCAGCCGTTTCGCCAAAAGGGGTAAGCGCGCGGTTCAAGGCCCAGAAATGCAGGCCTGCCGGTTCGTCTTAGCCGGTTCATCCCTCCCGGATCGCCCAAGAGATGCACCCACCGGTTCATCTTTCTGGTTTATTCCTACGGCTCACTACTGCGGGTCATCTGTCGATTTAAACAGACTGGTTTGCTTCTGCAAGGAAGATAGAGGGGGAACTATCAGCACTCGGTCATTTAAACAATTACGCAGGCCACCGTAAATGTTGTCTACTTGCGCAATTTGCTACTAAATATCCGAGAGCATCCGATGGGTTGGTAATTCGAATACTCTCTGCTCGAGTGGGACCCGTTTGTGTGCAAACTAAAAATGTGTGAGCCGTTGAATTGCACCCGCAGGCATGCTCGCCTTCTCTCGCACCGCCTGCGAGTGGGGGGCATTTGTGGACATCAAAAAAAACATAGGAGAATGTGCACCGAAGGCCCAGCATTCCCAGGCCAGAGCCCATCTAAGAAAACACCAGAGGGTCCCCTAAACAGGCCACACTCATGAGGCCCATTTACCCCATGCTGGGAGGTCATTTAGGCCACCCCTTACCTCCCCACTACAGGTACAAAAGCTGCTACGGCAGCATGGGCAGGGCGGCACACACACTTGCTTCCTTCACACCTCGCCACCCAGGTGCAGGAGAGGCCAGAGAGCTGTTCTGGAAGGCGGTTCTGAAAGGGAGCAGAGCGCCCTTCTTTGGTCGGCGGCTGCATCTCCTTCCACGGGCTGCACCAAGGGAGAGGAGGGGTACAGAGGAAGAGGAGAAAAGGAGGAGAGGAGGCTCTTCTCAGCCGGATCCTGGTCTGCTGCGTCAAAGAGGAGCAAGGAGCTTGCTGAGGAGAAGAAGAAGGTTGAAGAGAGAGAAGGAGGAGGGGACTGCTACGGCAGTCCCCATGTTCTATTCTTTCTTGATATTTATTTCTTTGCCATTTCTCCTCCATGCCTTTATGTAACCTTCCTACATCAACAGTGAACGGCTTCCTTTCCCCACTTCCCCTGCGTGCATGGTATCGACCTGTTGGAGATGGATCACGAGTTGCTTCTAAATATTTGCTTTTAATATTGTTTAAATCTTACCTTTATGCAGAAACCGAAGTGGCTTTCCCCCCTCCCTTTCTCCCTTGATGTTGTCTTGCTCTTCATATGTTTTTTCTTTGAAGTTCTGCACTTCGTTTGATTTGGGTAGTGGAAAAGACTACTTGATGTCTTATTTCACCCCAGAGAACCATAGTTTGAGGTCTTTTTTTTTGTTGTTGCGTTTGAATGCCATAAGACATGACACAGGGAGATCACGCCAAATGCCTCCCTGAAGTCCACGGTTTGGTGTTTGATGTGTGAGTCATGCTTTGTTTAGTTTACTTCCTCCTTTTTACCTGTCCTCTTACACTCTAAATCAGTAAAGTTGAGTAAGGAAAGGTGGAGGGGGCTTGCCATCGCCATGCATGGCTCCTCACCCTTCCCCCTCATCTCAGCTTCCAGGAAACTCAGAGCCCCCCTTTGGTTATTGCCCTCTTATCATACCGAGGTTTACAGGTTTGGGGTTCAGGGAGAATGAGCAGGGCAATAATGCCCGAACCTCATCCCCATTCCTGGTGCATTCACGCTATCCTAAAGGACCCAAAAGGCATCTCCCCTCCTCTCCTCATGACCGAATCATGCTGGGGATGATCCCCTTTGGGCTGTCTCAGACCCTGCGGATGGCTTTTCGGAAGCGCTTTGAACATGAACTGTCGGACTGCCACTGACTGGGTCTGATCCGACATCATGGGCTTGTTCTTCATGTCCCAGGGTTCTGTCCCAAAATTCGAGGCTCAGATACACGGATCTTGAGAACGAAGCCCCGGAAGTGTTGCGGATCGCTTTTCGGAGCCGCTTTGAACATGAACTGTGTCGGACTGCCACTGACTGGGTCTGATCCGACTTCATGGGCTTGTTCTTCATGTCCCAAGGGTTCTGTCCCCAAAATTCGAGGCTCAGACCCTACAGGATCTTGAGAACGAAGCCCCGGAAGTGCTGCCGGATCGCTTTTCGAGAGCCGCTTTGAAATGAACTGTCGGACTGCCACTGACTGGGTCTGATCCGACTTCATGGGCTTGTTCTTCATGTCCCAAGGGTTCTGTCCCCAAAATTCGAGGCTCAGACCCTACACGGATCTTGAGACGAAGCCCGGAAGTGCTGTGCCGGATCGCTTTCGGAGCCGCTTGAACATGAACTGTCGGACTGCCACTGACTGGGTCTGATCCGACTCATGGGCTTGTTCTTCATGTCCCAAGGGTTCTGTCCCAAAATTCGAGGCTCAGACCCTTCACGGATTTCAAGAACCAAGTCCCGGAAGTGCCGCCGGATCGCTTTTCGTGCGGCTTTGAACATGAAGTGCCGGATCGCCACTGATTGTGCCAGATCCGAGTCCACGGATTGGTTCCTTATATCCCAAGGGTTCTGTCCCCCAAATTTGAGGCTCAGACCCTTCACGGATTTCAAGGACCAAGTCCCGGAAGTGCCGCCGGATCGCTTTTCCGTGTGGCTTTGAACATGAAGTGCCGGATCGCCGCTGATTGTGCCAGATCCGAGTCCATGGATTGGTTCCTTATATCCCAAGGGTTCTGTCCCCCAAATTTGAGGCTCAGACCCTTCACAGATTTCAAGGACCAAGTCCCGGAAGTGCCACCGGATCACTTTCCGTGTGGCTTTGAACACGAAGTGCCGGATCGCCGCTGATTGTGCCAGATCCGAGTCCACGGATTGGTTCCTTATATCCCAAGGGTTCTGTCCCCCAAATTTGAGGCTCAGACCCTTCACGGATTTCAAGGACCAAGTCCCGGAAGTGCCGCCGGATCGCTTTTCCGTGTGGCTTTGAACATGAAGTGCCGGATCGCCGCTGATTGTGCCAGATCCGAGTCCACGGATTGGTTCCTTATATCCCAAGGGTTCTGTCCCCCAAATTTGAGGCTCAGACCCTTCACAGATTTCAAGGACCAAGTCCCGGAAGTGCCACCGGATCACTTTTCCGTGTGGCTTTGAACACGAAGTGCCGGATCGCCACTGATTGTGCCAGATCTGAGTCCATGGATTGGTTCCTTATATCCCAAGGGTTCTGTCCCCCAAATTTGAGTCTCAGACCCTTCACGGATTTCAAGGACCAAGTCCCGGAAGTGCCGCCGGATCGCTTTTCCGTGTGGCTTTGAACATGAAGTGCCGGATCGCCGCTGATTGTGCCAGATCCGAGTCCACGGATTGGTTCCTTATATCCCAAGGGTTCTGTGCCCCAAATTTGAGGCTCAGACCCTTCACAGATTTCAAGGACCAAGTCCCGGAAGTGCCACCGGATCACTTTTCCGTGTGGCTTTGAACACGAAGTGCCGGAAAGCCGCTGATTGTGCCAGATCCGAGTCCACGGATTGGTTCCTTATATCCCAAGGGTTCTGTCCCCCAAATTTGAGGCTCAGACCCTTCACGGATTTCAAGGACCAAGTCCCGGAAGTGCCGCCGGATCGCTTTTCCGTGTGGCTTTGAACATGAAGTGCCGGATCGCCGCTGATTGTGCCAGATCCGAGTCCACGGATTGGTTCCTTATATCCCAAGGGTTCTGTCCCCCAAATTTGAGGCTCAGACCCTTCACGGATTTCAAGGACCAAGTCCCGGAAGTGCCGCCGGATCGCTTTTCCGTGTGGCTTTGGACATGAAGTGCCGGATCGCCGCTGATTGTGCAGATCCGAGTCCACGGATTGGTTCCTTATATCCCAAGGGTTCTGTCCCCCAAATTTGAGGCTCAGACCCTTCACGGATTTCAAGAACCAAGTCCCGGAAGTGCCGCCGGATCGCTTTTCCGTGCGGCTTTGTACATGAAGTGCCGGATCGCCGCTGATTGTGCCTGATCCGAGTCCACGGATTGTTTCCTTATATCCCAAGGGTTCTGTCCCCCAAATTTGAGGCTCAGATCCTTCACGGATTTCAAGAACCAAGTCCCGGAAGTGCCGCCGGATCGCTTTTCCGTGCGGCTTTGAACATGAAGTGCCGGATCGCCGCTGATTGTGCCAGATCCGAGTCCATGGATTGGTTCCTTATATCTCGAGGGTTATGTCCTCAAAATTTGATGCTCAACCCCTCCATGGATTTCAAGGATCAAATCCCCAAAAGCCTACCGTATTGCTTTGTCGCACGGTTTTGAGCATGAGGGGTCGGGTAATCAATACCTAGACCCTATCCGAGCCCATGAGTGGCGTCCATATGAGTTAAAAGTCTCGCTCCCCCAATTGGATGCTATGAAGCTTCCCGGATTTCAAGAGTTACGCATGAGAAGGGCTGCCGAATCGCTTAAGCCTAAAAAAACTGTGATGATACGGCAGGACCAATCCGGCAGGGCCGATCCAGCAGGACCGATCCAACAGGACCGATCCGGCAGGGCTCCCCGCTGATTCATTTGAATAGTATCCCTGCCGTATCATATGAACAGTACCCGTGCCGATTCGCCCTTGCCGTATCATTTTGGCTGCCGAATCGCTTTGTCTGCCGAATCAAATGGATTGTGCATGACGATGTTTGAGCATTCAAATGATGAAATGACTGCAAATCATGAAAAGAGCAATGACAACCAAAACATGTCAAATTTCTTGCAAATAAATGAACAAGCATGCAAATTGACTTTAAAAGACGAATAGCATACACACACATCAAAATCTCTTGCAAATTTGACTGCAATCTTGTAGTTTTATTTTGCGCCTTTTATCGGATGTCCCGACTTAGGCCATAAGACCTTCTATTCTGGCGATTAATCAAGGGTTTTCTCTTCCTAAAGAGATGTAATTAACGTCGTTGCGCTTAGGCAACGACGGGATATTGGTCCAGGACCCGACACTCACTTTCGTTTGACGAAGTCAAACGGTGCGCACAACAGACCTAAAGCCCTCCGACTCTCGGAGGCAGATCATTTATTGTCACCTCGGTGACTGGCACGCCCGCGCTGTGCGAATTGCCGATTCATCTCACGTCGTCATTGCTCGCGTAGCATTCGATGGGATTTGGATTAGCGATATGCATGCATCCATGAGAACATGAGACAACATGATAAAATATATTTTTAAAAAAAGGGATTTATTAAAATTTTCCATTTCCACAGCGTGGCACGCCCGGTGGGACTTGGTTCGAAAAGGGTACCCCGCTACGTGGAAATGGAAAATTTATCAATTTAAAAATCTATTTTTATCATGTTGCTCTTTTCTCATGTTCTCATGGATGAATGCGTATTGCTAATCCAAATCCCATCGAATGCTACACGAGCAATGGTGACGTGAGATGAATCGGCAATTCGCACAGCGCGGGCGTGCCAGTTACCGAGGTGACAATAAATGGTCTGCCTCTGAGAGTCGGAGGGCTTTAGGTCTGTTGTGCGCACCGTTTGACTTCGTCAAACGAAAGTGAGTGTCGGGTCCTGGACCAAGATCCCGTCGTTGCCTGAACGCAACGACGTTAATTACATCTCTTTTAGAAAGAGAAAACCCTTGATTAATCGCCAGAATAGAAGGTCTTATGGCCTAAGTCGGGACATCCGATAAAAGGCGCAAAATAAAACTACAAGATTGTAGTCAAATTTGCAAGAGATGTTTTTTGATATGTGTATGCTATTCGTCTTTTAAAGTCAATTTGCATGCTTGTTTATTTATTTGTTTCTCTTATTTTTATTACACATTTTTATTTGAGTAACGCAAGAAATTTGACATGTTTTGATTGTCATTGCTTTTTTCATGATTTGAAGTCATTTAGTCATTTGAATGCTCAAACATCGTCATGCACAACCCATTTGATTCGGCAGACAAAGCGATTCGGCAGCCAAAACGATACGGCAAGGGCGAATCGGCAAGGGTACTGTTCATGTGATACGGCAGGGATACTATTCAAATGAATCAGCAGGGAGCCCTGCCGGATCGTTCCTGCTGGATCGGACCTGCCGTATCATCACAGTTTTTTTAGGCTTAAGCGATTCGGTATAACCCTTTTCACGCATAGTTCTTGAAATCCGTAAAGCGTCATAGCATCCAATCGGGGGAGCAAGACTTTTAACGCATATAGACGCCACTCATGGGCTCGAATAGGGTCTAGGTATTGATTACCCGACCCCTCATGTTCGAAACCGTGCGACAAAGCGATACGGTAGGCTTTTGGGGATTTGATCCTTGAAATCCATGAAGGGGTTGAGCCTCAAATTTTGAGGACATAACCCTCGAGATATAAGGAACCAATCCATGAACTCGGATCTGGCACAATCAGTGGCGATCCGGCACTTCATGTTCAAAGCCAGACGGAAAAGCGATCCGGTGGCACTTCCGGGACTTGGTCCCTGAAATCCGTGAAGGGTCTGGGCCTCAAATTTGGGGGGCAGGACCTTTGGGATATAAGGAACCAATCTATGGACTCGGATCTGGCACAATCAGCGGCGATCCGGCGCTTCATGTTCAAAGCCACACGGAAAAGCGATCCGGCGGCACTTCCGGGACTTGGTCCTTGAAATCCGTGAAGGGTCTGAGCCTCAAATTTGGGGGACAGAACCCTTGGGATATAAGGAACCAATCCGTGGACTCGGATCTGGCACAATCAGCGGCGATCCGGCACTTCGTGTTCAAAGCCACACGGAAAAGCGATCCGGCGGCACTTCCGGGACTTGGTTCTTGAAATCCGTGAAGGGTCTGAGCCTCAAATTTGGGGGACAGAACCCTTGAAATATAAGGAACCAATCCGTGGACTCGGATCTGGCACAATCAGCGGCGATCCGGCATTTCGTGTTCAAAGCCACACGGAAAAACGATCCGGCGGCACTTCCGGGACTTGGTTCTTGAAATCCGTGAAGGGTCTGAGCCTCAAATTTGGGGGACAGAGCCTTTGGGGTATAAGGAACCAATCCGTGGACTCGGATCTGGCACAATCGGCGGCGATCCGGCACTTCATGTTCAAAGCCACACGGAAAAGCGATCCGGCGGCACTTCCGGGACTTGGTTCTTGGAATCCGTGACGGGTCTGAGCCTCAAATTTGAGGGACAGAACCCTTGGGATATAAGGAACCAATCCTCAGACTCGGATCTGGCACAATCAGCGGCGATCCGGCACTTCATGTTCAAAGCCACACGGAAAAGCGATCCGGCGGCACTTCCGGGACTTGGTTCTTGAAATCCGTGAAGAGTCTGAGCCTCAAACTTGGGGGACAGAACCCTTGGGATATAAGGAACCAATCCGTGGACTCGGATCTGGCACAATCAGCGGCGATCCGGCACTTCATGTTCAAAGCCACACGGAAAAGCGATCCGGCGGCACTTCCGGGACTTGGTTCTTGAAATCCGTGAAGAGTCTAAGCCTCAAACTTGGGGGACAGAACCCTTGGGATATAAGGAACCAATCTGTGGACTCGGATCTGGCACAATCAGCGGCGATTCGGCACTTCATGTTCAAAGCCACACGGAAAAGCGATCCGGCGGCACTTCCGGGACTTGGTTCTTGAAATCCGTGAAGAGTCTGAGCCTCAAACTTGGGGGACAGAACCCTTGGGATATAAGGAACCAATCCATGGACTCGGATCTGGCACAATCAGCGGCGATCCGGCACTTCATGTTCAAAGCCACACGGAAAAGCGATCCGGCGGCACTTCCGGGACTTGGTTCTTGAAATCCGTGAAGAGTCTGAGCCTCAAACTTGGGGGACAGAACCCTTGGGATATAAGGAACTAATCCATGGACTCGGATCTGGCACAATCAGCGGCGATCCGGCACTTCATGTTCAAAGCCACACGGAAAAGCGATCCGGCGGCACTTCCGGGACTTGGTTCTTGAAATCCGTGAAGAGTCTGAGCCTCAAACTTGGGGGACAGAACCCTTGGGATATAAGGAACCAATCCGTGGACTCGGATCTGGCACAATCAGCGGCGATCCGGCACTTCATGTTCAAAGCCACACGGAAAAGCGATCCGGCGGCACTTCCGGGACTTGGTTCTTGAAATCCGTGAAGAGTCTGAGCCTCAAACTTGGGGGACAGAACCCTTGGGATATAAGGAACCAATCCATGGACTCGGATCTGGCACAATCAGCGGCGATCCGGCACTTCATGTTCAAAGCCACACGGAAAAAACGATCCGGCGGCACTTCCGGGACTTGGTTCTTGAAATCCGTGAAGGGGCTGAGCCTCGAATTTTGGGGACAGAACCCTTGGGACATGAAGAACGAGCCCATAAAGTCGGATCAGACCCGGCCAGTGGCAGTCCGACAGCTCATGTTCAAAGCGGCTCCGAAAAGCGATCCGGCAGCACTTCCGGGGTTTCGTTCTCAAGATCCGTGAAGGGTCTGAGCCTCGAATTTTGGGGACAGAACCCTTGGGACGTGAAGAACGAGCCCATGAAGTCGGATCAGACCCAGTCAATGGCAGTCCGACAGCTCATGTTCAAAGCGGCTCCGAAAATCGATCCGGCAAGATCTGGTACAGCCCAAAGGGGACCCTTCCCAGCATGATTTGGCCATAAGGAGAGGAGGGGAGATGCCTTCTAGGGTCCTTTAGGATGGTATGAATGCACCAGGTATGAGAATGGGATCGGGGCATCAAGTTGCCCTTCCCATGCTCTCCAAATTTGTAAAACTGGAAATTTCAAAACAGTGAGAGAACACCCAAAGAAAACGTTGCCATTATCCTCTTTTAGGCATGAGGTTAAGGATCATATTGCTCTCCTTATGGCCCATAGAGGGGGGACGTTAATGTCTCATAAAAGAATGATAAAGAGCAAACATGGAGAGGGGGGGTAGAACAAACTAAACAAACTTATTTCACACACACAAAGAGGCTTCGGTGTCATGCTAAAAAAAAATAGCAAACAGGGGGATAGGGAAGGCATTCAAACAATAGCAGAACAAATAGAAATAAAATGGTAGAGGAAATGGGTCTTTCACTGTTGGAATGAAGATTACATGGGGAGAAATGAGGAGGGGATGCAAAGAGACAAACAACAACAAAAAAAAAGAACATGGGGACCGCCGTAGCAGTCCCCTCCTCCTCCTTTCTTCAACCTTCTTCTTCTCTTCAGCAAGTTTCTTTTTCTTCCTTTGATGTAGTAGGTGGAGGACCCGGTTGGGAGGAGTCTCCCCTCCTCTTCCTCTTCTCTTCCTCTTCTCTTCCTCTCTGCTTCTTCTCCCAGTCGCCCTCCTCCTGAAGGTTCCCAACCAACCTTTTCTTCTTGTGCAACCAGCAGATGGGAAGAGGGAGAGAGAGAGAAGCCCCAAGCAAGAGGTTCCCCAGCCACCACCTTGCAGCCCGGCAGCAACCCTCCTCCAGGAAAGCTCCCAGCCGGATGGAAAACCAGGAGAAGAGAGAGACCACCCTAGCCCCTTCCCCAAGCCTCCTCACGCAGCCCTCTCCAAGCAGCCCCAGGAAGAATGCTCTGCCTTTTTTTTCAGAAGACTCCCCTGCTCCCCTCTGTGCGTGGATGGCAGAAGGGGTGTGAAGAGAACATGTGCCAGCCGCCCTCCCTTCTGCTGCTACAGCAGCTTTTCTAGTGTAGTGGGGAGGTGAGAGCTAGCCTAGGATGACCTCCTAGCATGGGGTATATGGGCCATGTTTGGGAACGTTGGGCCTTTGGTGCAAATTTGCTGCGTTTTTTTTGGATGTCCACAGCGAAGCCAATCGGAATTGAGGTTCCTCGGCCCCCCGAACCCACTGCTCTCAAATGGTCTAATATCCACCAGAGTCGAGTAGGAAACAGCGTTCCTCTTGTGCCAGTCCATCAAGTCTTGATCTCTCGTATTAAGTGTCCATTTGGTTGCTTGTAATATATTTACAGAAAATTAAAAAAACTATAATTAACCATTTAATATCTACATAAATAATTTTTTAAAAGATTTTTTGGTGTTTATTTTTTAATAAAATATTTTTAAAAAATTACTTTTCAAAAAAAATAGACATTTAAAAAATCTCGAGGACGGTAGTCACACGCTCAAAGACGATGGTTGGTGTTACAAGAAAAATATTAAGAATAAAAGTAAAGATGATAGTCGCACTCAATGAAAATTTTACATGAAAGAGAAATCAAGAAAAATAGATTATGAAGTTACATCAAGAATGTCAAAATCAAAGAATTTTAAGTAAAACATTTTGATGAATTAACTTTTTAAGTGCATGTACCAAATAATTTATTTTATAAAATTTTCCTTAAAAATATTTTCAAACATGAGATTTTCCATCCAACCAAACATACCCTTTAAATGTGCATCTGTCTTCCTCCCTCCTGGACACGGCAGCCCCAAGTCTTGTTGCTCCGTCAACGTTTGAAAGTGCCCACTCTTCTCCTTCCTCCGGTAGTAATTATGTTCACGGATCAAGATAGGATTTAAAGGGTGGACCTGGTCTTGCGGTGTGCAAAATTCTCACAGTCTTTTGATGTGCTGTATGAAGGACCACCACAGCCTGTCGTGGCAGCATTTGTGAAGAGAAGAATAGAAAGGAGAAGTGACTTAGAGAAGAGGCACGAATGGAGGAGGGGAAGAAGGAAAACTTAACAAATTGTGATGCAGATATTCTTATGACCTGACCACTTGTAACCCTATATTCTTGTCATCGATCGCGGCCTCAATAAGGTTCTGGTCTGTCAGCTTTAATATAACAGGAAAAATGGGATGCCAATGTTCAGATAGGGCCCATTGTAACCCTTTTTGTTTCTATCAGATTTTTCAGTCCCCCAGCCCCCACTTAAAAGGTTTTTATAATTTTATTGCCTAATTAATTTTATTATATTTTAAATAACAACCTCTAGTCTTTCTCCACCTAAAATATATATGTTAAAGGGCATTTCACACCTAAATTTTACTAATAGAGTTTCAAGTTGGCATATCACATCAACTGCTAGTCCTTTTGGTAGAACTAATTGGAGCGGGTTACTTTTGAAGCACAATATTTAGAGCATTATTTGAAAATGTTAGGATTACATGGTGTTGAGTGGAGTTTCGTAAATCAAAGGGGGTTGTATGTAAAAAATCTCATTAAAAATTATTAACTAAATACGTTGATATGCGTATGTGGTTGTAAGGGTGTTTATGTTAAAATTTCAATACCAAAAATATAAGTACTCATGCAAAGGCATCTTTAATTACTACATGGCATGAGAGATAGGATTGTCAAAAATTCGACTCATCAATATAAAAATTCAAGTTCGGACCAAATCAATCTATGTCAAGCCGGGCTGGGTCAGGTCTAACATTTCTATAAAAATATAAAATTCAACTAAGGTCTGGTCCGATCTAAATACTTAATAAAAAGTAAATTAATAATAAAATAATTGCCACGTGTCAAAAATTTTATTTCATTGGATATAAGTAAATAAGAACACAAGAGCAAAATGCTCAAAATTGAGAAGAAAAATATGTTCCACTGTTATGAGATTTGTTTGATCAACACTTCAATCACACTTCCTTCCGTAACCTCTTTAGTTTACTCATAAGGAGAATCATGAACACAGAGAGTTGGTCGAAGTTGCCATCAATGAATATAAAGAGCATAGTCCTCCATCTGTTATGCATAATTAATGTACCACAAACTGTCCAGAAGCCAAGAATGAAACCCAACGCTGTGAAAGCATACATCCAGGTAGTATTGTCGTTCTTGTGCTCTTCTAGTTCACCTTTATTGTTATAGTCTTCTTGTTTATCTCCATCTTCACATGGTACATCCAATGGAAACCCACAAAGATAGGGGTTGCCCTTATAAATGGAGGCGTTGAATGTGTTGAACTGATTTCCTTGTGGAATTCTACCAGAGAAGTTATTAAATGACAAATTGAGGTGGCTCAAAGATGTCATTGATGACATAAGTGTCGGGATTTCCCCAAAAAAGTTGTTGCCTGATAAATCGATTGACTCCAGACAATGCAGCTTGTTGATGTTTTTCATGATGTGTCCACTTAACATGTTCCCTGAGATATTCAATTCTGCAAACCAACAAGATCTGCCAGGTCTTGAGGTATGCTCCCAGATAACCTATTACTAGAAAGGTCCATGCTTACGACAAGTGAGAGAAGCTTTGATACTCGAGCATTTGTCCCTTCATTACCACACCAACAACCTCCTCGTAATAAATTCTTACAGCAAATGGAATCCAAGATGGTGTCTTAGTTATATTGTGGATAAATTTCATGGCAGTAAAATTACCAAATCCATGTGGGATGCTGCCAACCAGGTCATTGTTTGCCAGATCTAGGACTTGTAGATATGTCAATGATGTCAAATTGGGCGGGATAGCACCCTTGAAATTGTTCGAACGGAGGCGAAGGACCTTCAAGTATGGCATACTCTCTGCCAACCAAACTGGTATTTTTCCAGAAATTTTGTTCTCGCCAAGGTCAAGGGTGGATATGCGTGAACAAGTCCTTAGTGCAAGAGGAAACTCCCCCGAAAGGTTATTGGCATTCAGTTGAAGGGACTGTAGTTTGAGAGGAAGCTCAAGGAGTTGGGGATGACACCGACCAAGGAATTATGTGCCAAGTTTAAAAGCCTCTAGTGCACCAGAAGAAGGAGGCTCCCAGCAGTTGGACATTCCCTGAGAAGTTGTTCCTTGAAAGGTCCAAAAACCCTTAGATTTGAAGTCGACAGAGGGACGTAGGGATGCTTCCATTTAGTGTATTATTCGAAAGAGAAAGTAAGAATATGATGACATGACCTCACCAATTTTCTTCGGTATTTCTCCTGCAAATGATGATTTGTTGATATATCAAAAGATTGAAATATTTTAAACAATAACAAAATCGTGGGAACTCACCTTCCAGGCGGTTGGACTTTAAGTCCATATAATGAAAATCAATGTGTTTCAGCGAATCGAGTAGCCTTCCTGTGATCTCATTGTTGGAAAGATCCAAATATAGATGGAAGACGTGGAACTCATATGAGTTTGGAAATTGCATCTGAAATTCCGAGTAGGAGAGATTCAAGATCCAAACATTTTGTTGCAATCTAAGCCATGTGGGAATAGGGGCCCCACTTTGCAGAGACTCAAATCAACAACCCGCAACCTGAACGGGGGGAATCCAATCAGAACTTATGCTAAAAATTATGGGATTGTTGGCCATGCTTAGCATCTGTAAACTTTTGAAGTTGGAGAAATGTTGCGGACGACACCACGCCTTCTAGATGATTATATTCAGATCAATGCCTGTAGACTTGAGAGATGGAAAGAATCTCTGCAGGAATAGGTCCACTGAGATTGTTATAACCGAGAGATAATACTTCAAGTGATTGGAGTCTACCAAGACTCTTCGGAATGCCTCCACTGAGAATGTTTCTCTCAAGATATAATTGTTGCAAGGATGAGAGGTGCCTAGAGTTTCAGGGATCATACCATTCAAATTATTGCCTTCAAATCCAATGTCTCGAGAAAAGATGGTCTCCCAAGAGATGCTGGGATTGGACCTTGGAGTGAAGTGTTATAGAGAGAGAGATCCTTAAGCATCTCATCTCCAGAAGCCAACGTGGGAAGCTTCCGCTGAGTTGATTATCCCCAAATCTAGGTGACTGTAGACTGCTTCTGATGCAGCCAGAAAAGCTTCCTTCTAGTTCATTAACATCACCCGATATATTGTCAAACTCATCTCCAGCCTTTGCAAATTGCAGAGACTACTCAAGTTCCTTGGTATTTTAGCATCAAGTCTTTCTTGTAGGACAAGATGAGCACAGTGAGAGAAGACATGCTCCATAGTGCAGATGGAATGCCACCTTCGAAATTGTTCCCACTAAGGTGAAGGTGCTCGAGATTGGTAATATTGGTCAGCCACTCAGGAAATGGAGATTGTATGGAATTCGAAGAAAGATCAAGGAAAAAGAAGTCAAGTTCACAGGGGGAAAGAAGGAATGCTTTTGAGCCCACAACGTCCCAGGTTAACCACAAACAATGAGGGAGCATGTTGAGTGCAAGTAGAAGCTTGCCTGATGATCCATGAGATGATATGTTGACTAATTTCAAGTTGAGATGCTGGAGGAAGATAGTTGAGACATCCACTTGACGTCGCCCTCCATCGAAAGTCCCCAATTATCATTGTTGGAAAGATCAAGGGTTTGCAGCCTCGATAGGTTCCCAGGTGATGGGGTATTCTGCCGTGTAGGTTAGCACCAGAGAGGTTGAGATATTCCAAGTTGGATAGGGAACCCATGAACTCCGGTATGGGCTTTTTTTGAAGTCGTTGTTTGCTCAAGTCCAGGTATGCCAGGTACTTCAGGCCGAGCAGAGAGGGGCCTATCACTCCTCTCAGGCTCCTATTGCTGTTAAAGACTCTTGAGGTCAAGCTTGACGACATGGCCACTCATGCTGCCGCAGCTGACGCCATTCCATCTACAACAATCGCTGCCATCGGCTGTCCAAGAAGAGAGCCGGTTGGCGGGATCATATGGAAGACCCCTTTTGAACTGGAGAAGGGCTTCTCTCTCGGAATCTATGCAACCACCAGGACGACTCCATGTGGAGTTGCTGCCGCCGACTACATTGCAGAGACAGACAAGACCAAGCAGGAGGAGACAGTGGAAGGCAGAAAGCAGAGTATGGTGGTGGGTATTGGAGCCATGGTTGAGGTGATGTAAGAAAGGATTGAGGTCGGTTGTGTGAGCCTGTGAGGTGGGGGTGTTAACATATATATATAGGCTATAGCAGCCAGGGGCAATCCCCAGCTGCTGGGAACCCATCCTTAGAACATCAATGGAGATGGAAGAGTCGACTAATCTTGTCCCGGTGGCATGGCCGTGTGGCAATCGTGATGGTGACTGCGAAGGTCCTTACTGCCGCGGCAGCATATGGGTTTACAGTAGGCGGGGAAGAAAAAGTCCCAACTTTGTTGGATCCAGTGCGTTTTTAAGTCTCCCAGCAACAAAGTGCTAAACATGATGTGGCACTTCAAATCTCTCAGCTGGTTCTAGTCTTTTGCTCACTGATCGTGTCAAATTCGCTATCCGTGCTGCAGGTTAGCCTACTACGTGTCTGCCACGGCCTAAACCTTACCAGCACCTATCAAGAGAGAATTCTTTTAGGCCACAGCTCAATTTCTGTCCACTCACATATTAATTATTTGGGAGCTAATTAAGCTCCATGAGTGACCAATGTATGAATATGAACTTTAGCCCATGCAGCTTCGGGGACATCGCTAGATAGATCTTCACATATGAATGTCCTTAATTTTGCTATTTTGTCATTAAGAAGGCAACATCGATCACGTATGCATGTGGACCCAAACAGCAAGCAAGACCTGTAAGTTAGAGATTTCAGTCGACCATTAATGTTGAAATTACAACCCGCTCTTAATTAGGTTCTTAATAAACTACGTGCCACAATATTATCCAATCAAGAGATCTAGTACATGCATATATATGTCTCATCGATTCCATCAACACAGTAGTGGATAGCTACAGAGTAACTTTAGGGACACGATGTAGTGACGAGCGACGGATACGTAATAACATTTCCTCACTCACGTCGTCGTGCTGGTCAAGACAGCCTTACATAAGTTTCAGAAGAAATACGAAGAAATTAAAGATGGAGACAAACATTACCGATCCTGCCGTGTACGTCCATTTAAGAAGCAAAGGGAGGAGAACGATGCTTCCGGGCATATCCACAGTGGGAAACAGAGACTTGGGAGCTGGGATAGACCGGATCAAATAATTCCTGCAGGATCCCCAAGGAAGTCGTCTCTCTAGCATTTTAACTTCTGTGATAGATAGTGACAAAATGCAGAGTCTGATAACTTCAAAATGTGTAGGAGCTAGAGTTGTGGTTGTGGATTCGGAGCCTGCATGTAGCTCAAGTCCAAATGCATCAATCTCAACTATGGAGTGGAGACTGGAGTAGTAACAGAAGAAGAAAAAATAATGTGGCTGGGGACTTAAAACTATGGAGTGGATTATACGTACGTATATCTCGATCGGTGGGTCATCAAATTAAGGGTAGAAATTCCACATGAAAAGGGGAGAATTTTTCCACATGAAAGGGGACAGGCCGATCCTTCACTTTTCATTTAGTGAGCTAGGTTGATGTGAAGGGCGAAGACTTGAATTGGATGCTTCCGGTAGTCACACAGGGCAAGGAGCACAGACTTGGGATCTTTTCGGAATATGGACGAGGAAAGCGGCCCTGTACGTAGACGTTAGAGTTCTTTTATGTGGTTATTGTGAAAAGATTATTTGGGTGGCATATGACATGCTTATCTTTATCTTAAGGCTACAACTTGGAAAAGAGATCAGATTGAGGAGTTGATGAGGGATGTTAGAAGTCTTGCGACATGACTTCTCCAACGTATCATTTGTGGGTTGAGGGGTAATCTATTAACACTCATTTGTGGTCCATAAATTGAGTCTATTTTCTTATTTATTTTAAGCAATCTTTGACCCATTATGACAGTTATTCTTTAATTCTAAGTTCAATCTCACTCTAAATGCCAGAAATCCCACGTTAATTTGAAGTTTATGTCCTCAAAGTTATACACACATTTTTTCGGCTAGTAAGTTACGTATTTTTAGTATATATCGTTGATGATCTTCACCTTTAAGCTTCTTATAGTTCATTATGAGTCCAAGTTATTCAAAATCTAAGTTCAAATCCGCTCAAAAGCCAAAATTTACAAAAATCTAAATCATGCAACCTCATCATGAATGTGGCATATGTGTGTCGCCACGTTTTGAACGAGACTAATATGCCACGTCTCATTTTTCATGTAGGGGGTTTTAAGGGATCGAGCGTCCATTGGTCCAATAGACAGTCCGTTTCAAGCTTAATTTGGGCCATACTTAATGGCTCATTGAGTTCTATCAAATCTACTTATTAAACTCTTAATTATGGGTTGGGCTTGGACAAATCCATTGGGCCTGAGACTACCATCATCTCTATCCCTGACAACTTGAACTCCAACGTTCCTCTCCTTCTACCTTCCCGTCTCTGTGGCTCCTCACCTTCCAAATCAAGGCATTTGTCGACCATGGACGTCGTGGCGACCTGCTGGGTAGTGGTGAGGCACAGAGTTTTCTGCAATTTGCAAAGAGCGACGCACAACTGCATCGTTCGGCTCCTCAAGACCTGCCTTTCAGGGTATTTGGCAAGTAGAGGACGCAATTTCCATTCCACCCCTCAAACAGCTCTTGCAGTCCTCACTGCTGAGATCGCGGAATTAGCCCATAGCTCGACTCCACACTGCTAACAGAAGGTGCGAGGTGTCTTTCAAGTTGCAGAAGGTGCGGCCCCTCTTGTTCTTCATCTTCACCAGCTGTCACTGCAACGCGGTGGGCACTCGTCGGGGCGGGAAGCCATCGTACAAGAGCGCTGGCAAGATGGAAAGAGAGGATGACAAGATGGAGGAGACGGAGCACAAGGCGGCACAGAAGAGGAGTTGGCAAGGAAGAGCGGGCTACGGAGATACCACACTACCCCCCAGTTCCTCTTCGAGGGGGCTCCCGGGATGGTGAATAGGGCCTTGGGGGCTTCGCTCCTCACACTGTCGCTAGGAGTGTCGTCACTGTCACAATCCTGTCAGAGGAAGATGTCGACGCTTGAGAGGAAGGTTAAGGTGATGGGGTGGTTGGTGCCTAGCTGTCGAAAGCTCTCCTTCCCCTCACTGTTGGATGAGGCCTCTGAATCATCGCCATGGAGATGCAAACTCAGGGCCATGATGTTTTTGGTTGTGCAGTTGGAGGCAGGAGATGTGGAAATTGCTACCTTGACCTTCCTCTACTCGCCCAGCATCGCGGCCAACCTCATTGGGGGTGCCCATCGCCGCCGCCAGGCAAGGACCGCGCCCTTGTCCTCACGTCCACCACCTCCACACGACCTCCATCGCCGCCATCTCCCGATCCCTTTGCCACATTTGCGCATGTAGTTCCCCATCGCACTTCCCCATCTTGCTTTCACGATTCCCCTTCACACACACCCTCTATCTATCCCTATTTGCGTTTGGGCTGAAATGGGCCTCAATGGGCTGTATGGGTTTTAGTTATTTTTGATCTATTAAGTTTTGATTTGGGTTTGGATTGGGCCATCTTGGCCTTGAGTGGGGCTGGGCTGAGACTGGGCCAGCCCAAGCCCACTTATTGACACCCCTATTTTCATGCAAACCGATGTACATCTAAGTCTCTCTTTCGGCCCAAGCTTTGATAATTCAATTATTTGAAGTGTTTTGGGGTAATTTTGAGGTCGGGATTAATCCTCTAATATCTCATATTTGTCTTTGGCAATCTCTTATAGCCTTCGAGTCCCCAGAATATCCCTACAATCTAGACAAATTGGAGCTATCTGTCAATTTTGGACTCTCTCTATAAATATTATCTCTTGTTGACTGTCAAGTGAAAACAGTTTAATAACACTGTTTCCTAGCTGACATCTCAATATGCTAGATTGGGATATTATTAAACCATTTTCCAATGTCAAAAGACGAGCTTGATTTGTCATGTTAACATTTGTTAGAATTTTTAAATAAATCAAAATATTATTATATTTTTTATATTTTCTCTTTCAATTGGAAGCTTGCATATGAGACACTCCTCCTTGCCATGATGGGCTGAACAGAATTAAACGAAGATTAATTAAATAAGGATGCAGGCATGCAGCTATTCACATATTCATCTGAAGGCATCCAGGTCCCACAACGCTAAGAAACCTTACTTGCTGACCAAATGCGAATGCATATCTATGTTTGCCTGTCAAATTACATGGACACACACACACACACACACACACACAAACAAAATACAACAGTTCATCCTCTACCCACCTAGATGAACAGTTCACCCAAAGAAATTAAAAGAAAAGAAAAAAAAAAAAAAAAGAATACTTGGGGTATGAAGCACCCCCAGCACACCAGGGACATAGCATATCTTTCAACTAGTAAGTGGCCTGCACTAATTTTGAACTGTCTTAAGGATCCAGAGCTTCAGAAAGATGTTCTCAAAGCAAGACTAACAGCTCTCTCATGTCCATCCCTAGCTGCATCTAAAGCTCTGAAAGGCTGGGAAAAAGTGGATCCCTGGATGGAGTATTAATCTTGTCAACCATCTCTACTAACTCCCCATCTGTCAGTGTCTTAAAATCAATGCCTAGCAACTAGCTAGGTGGGCTTTTTCTTTTGCTTTCCTTTGGAAATGCGCTTTAAGACTTGAACACTGTCCTTCATTTCCCTGTAGAATGATAGACAGGAATTAAAACAGTGTTTAAGACCATTTTTGGGGTGGGAAAAACCTGAACATGATATCAAAGGACAGATTGCATACCTTTTGCTCAGATATACAAGAAGATAGAACAAAGGCAGAAGAATCAGGATCAGTATGCACATAGCAAGATAAAGTACATTTAGTCTGCTTCTGCAGAATGGCATAAAAGAAAGAGGGTAAAAAGAGATATGTCACAGAACACCAGTCAAAATTGCTTTCAGTATGTGTGGAAGGTGAGCCCCCAAAAAAAACATGAAATGAAAAAAGATGATCTTACTCTGCCGCCTCTGGAGAAGGTTTTCGACCTCCAGTGCAGGGTGTGAGAATCACAAAACTGGCGAGGAAAAGCCTACAGAATAATACATAAAATATAGAAGATCATGTAAAGTAATACAAGTTCTAAACTACATTGACCTGGAATTTGGCATACCATGAAGACGACTTGATGAGCGACCTTGGTTGATGGGGGAAGCAGCTAACAGCAAGGCTCTGAATGAAATGGAAAGATAAGAACATTAATGTTCAGTGATACAATGATCAGCGACCATGATTTCATGGCAAAAAGGCAGAGGATCTGTTGATTTGTCTCATCAGTAAATCAATGGTATTCCATCATTAGGTTATATCAGCTGAAGGGGGATCCACTTGGAGACTAAAATTTGTTAAAGTTTTTTCCATGTAGAAGACACAGCATTATTTATGCAATCATTGTGTTGGTTTGACAGCGCACAGAGAATTATCAAGAGAAAACCTCTCAAAGGTGACGATTTCTTGCAACAGCAGCTGGATTGCATTGGACTTGGGCTTCTTGGACTCAATAATGGTCACAATGCAATGCGCCACATAATCAGCCAAGCACCGACCTCGAGTCTGCATCGAAGAATGACATACATTAACTTGTACAAATGAAGGCTCTGTCAGATGATGAAAAAGAAAACTGTGCACCCACTGCATTCAGGAGGACTCCATAAGGAAGAATTGTGCATCCACTGCATGCACCTCATCTTCAGCTTCAAGGGAAGGGTGGCAGTGGTGGTTTTTTTGCATCGGTTTCGGCCGGGTTTGAAACTGAAACAGTTTCGGGTTTCGGGTTTCGCCTCATTTCAGGCATATCAGGTGGGCATAAGAAGGGAGTAAACAGCCAGTTTCGGTTGTTTTTGGTTGGTTTCGGCTGGAACCAGTTGCAATATTTTTTAGATCTTCATGTGTAATATGCGGATTCACTTTGGTTTGATTACTCCAAATACTGACATGGTCTGCTAATATGTATGGTCTATCCTGCAGCTGCTTTTACAGGGAAAGATCCTCTTATTGGATGTGGAGGGCATTAGAGGTATGAGATGTAGCCACACCTTTCTTTCTCTGTGGGATTTGCTGGAATCTTATTGCAAATGCATCAAACGCAGTGGTGAAGATGCAAACAAAATGATACGAGCTGGAGCAACACTGGTTCAGCTGTACACAGCCTTTGCATATATATGAGGGACCCGCACTCATTCCTCAGATGAAGGTAATCAATGATAGTTGTTGAGTTTGTCTGGAAACTTGGCTTGAAGAATCGTTGGTTAGCTTTCTGGTTAGTATGAGCCATCTTTTGAAAATCTGAGACGAAAATTGCTGCAGTTAACATTTCTCATGAAGTATTTTCTTGGTTATTCAAACACAATGCTTTCAACAAGTTGCAGAAGTCTAACTTTTCCTAATCACATTTATGATGATCATATTTTCTTATGTTTACCATAGTATTTTGTATAATCCACCTTGCTGGGAAAAAGGCAAGCGCTAGTTTTGATAAGGTCAATCTATCATTATAAATTATCAGTGGTAAAATCCCTTTGGTGTTTCACATGGTTCATCTTAATGCAAATTTTGTATATAAGAGGCTGTTTAATGAATTTGAATCGGGTCATTCTATTCTATCACTATTTAAGGAAGGGGGACATGGCTCTATTTTGGAAAGATAGATTGTGCGATGATTTTTCTCTCTGTGGGGTTTTCCCTAACCTCTTCCTGCAGCCTGCATGTGGTAGCGGCTCCACTTATTCCAGTTTCTCAAATGCTTAATCTCTATTTATCTAGGAGGGTGTGGTCACCTATTTTTAGGAGGAGTCTGAGACAGTCAGAGATCAACTAGCTTGAGGATCTATTCTCTTGTTTATCCTCCATTTCCCTTTCTGAGAGTATGGATCGGTGGATTTGGTGGTGGGAGAAGGGAGGGAGTTTCTCGGTGAGGTCAACGCATAAACATCATTTCAGATGGTGACCTTAGGCATGGGCTAAAGTTTCAAGTGTGGAGGTCTCGGAGTCCGCTCAAGGTGAAGGTTCTCATCTAGAGAGTCTCTCTTGGTCAGCTCCCTACAAGAGATAGACTTCTTCGCTTCCTTTCAGATATCCAAACTTTGTGTGTTCTTTTTTGTTTTTTTTTTGGAAAAGTGGATAGTACCACTGTGGAAATGGATAATTATATCCCATCAAATATTTTATCATGTTTTCATAGATGTGACTGTGTATTACAAATTCAAGTCCCGTTTAGTGCCAAGCAAGCCACCATAATGAAAGATGAATCTGTATCGCAAAGCGTGGGCGTGTCAGTCACCGAAGTGACAACATGTTCTGCCTCCTGGGATTGGAGGACTTTAGGTTTATTTTTGCGCACCGTTCGACTTCGTTAAACGACAGTGGAGATGGGTCGAGACCCAAATTCTGCCGTTGGCTAAGCGCAATGATGTTAATTACATCTCTCTGAGAGAGAAAACTCTTGATTAATCACAGAATAGAAGATCTTGTGGTCATAAAGGAAAACATCCGATAAAGAATGTAAAGCAACAAAATATCTATTTGACATGAATCATTTTATTACGACAAATATCACATTGTTTGTTGGCATATATTATTATATGTATTATATATAATATATCTATATATATATTATTTATTTATTTATAACCAATGGCACAGAGGAGAGTCATCAAATGGAATGGAGTGAATGGCTTGAATGGGTCGACATGGGAGAGACTTGCCGTTTCTATTGGGTTGAGCATGAAGAAAGTGAAACGGCAGGGGGCTCCGTGACGTTTCTATTTGGAAACAAGTGGGTCGGCATGGGGGGACTCCTATACCGTTTCTATTGAAGGAAGTGGATCGACATGGAGGGCTCCCGTGCCGTTTCTATTTGGAAACAAGAAGTGGATCGGCATGGGGACTCCCGTGCCAGTTCTATTTGGAAACAAGTGAATCGGCATGGGGGGCTCCCGTGCCGTTTCTATTGGAAAGGATGTGATCGGCATGGAGGGCTCCCGTGCCGTTTCTATTTAGAAAGAAGTGAATCGGCATTGGGGGCTCCCATGCCGTTTCTATTTGGAAAGAAGTGAATCGGTATGGGGGGCTCCCGTGCCGTTTCTATTTGGAAAGAAGTGGATCGGCATGAGGGGCTCCCGTGCCATTTCTATTTGGAAAGAAGTAAATCGGCATGGGGTGTTCCCATGCCGTTTCTATCAAAGTTGTGCCAACTTGGTCATCATTTGTTTGTTCCTTTTTATTATTATTATTTTCCCCTTTTTCTTGGTGTCACATGTCGTGTTTCATCTGCTACATGTCCACTGCTATCGGCACATGTACTAGACCCTGCCGCTAACACACAAAGCCATTAGAAACGACACGGGTACGATACCTGCCGTAAACACACAAAGACATTAGAAACGGAACGGGTACAAGACCTTGCCATTAACACGCGGAACCATTAGAAACGGCACGGGTACAACACTATCAGATCAGATCAAAATATTCTCATATGCCGACTCACTTCCACGGCAAAAATTTGGCAGCACCTCCCCTCTATACAAGGATGTAGGAAGGTCATGATCACTGTCCATCAAGAATGGACACAACACCAACTTTGGGGTGTGTTTCACCATGAAAGGATGGTATCTGGCAATCAATCTGAGGCATGCCTACAAAGGAGTTGATGGAGCCCAGAACCGCAAGGCAAACATCTCGTACGAAATATTACCCAGAAACATAAATAGGGGGAGGGGAGAGAAGAGAACAACTGTGAGAGGTTCTAGTAATGCCAGCAGAGAGGTGGGAGATCTCTCACTGGGCCTTGTCACTTCTCTTATTCTTCATTATTCTAAAGCTTGAAAAAAAAGGAATAATAAAGAAGAAGGAGATGGAGGAGAGGAAAAGGTCTCTGCTCACGGCACCAAAGGGTGTATGGAGACCCCAGAAATGCTTTTCCAATGAGCAAAGAGATGAACCCCAAAGAGGAGTTAGAGAGAGAACGGCACACATCCATAAGAAAGAAAGGGGAAGGGAGAGACCGTGAAAGAGACTAGACAACAAACCATCTCATATATTCATATGTGTATCCTCATGGGCACACATCCCGATGAGTAAAAAAACATTCATGCTACAGGGAAACAACCAAAAAGGAAAGGAAAAAAACTCATAAATGGGGAAAGGGGATTCTGCTACAAGCTCTCCTGATTGCACTCACCCTCTCTTTCCTCCTCACGGTCTCTCCCACACAAGGAAAGACAAGAAAGAGAAAGAGACGCTCATTTCTCCTGGGAAAACTTGCGCTGCAAGCTTCATCCCTCTGGGAAAACCTCTTTTCTTCTAGACTCTCCCTCTCAGCAGGCCACTCCCTCGACCCAGCCCCTTTTCACGGACCAAGGCTCTCTTTTTATAGTCGCGATGTGAGAAAGGGCCTTTCTTTGAACCGGGCGGGGAGTATGATAACGGCGGGGGTGTACTTACCCCATTTCTGTGGGTCTTAGATGTTAACGGCGGGGGTGTACTTGTCCGCCATTTCTCTTGGGCTTCCTGTGTTAACGGCATGGATGTATTTGTCCGAGTTTCTCTTGGGTTCTCATGTGTTAACGGCGGGGATGCACTTGTCTACGTTTCTCTTGGGTCTCGTGGTTAACAGCGGGGATGTACTTGTTCGCCATTCTCTTAGGTCTTATGTTGCATGCATTGTCGACACCCATCAGACTTGTGTCAACCTCGTAAAGAACCTGTGTTGACGCAAGTGGACTTGCGTCGACCTCATAAGAAATGTGTGTTGACCTTACGAGAGAGGTACGTCAACCTCATGAGAAATGTGCATTGACCCTCATAAGAAATGGTGCGTCAACCTCATAAGAAATGTGTGTTGACCTCATGAGAGATGTGTGTCAACCTCATAAGAAATGTGCGTGACCTCACGAGAGATGTGCGTCGAAAACATAAGAAACGTGCATCGACCTGTGTCCTCCAATAGGTCGATTGTAGCTACAGATGAGGTCGACTCTAGCTGCTGATGAGGTCGACTCTAGCGGCTGGTGAAGTCGACTCTAGTTGCTGATGAGGTCGACTCTAGTTGTTGATGAGGTCGATCTAGTGTTCTTCCAGTTAGCCTAAATGACATTTGGTCAGTGTAGTGTCGACTCACATGGAGACTAGAGTAGAGTCAACTCACATTTTGTAAAAACTCATAGACAAGCAGAGTATGATATCCAATGGTTGTAATTCATCTCTGAAGATTGTTTGGGAGATTGTATTATTACAAAATGCCCTTTCATTCAAGTGGCATAAGGAAAAGGACTTTTGAACACGTGGCAGCCTTGGGTGCATTATTAGGTTTCTATACACATCTATTCTCGTACATAAGACTGTACACATACTATAAAGGCTCCTTCAATGCGAGCTTTTGCATATCATCTTCAGCAAGGACATCCAATTCAACCTCTCTTTCATTCATGCTGCCTCAAAATTATACGTCCACAACCACTGATACTATAAAAGAAAAAATAAATGAAGAAAAAGGGAGATAGCTCCCAAAAAATACCCTCGAAACAAAAGTTAGCAAACTAGGGTCTGCCAGGGGAGCCAAAAAAAAGAAAAAACAGAGCACATGAGCCACCTTAGAAACACACTCGCACCTGCCCCAAAACAAGATCACACCACAACAAAATCCCCACCCAAAACGTACATCTTCTGTGACGGAACGCCTCGGCCAAGCCCGTTAAACCGATAACGTACTTGATCCGAGTCCGCCTCCCGCGAACGGGCCGAAGCCTCGCAAGGGATACCAAACCACAGTCCGTGTAAACACAAAGGAAACACACCACATTTTATATATATTTCACAAGTTTACATAGCCATATTTCCACAAACTGAAAAGAAGTACAAGAGCCTGGGCCATACCTCGAGGTTACAACTGAAGAAAAAATAAACAACTAACTACACTACACTGTTGGAGCTGCTACTACACAGTTGGAGGTACCGACCCTGCACCACTACGGCGCGGCTCTGAACTGGAAGACGGTAGGTGAAACGTCCTCCTCGCTCTCAACTGTGGGGTAGGGGTGAGCCTCGCTAGTCACTGGCTCAGTAGGGAACTCCCCCAAAAACGAGCAAACCAAAAAAACCATAGGTACAAGCAATAACAGTACCAACAATTTATAAAACAGCTAAAGCAGGATATGAAAGCTGTAAAAGTACTCACCGTCTGCCGACTACAAAAACAACTGTAATAATTAAACGGCAAACCAGTACAGGTGTATAAGCTAAAGTAGAGACAGCTAACACGAGCCACGTGAACTGGTTCGCGACACCAGAAACTGACTCGGACAAGCTAACACAAGTCACCTCAGTCTCGCAGCCACGGACGAAAGGTCCAGCTGCCGCTCCACGTGAAAAGGTCAAGCAACTGTGGAGACCAACCAAACACCACCACCTGCGGACCACACGGTCACAGGCCCATTGCCTGGCACCTCAGAGACCCTGGCCCGGGCGCTCGCTAGAGTGAGGCACTGGAAAAGGACTAGCTGGGGACCAGTGTCGACTACTGGTGTCCGTGCCCCCAACTACGAGCGCGCTACAAGTGACTAAAGACAAACACAAGTGTCACTGTCCCACTGTCGTCTTTCCCTCAGCCGGACGTGCACTCAAAAACAAGAGTGAGGGTGTCCAGGTCAGACGACACGACCTCGACGGTACAACACAGTACGGGACAAAGCCCCGAGCTAACAGCCTGGCTCACAAGAACCTGGGGCACCCAACTGGAGAGGTAACCACGGTAGGCGTCGTACTACTCGCCACGTACACAAAACCACGTGCACGTCACCACACCAAAAACCCACGTGAAACCTCACGTAAACCACAAGTAACAACGGTCCACTACACGTGACCCAACTGGACTCGCGTAAACAACGCGCAACCACGAAAGTAAGTAAGTCACTGCATACTCCGTATGTCTAAATACAGAACCTTGTGCACTCAGTGCCCACAGGTGCCAACGCACCATTCATTATCGGTAAAAATAATCATTGCTGCTATACACTAGTTGGCGGCAACATCGACTACCGCTTATAATATAAACGGCAATGACTCTGGCCTTTATATCCTGGCTGATGACCTGGCGTCAATCGATCTTGACGCCAAGATCTACAGCCTCTATCCCTGCAGAAAACCCTAATCGATCCCACATGCATCCTGATCCCGAACCATTGAGGAAAAAGGAGGGAATAGTTTCCTCTAACATCCACGCACTATAATAAACTAAAACAGCATGCTTTACTACTTAAATCATCAAACCACCCATTATCCTCCCATGGTGCAACTTAATCCAAATGCATTAACATCTGATTCAGGTGGTTACGTCGTATTTTATGTTTCTACAGAGCTAACAGGTTCGTCCCCTACCTCTAAACACGCTTAAACCTCCTGAATTCTCCCGGTTCACACCGAACCCTCCGCGAGCTCCCACGGGAATTGCACACGCTACGACATTTTCTCGTGCGATCGGCAACGCCACACGTCCCACGATACTCCACCCAGTCTCCGTGTACCTGTTGGAAGCTTTAGGGACACGGGGGCATGAAGCTGGGGCAAGAGAGAAAGAACCAGGTAGAAAACCTGCTCTCAGGTGACCCTATAACCTGCAGAATTCTCAGGTTGGCGTCAACCCCTCTGCCGCCAATGGCAACCGCCACCACAAACGTCCACATCCTATGTCGTTAAGTCATATCTTAACGTCACTTTACATGGACGTTAACTCATTAAACGTCCATATCTGGCCGTCAATCTGCAACCACACAAACCAATGCTGTTCTGTTTTAGGTTCCAAACCTGCACATTCCGCAAACCTGCACCATACCTGATCACCACACATCCAACCACACAACACTGGCCTCATAGCGACCATCACAACCATTACACACATGATCCGCATGGATCCGAAAAGCACGCGACGTTACATTTTCCCTCAACCAAATACAAGTTCTAAATTGGCTAGCCAAACATACATCTAAAGGAGATAAGTACGAATCTTGGCTCCATAGTTGTCAAGATGCCCACCTAAGTGGCACCTAAGCACTGCCTAGCTAGGCAGAAAGGTGCCAAAATGATGGCTAGGTGGAGGTCCACCTTTTAGGGACCCAAAAAGGCATCCTAAGGCAGTGCCTAGGCGGGCTAGGCGAGTGCCTTGGCCCGCCTAGGATGCCTTAAGTGGTCTAAGCTTTTTGATGCATAGTTTAAGTTATGCTTAGGTGGTCTAAGACCTATGATGCATGGTTTAATAGCTTATTTTTCTGAATATCATTTAAGCAAATGTTGTATTTATATAGTTTCATTTACTTAAAATATTACATGTAAATAAAGAAGTACCTCTTATTTGAATCTTATAAAAAAGATTAGGAAATCATATATCTTCTGTGGTGTTATGATCCTGTTTGGGCCTGAGCCAAACGGGCCTCCACTGGAATGAGAGAGGGAAGACAATTGCTGGTGAGGACGAAGACCTGCAAACCAGAAGAGGATCAGGAGGCCCGGTGAAGACCGGGGAACCCCTCCGATGCCTAAGTCAGTGAAGAGCTTGAAAGGCAGGGGTTTCGGAAAGGCGAGAATGGTTTCGCGTGAGGAAGAGAACGTACCGTTGCATGTATTGTACCTGTGCTTTTATAGGCATTGGTACAGAGGCCAACGTGCGTAACGTTAGGCAGATCGTGCCTGAAGACGCCCTTGACGCACGCGCATAACGGGAGGAGTTATGACTCCGGTGTCCGTTAGGCTGCCAGGCAGTTCACGCCCCTTGATGGTGGAGAACGTGGCCTGGGACGGTTACAGTCGCTCTGTAAGCCAGGGAGCCTGTTCGGAACCCTTTGGGACGCTTTCCGAGCAGGTGACCCACATGGGGGATCGAACCTGCTGTTCGGTCATGTCGAGGGTCGTTCCACGCAGTAAGGTTACTATTCTTGTGCGGAACCTTTCTGCAGGTGTTTCGGTTGAGGAGGAACAGATGACCCGCTCGGGGGCAGGCCGCCACCAGGCTTGACAGTGTCCGATCAAGCTGGCGGTATTCTTGAGATCATCACATCGTCTTGGGATAACGTGACCCGTTGAGATAGGGCCACGTCAGTTGACAGACGCGCACGGGCCGTAGAGGCCATTATGGGTATAGGCGGCCAGATTTGGCCACCACATTGCCCCCCACGCTCTCGAGTGGCTCGGTGAGACGAGCATTTCGAGGGCGTCATTTCTGCATTTAATGCGATGGTCCGTTGTGGGATGTCGCCGCTTGGAGCCTGGGTAGGCGGTTAACCCATCATGATGGGTGCGAACCGCACCATGCTTAAGGTGTTGCCGTCGCGTTCGGACGGTCGCCAACACTGTACCCGAAGGGGCACATTCAAAAAACGGGAAGGAGCGGCGTTTGGGGCCCGCCTCGAATTTCGTTCCCCCCCCCTTTCCTATAAGAGGGGAAGAGACGAGGAGGGAGCTACGCCTTCCAGAAACCTTCCAGCTTTTAGCTTTCGCGCTTTCTTGCCTTCTCCCGTTTCCATCTTCTCCTTCGTCCCTTTGTGCCGTCGTTGCCCCTTACGATCCTTCCAGCAATGGCAAGCAAAGGGAGGGCCGTCGCCGGAGCGAGCGGGGTGACCGTCGCGGCGTCCAGTGGAGTACGATGCCGCCACTACAGCGGGCTCCGCGAGCGCTTCAGGATCGGGGAGGAGTACGAGATCATCGACGCCAAGGAGAGCGACTCTATCCTGGTGAACAAACCAGGCTGCCTGATCCTCTCTGTTGACCACCTAGAGGCAGGCTTCCGGCTGCTTCTACCGGAGGTGGCGAAGGCGCTCCTGAATACCTGGGGTGTTTCGCCGATACAGCTTACGCCCAACACTTGGAGATACATATGTATCTTCGGTGTCGTCTGCAAGTTGAAAGGGATCCGGGGCTCGGCGGACGTCTTCCGAGCGCACTTCAAGCTGTCTGCTTCGCGGGCGTCGGGAGCAGACATCTACTACGCCAAGCACCGAACAGACCGGATGCACATCGGCCTGTCCAACAAGTACTCCAACAACAAGGGTTGGATGGACAGGCTGTTCTTCGTGCGCCACCGGAGTGGTGCTGAGTGGGGATTTCCCACTGTTATGCGCTCTGCGCGGAAGGACAGCTTTCCGAAGCTGATCCAGGACGAGGCGAAGGCGTCGGACAAACTTCTCCGAGCAGGTGTTCGGAATGGAGAAGGATACGTGACCGAGTACTTGCTCGTCAAGTACGGGTTGAGCAAACCATGGAGTAAGTACACGACCTATCGATCGTTTACTTGTTGGTTTTAATGATTTTGCTCTAACTCTTCTTCTTCTTCTTTCATGTGCAGCTGCCACGGAGCTGGAGGCTGGACGGGATCAGGAGGTGAACGAAGACTTCGCCGAGCAGATCCCTGTCACGGCGCATATGGTGTACGAGGGCGATGATGTCGCGGCTGTTGTTCGGGTTCCCTCTGCCGTGAGGGTTAGTACCGCTGTAACAACGGCGCTCACCGCTCCTTCGCCTGCCACGAAGCGTCCTGCCGAAGCACGGGCCTCTGAAAAGGGGCCTGAAAGGATCCGGCTGAAGAAGAAGGCTACCCAGGAGGTGGTTCCGGCTGGAGTTCGGGCTTCTTTGGCGGAGGGTGACGGGGCGAGCCGGCCTTCTGCTTTCGCTAAGAAGAGGCCGGTTCTGATTGAAGAGAGCGCGGAGGAAGAGGAACAGCTCCGTGCTCGGAAGAAGAAGAAGGCAGTCCGAGCTACCCCTCCACGCGACGGGAGGGGGTTGAAGAAGAGGAGGGGGTGCAGTTGTTGCTGCACAGAAGAAACAAGGCCGTACAATCGGCCGATCAGAGAGTGCCATGGGTGGCTTCCACAGAGCGCCCAGAGGTCGCGCAGGAGATGGCGACCGAGCTGGGGCTCGTCGTCGTGAGCGACGGGTCCAGAAGCCCTGCTCTGGAAGAGGCCAGGGGCTCTACCTGTTCGAAGGATGGGGAGCCCTCTGGTGCTTCCAACGTTGGTGGTGCGGAGCACGGTGCTACTAGCAACACCGCGGGGGCTCCTTCCGTAAGGAGCGGAGGGATTGCGGCGTCTCCTGTTCGGCAGGAGGAGGTCGCCGATGCTGTGGAAGTTTCCGCCCCTGTTGGGGTGGTCTTGAGTGGCGTGGTGGCGGCAGCGCCAACCACGATTCTTTCTTTGGAACAAGAAGTGGTTCCTGCAGCGGGGACCACTGAAAAGGCGGCCGCGACGTCGATGGCGTCCGAAGAGGTTGCCGCTTCCGCCGGGGGAATCCTGCCCCCCATGCCCCCCTCCGAGGTGGTTGCTAACGAAGAAGCAACCTCCAAGGCAGTCGAAGGTAATGGGGGGGAGGGTGCGGGTGCTGCTCGGGCTGAAGAGTCCGAAGACGACCGAAGACCTCTTAGCGAGGCGCTTCTGAAGAGACCTCCCGGAGCTCCTTCGGTGGCAGCGTTGGAGGTGACCCTTCATCGGATGGAGGATACGCCAAGAGAGCTGCCTGCGAGCCCCACTGCTTCTCGTCTTGAACGGTTGGCAAGGTGCCTAGACCTTCCTTCCGAACAGACTCCGGAGAAGTCAGTGGAAGGTTACCAGCCAGAGTGGCAGATAGAAGATGGTCTGAGCGACGTCGACGTAGAGGCACTTGCGGACGAAATGTCCAAGTCGCTGGGCACTCTGAAGGCTTTAGCTGTTCGGGGCCAGAGACAGAGGTATCTCTACGAGGCGCAGATAGCCTTCTGTGATGATCTTTCGGCGAGGCATAAAGCTCGCGAGGCGGCGCTGGAGGAGGAGGTGAAGAACCTCAAAGCTGCTCTTCATGCCGCGAAGCTAGATGCTACCTTGGCGCGGGCCGAAAAGGACGCCCTAGCCAAGGTAGTAGTAGATGCGGAGGCCCGTGCCGTTGCTGGTTATAAGGCCGGGCCAGAGTACAAGGAAGACTTGGAGCAGTATGGGGCTCGCTGCTACAAAGTGGGCCTCAATGCTGGGAAGGAGGCGGGGGAGAGGCTTTCTTGGGTCGAACGCGCCCGAGAAGCCTTCGAGGCTGCTGTTCGGGAATGCCAACGCCGCACTCAAGATGTCCGTTTAGATGGTGTGCGGTTCGCACAATTCCAGTCTGGGCGGATGTCCTCTCGGGTGAGGTTGCTGGTCGTTCCGAACAAGCTCCTTAATTCCCTGCCTCATGTCTTCTTGTACTTCTCTTTTTGTAACTTCGGCCAAGAAAGGCTTGTAAGCACAAGAACCTTTTATGAATGAAATTCTCTGCTTTATGGATTTTTCTGTAGCGTCTCTTTCTCTATCTTCTCCCTGTTATGGTTGTTCCTGCTCGGATCGGAATCCGTTAGCTTCGTGAGTATTGCATGTAAACACAGATCGTTGGGTACCGTAAAGGAGGTTCCGATCAGGTATATATGCCAAATGCTCGTGAAGCAACAGGAGTAGGGAGAAGAGAGGTTGGATGCTGAAAGAAGGCTTTTATAGATGATAAGCCTTAAGATTAGAGACATGCCAAGTCCTGGGAATGGCCTCGCCACTAGGAGTAGTTAGCTTATATGAGCCTTTCCCAAGGACGTGGGTGACCTGATAAGGTCCTTCCCATTTGATGGCAAGTTTGCCTACTGCTCTTCGGGGGTCCGAAGCCGAACAGCGGCGCAAGACCAAATCTCCCACGTTGAACCGCCTCTCCTTGACCCGCGCATTATAATATTGCGCAAGCCGTTGTTGATAAGAAACGAGGCGAATGCTGGCGTCGCTTTGTCGTTCGCCCAGCATGTCCAAGTTCTCTCGGAGAGCACGGTTATTGGCGGCTTCGTCGAAGTGGGTTGTTCGGATGGTTGGAAGGGCCACCTCCAGAGGTATGATCGCTTCCGAGCCGTAGGCCAGGTGAAAAGGTGTTTCCCCTGTGGCTACCCGAGCGGTTGTGCGGTGACACCATAGGACATTTGGGAGTTCGTCAATCCACGATCTACCCGCAGCTTCCACTCTCGTGCGGATCCCGTGCAGCAATGTTCGGTTGGCGTTTTCGACCAAACCGTTAGCCTGGGGATGAGCCACGGAGGTGAAGTGGTTGTAGATCCCGAGCTCGGCGCACTTTTGCTTGAAGAAGGTGCTGTCGAACTGTCTCCCGTTGTCAGATGTAATCACCCTTGGGATGCCAACCTGCAGAGAAGGTTCTTCCATACGAACTTCCACGCGGCTTGTTCGGTGATTGTGGCAACAGGTTCGGCCTCGATCCACTTGGTGAAGTAGTCGATGGCCACGAACAGGAACTTCTTCCGCCCTTGGGCCTCTGGAAAGGGGCCCAAGATGTCAATGCCCCATCTAGCGAAAGGGCATGGTTCGAACAGACTGTGAAGCTGTTCGGCCGGCTGCTTGATAAGCACTCCGAACTTTTGGCATTCTGGGCATTTCTTGACAAAAGACATGCAATCCTTCTGAAGAGAAGGCCACCAGAACCCTACTCGGATGATGCTGCGTGCTAGCGTTCTGCCCCCCAGGTGGCTTCCGCACAGTCCCTCGTGAACTTCTTCTATGGCCGCGAGGGCCTCCTCAGGATTGAGGCAACGCAGGAGAGGTCTAGCGAGGGACCGTCGGTAGAGTTGCCTTCTACGAGGGTGAAGTGCTGAGCGCGCATTCTGACTTTTCGAGCTTCGCCCTGTTCGGGCGGAAGTTCGCCCCGGAGTAAGTAGGCCAAAGAGGGTCCACCCAGCTCAGGGTTGATGGGCCCGTTTCTATGGCAGCTACATCTACTTCCGTGCTCGGTGAAACGAGCTCTTCTATAAACACAGAGCAGGAAGGGGCGATGTCACCCGAAGATGCCAATTTGGCCAGTGCATCGGCACGCGCGTTCTGCTCCCGTGGAACATGAATAACTTCGAAGTATATAAGGCCCTCTGTCTGGCTCTTGACCTGTTGGAGGTATTGAGCCATGCGAGGTTCCCTTGCTCCAAACTGTCCATTCACCTGGCTGGCAACCAACTGGGAGTCACTAAAGACTCTAAGCCGAATGGCCCCAAGGTGCCTAGCCATGCGAATACCGGACAGTAAAGCTTCGTATTCGGCGACGTTGTTGGAGGCTGGAAAGCAGAAACGGAGGGCGTATTGGAACTCTAACCCCTCCGGGGAGGTGAGGACTAAACCTGCCCCGCTTCCGGTGACACAAGAGGATCCGTCAACATAAAGCTCCCATGGGGGTTCGTCTGCCAACGGTGGATCCTGCTCGGCCGGAAGGGTACATTCCGCCACGAAGTCCGCAAGTGCTTGCGCTTTAATCGCCGTCCTCGGCCAGAAGCTGATGTCAAACTCACCAAGCTCTATCGCCCACTTGACCAACCTGCCGGAAGCCTCCGGCCGCTGAAGGATGGATTTCAACGGTTGATCGGTCAGGATTGTAACGGAATGGGCCTGGAAATAGGGCCTAAGCTTCCAAGCAGCTGTGACGAGAGCAAGGACGAGTTTTTCTGCCCTAGGGTACCTCCTTTCAGCTTCTTGGAGGACCCTGCTGATGTAGTAAACAGGATGCTGTGCCGCTCCTACTTCTCTGATCAAAACCGCGCTGATGGAGTGTTCAGTGACCGAAAGGTACATGAACAGAGGTTCTCCGTGCACAGGCTTTGAGAGAATCGGAGGGGCCGCCAAATATGCCTTCAGCTCGGTGAAGGCGGCTTCGCATTCGTCAGTCCACAGTACTTGCCCCCCTTGCTTCGAGGAGCTTTTAGGGCCTCGGAGCAACTTGAAGAAGTTAAAACTTCTCTCTGCTGCTCGGGACATGAACCTGTTCAGTGCAGCAAGACGTCCTGTCAGACGTTGGACGTCGCGCACTGTCTTCGGACTGGACATCTCAAGCACTGCTTGGATTTTTTCCGGGTTCGCCTCTATTCCTCTGTTTGATACAGGAACCCGAGGAACTTACCCGACCGAACACCAAACGCGCACTTGGCAGGATTGAGCTTCATGTTGTACCTTCGCAGGACTGCGAAAGTTTCCTGGAGGTCGGAAATGTGATCAGTACTCGGAAGAGTCTTGACCAACATGTCGTCTACGTAAACCTCCATGTTGCGCCCGATCTGCTGCTCGAACATTTTGTTGACCAGCCGCTGGTAAGTCGCGCCTGCATTCTTCAGACCAAAGGGCATCCTGGTGAAGCAGTATAAGCCTAGGTCTGTAACGAACGTCGTGGCGTCTTGATCCGGAGGGTGCATGCTGATCTGGTGGTAACCAGAGTAAGCATCCAAAAAGCTGAGAAGCTCGTGCCCGGAAGTAGCGTCCACCAACTGGTCAATGCGCGGCAGAGGGAAATTATCCTTGGGCGTTGCCTTATTAAGATCTTTGTAATCTACGCACACACGCCATTTGCCATTGGCCTTGCGTACGAGGACCACATTGGAGATCCATCTTGGATATTGGGCTTCTCGGAGGAGCCCAACAGTTCGGCCTTTGGTCACGTGATCCTGAATCACGGTCTGCCGTTCTCGGTTCACAGGTCGCCTCCTTTGCTGTACTGGTGGGATCCGTGGATCCAGCCGAAGGCGGTGCACCATGACTTCCGGAGGAATGCCTGGAAGGTCGTCATCGGACCAAGCGAACACGTCCAAATTGGCCAGCAGGAAGGCTGTGTAGCGCTGCTGTTCGACCTCTGTCAACAGGGCACCAACGTACAGGACGTGTTCGGGGTCGTCACCCACCTGAATAGGGATTAGATTTTCAGCAGGCGCTCCTCGGCTAGTTGAAGGCTGATCGGAAGCCGGAGGAGCCGGAACAGCGAGTGGTTGCTTGTCTCTTAGGGAGAGGACATAGCAACGGCGAGACTCGCGCTGACATCCGAGCACTTCACCCACACCACTCGGAGTAGGAAACTTCATCTTCTGATGGAGCGACGAAGGTATTGCTTTAATGCGCCCGATCAGACCTCTGCCTAGGATAGCGTTGTATCCAGGCATATTGTTGACGACCAGAAAGTCAACAATTTTGGTCACAGCCTTTGGAGCCATTCCCAAGGTGATCGGAAGGCGAATCCTTCCCATGGGCTGGACTGAAACTCCCGAAAAGCCGAACAATGGCGAATTTACAGGAGTGAGTTGATTGGCACGCAGGCCCATGAGAACGAAACAGTCGTAAGCCAAGACGTCGGGAGCACTTCCATTATCTACCAGAATCCGGCGCACATTACAATGGTTGATGGTGGCCGAAACGACCAGCGCATCAGTGTGCGGGGTCGTAACCCCTACAAGATCTTCATCCGAGAAGGTTATACCATCTTCGGACTGTGCGCGTGCGGGACTGGTAGGATATGGGGCCGTCCGAACAGCCGGGGGCCTGTCTACGACATGCACTCGCCTTGCGTAATCGCGTCGGCTTCGAGTGCTTTCACCGCCCGCGCCGAAGCCTCCCGCGATCACGTTGATCTCTTGCCCATTGGGCTCGTTGTTGATCGGCTGCTCGGGAGTGTGGTCTCGGCGTCGGGGGCGCTCTTCGTTACGGCGCACGAACTGTCCAAGATAGCCACGCTTGATTAGGTCTTCGATTTCGTCCTTAAGCTGGCGGCACTCGGCGGTGTCGTGGCCGTGGTCGCGGTGGAAGCGACAGTATTTATTCTGATCGCGCCTCCGGGGGTCGGAGCGCATTCTTTGTGGCCACCGAACAAATGCTTCATTCCTGATCTCCGCCAGGATCTGTTCGGGTGCCACGGTGAGGGGGGTGTAGTTGGTGAAGGGGCGCGGACGACGCGGAGAATCGCCATTGCGTCGTCCCTTCTTCCGATCACGGTCGGAACCGTTGTCGGAAGGTCACTTTTTTTCCGACTGCTCCCCCTGTTCGGCCCTGCTCGCCGCCAGGCTCTCCTCGCAGGCCGCGTGGCGCTGCGCGATGGAGAGTAGTTCGGCGAGGGTGGCGGGTTGCTGGACGCCGAGAGTCCTCTGTAGAAAGCCGTCACGAGTGCCCTGGATGAGAGCACTGGTGGCTAGAGGGACGTCCAGGCGCGAGATGCGAAGCGCCTCTGTTCGGAACCTCTTGACGAAGTCCCAGAGTGCCTCGCCTTTCTTCTGGCGCACGGTCAGGAGAGAAGCCGCCGTCCGCGGCTGAGACCTTCCACCAAGGAAGTTGTCCCGAAAGGACTTCTTCAGTTGGCGGAAGGAGGTGATAGAGCCCGCAGGGAGGGTTTCAAACCAAGCCCTGGCGGTCTCCTTAAGGGTTGCAGGGAAAGCCCTGCACTTGGCCGCATCTGACGCTCCGTGGAACACCATATGCGATTCGAAGCCGTGGATGTGGTCGGCCGGGTCGGTTGTGCCGTCGTAGGGCGCGATGGTGGGAAGAGGGATCTTGGAGGAGACCAGGGCCTCCAGAATCTCCCTACTGAAAGGAGATCGGAAGTCCAAGTCGTCCTCCGCTGGAGCCTTGCCCTCCGCACGCTGAACCATCGCGTCCATGCGGCGTTCGAGGTCGACCACACGCCGAAGGCGCCTGGCGAGCTCCTGCTCGGAGTTGGCGGGGCCCCCTCGTCCAGAGGCGTGGGAGTTGCCTCCTACGACCGATCGTGGTGGACGGGGTGAGACGATAGAACACCGGGGCGAGCGCCCGCGGCGCTCTGGTGCCCGCTCCTCCGATGGGGCCCAATGGGACCGGCGTGGCGACTCTGCCTGCGGCTCCTGAGGCGCCGGGGGGACGTGGGAGCGGCGATGCGACGATTCCGCCTGCCGCTCTCGCGGCAGGGAAACCGCCGGAGCCGCTGCTCCCGCCAACTGGGCCTGCAGGGCGAGGCAGATGCCCGTCAACTGCTGCATTTGCCCTCGAAGTTCCGCTACTTCGAGGGCAGTTGTAGGTGCGGCAGCCGGCGGTGCTGAGACGTCGTGATTAGCACCGGCGGGGGCGACGGTGACGTCGCCGGGGGGGATCGGCGGCGAGAGTCCCCTCGTGACTGACGGGACCTCGTCGCCCTGCTTCCTACGTTCTGGTGTGAGGATCGCCCTCGAGCCATGGCAGCGTCGTTCCCACAGACGGCGCCAAATGTTGTGGTATGATCCTGTTTGGGCCTGAGCCAAACGGGCCTCCACTGGAATGAGAGAGGGAAGACAATTGCTGGTGAGGACGAAGACCTGAAAAACCAGAAGAGGATCAGGAGGCCCGGTGAAGACCGAGGAAACCCTCCGATGCCTAAGTCAGTGAAGAGCTTGAAAGGCAGGGGGTTTCGGAAAGGTGAGAATGTGTTCGCGTGAGGAAGAGAACGTACCGTTGCATGGTATTGTACCTGTGCTTTTATAGGCATTGGTACAGAGGCCAACGTGCGTAACGTTAGGCAGATCGTGCCTGAAGAGACGCCTTGACGCACGCGCATAACGGGAGGAGTTATGACTCCGGTGTCCGTTAGGCTGCCAGGCAGTTCACGCCCCTTGATGGTGGAGAACGTGGCCTGGGACGGTTACAGTCGCTCTGTAAGCCAGGGAGCCTGTTCGGAACCCTTTGGGGACGCTTTCCGAGCAGGTGACCCACATGGGGGATCGAACCTGCTGTTCGGTCATGTCGAGGGTCGTTCCACGCAGTAAGGTTACTATTCTTGTGCGGAACCTTTCTGCAGGTGTTCGGTTGAGGAGGAACAGATGACCCGCTCGGGGGCAGGCCGCCACCAGGCTTGACAGTGTCCGATCAAGCTGGCGGTATTCTTGAGATCATCACATCGTCTTGGGATAAACGTGACCCGTTGAGATAGGGCCACGTCAGTTGACAGGACGCGCACGGGCCGTAGAGGGCCATTATGGGTATAGGCGGCCAGATTTGGCCACCACACTTACTAATAAAAAGTTAAATCTCTAATCGAGGAAGAAAATTACGATTTTGATGATTCCATCAAAATGTTGACCTTCTAATCTCTCATAATTTAATTTAACAAAAAATTTCTTAATTTGAATAAATCATATAAAATACTAAAAATATAAAATCCGGTGAAATAAGTCAAACATATATGTCACTTTTCCAAGGAACTCACTCTCCTACTGACAACAAGTAGTCTGCTTAAGATCTCTCGGGATTTAGTAAAACCTAAGCTACCATCACCCAAACTCACAAGAAGTGTGGCTTTCTAATTTCTTTTCAATTTTTAAACATACTGTGGGATTACGAAGTGAACTGCTTTAGTTAGTAACTTGTTTCAAGTGTGATAAGATATTGCACTTTCTATTTTCATTTAACGTATTTACAGAATGAGTATTTACTTGTTTGTTTTAAAAGTTAGAAATTAGTTTTCTGATGATATAATGATATTTGCACTTCCTGTTCTTATTTAGTGTGCTTGTTTATTTGAAGATGTCGATTTAGATTTTTTATGACTTTATGATATATAATGTGAGTTTGTTTACTTGTAATTTAATTTTTGTTGGTTTCATATAGTTTTGACCTTTTTGTTGTGACATTTTATTTTTTGTAAGTATTTTTTGTGATATGTATGTATTATTTTAATAATATATTTGTCATATTTATGAGATGTCATTGCAATTATGTATGCCATATTATGATCTTTCTTTATTGAATTTTCATCATCATATATATTTTTAGAGACATAAATATCATATAAGAGGGGCACTTGAAAATAACTCATACTTAGTTCCTTTCTAAATGCCTAGGCACCGCTTAGGCGGGCACCTAAGTGCTTAGGTGATTTGAGACCCCAACCTACGCCTTGGTCATCTTGGCGCCTTGACAACTATACTTGGATCCACGTGCAGACTATGCTTCCGAATGCTTCGAAATACCTTTCTTTCCAGTCACGTCAAATCTCCATTTTCTAGTAATGTCTGCCATCCATCTAGGTTTGATCAAAAGTAGACTAGATTTCAAACATTTAACCACGCCTTCATCAGAGACTCCAATCAACTTTGCAGTTTCACATTCCAATATCTCCATTAAAATCTTAACCTTGTTCAAGATATCTAAAACCTTACCCTCGGAGAGCTTCCCAATGTCCACAATCGCAGTCTCCTCCCCTTGAAAAGCATCCTCGACCAACTGCACCGCCACACTCAGATCTTCTGATAATGGAATCATGTCCAGAGAGATTAATTAAGGCTAGAGGCAGAGCTGCAACTACCACCTCCCCAATCCTAACATCCCATGGCCACTATAACTACCGAGGGTGGAGCTCGACACACCAGACTGAGGAGAAGCACAGAAACGCGACTGCAGACCTCGAACAGGACTAGTTGAGGGTGAACAAACCAGACCAGGGGGCGAAGTAAGAATGGTGATCACTGTTGCGAACAAGAACCAAACCTACACAATAAACGTAAAAGCAAGACATGGAAACACCACCAAGAGTACGTACTATGCCGCAGTCAAATGGATCTGCCTAGAGGAGTCACCTCGCCACCAATGCCGAAGACAACAATACGAGTAAGGGGAACAAAAGCTCCTATGGGTATGAGATCAACCTGAGAGATGATCCCAGACAAAATACCACACAAGGGGAACAAGAACCTCCATATGGAGATGGCGACCAAACTGAGAGGCGTGAGGACGATGCGAGAAACCCCCATAGTTCGTGCTCATGACCCTTTTGGAACACCTAGAAACCTCACTGAGCTAACCCATACACACGTTAAGACGGTTGTGACCAAGATATAATTTTCGCAGTGACGAAAGTCTTCTAAGGGCCTTAGAAAGGCTTCCGTAGAGATTGTTCCCATCAAGAAATAAATTGTGTAGTGATAAGAGTTTGCCAAAACATGCATATAGGAATGGCACCTTGCAAATGATTCAAACTCAAAACTAGAGATGTGAATCTTAAGAGATCTCCCAGATCGTGTGGGATGCTACTATTCAAATTATTTCCCCAACGTCTCGAGAGAAGATAGTCTTTCAAGAGATGTTGGGATTAGGGGTGTAAATAAGCCAATATGTTCGGCGAGTAGCTTGACATTCGGCTCGATAAAAGTTCGGTTCAACTAGTTTATTAGACAATTGAGTCAAGTTTGAAAAAAAAAAAAAACTCAGTTCATAAATGAGCCGAGTTTGAATACATGTGAGTTCGGCTTGATTATACTTGCGAACAACTCCTTTAAGTACTCGTTAAGAATTCGATTAAATACTCATTAAGAATTCATCTAAATACTTATTAAGAACTTGTCAAAATACTTATTAAGATTTAAGAGTTCATTTAAATACTTATTATTAAATAAATTAAATTATTAAATATTTCATAGAGAATATAAATTCTTTGTTTACTTTGACATAATGAGAAGTAATAAATAAAAATAGAAGTTAGGGGTTGATATGTAAAAGTTAAAATATAAAGAGTGTAATTTAAAAAAAATATTTGATTGATCTTAGCCATCCATTATCCCATCCGACGGTCAAGGTAAAGATGTTAAATACGAGGGTGTATATTACAAATTTATGTAAGTTAATTAGAGTATATACATAAAATTTAGTTTTAAATAAATCATGTAAATGGAGGTATCAATGCAAAATTCAAATTTTGAAGTTCCTCAAGCACTGCTTTCATCTTCTTCTTCCTCCCGACTTACAGGTCACGTGATGGCCCCGCCCTGCCCGATGCAGTGAAGGGTCCACCACAGTCGGTCATCGAAGTGTCCGACGACCACCATGGACGCCCCCTCCTGTACGAGAAGAATCTTTTGGCGGCTGCAGTGCCACCCTTGGTGATGCGGATCACCAGTGGTGCTGACGCCTTGGGATCGAAGTTGCAGTGGCATGCCGGTGCCCCCGGTGGTGCAGCCCCCGCATGATGATTCTAGCTTTGCCAGACGTCGTCTGTGGGCCCTCTGGTGGCATCCTCCAGTGGCCCAGCCTTCCGACCACCTACACCCGTCGCCCACTAAGCCCAGCCCTACAATGGTCGTCACTCCAGTATAATCCCATATCGGACTTTGAAAGAACATGGTGACTTGATTTTTTTTTTATTTTTTTCAAGGGAGTCCGCAACACCCTATACCCACTGTGACTTTGTGGGCTTTTGTCCTTTGGCTAGTGAGCTCAAGTTCAAGTATCAACTTGGTTTGCGGAATCTAATTTTAGGGTGGTTTTAACTCTTCAAAGTTGGGGTCAAAAATTGATTAAATATTAAATTGTTTGTACTCAGTTGAGCTAAACTAAAATTTAAATTGTTTGAACTCGTGCTCGAATTTGAGCTTGGATTTGAATTAAAAAATTTAAAATTATACAAGTTTGAGCATTTTTGAACTTGTGCGAGTGAGCAAAAGTTTGGACGCGTTTATGTAAATTGAGTAGCGCAAAGTTTGAACATTTAAAAGTGAATCAAATCGAGTTCGAATGAAAATATAAGTTCTCGATGGGTATCGAGCCAAGTTAGAGCTTAATTAAATGAGTTTGAATTCGAGCACAGGTGTTACTCATTTACACCCCTAGTTGGGATTGAATGTTGGAGTGAACTAGTATGGAGGGAAGATGTTTGTCTCTTCATCGCACGCTAACTTAGAAAGTGAGTAGATTACATGTAAATTGGGAGATTAATAAATTGATTATTTTTAAATACAAATAATTTATTTAATCAATTTAAATAATTTAAATTTTAACGATAACAAAATTAAATGAGATGACAAAATTAAATGAAACAACATAATTAAATACTTATAACTAAAAAAGTCATCAATTGGGAAATAAACTCTTAATAAAAAAATTAAGTCGTAGCTCTGAATCAGAGAATCGAGTCATAGAGATAATATAAAAATCAACTCTTTAAAGAATTGTGTCTCAAAAGGATTGTGTCACATACGTGCAATTATAGCTACTACTTCAAGTTTTTCATTTTTAATAGTCTAGAAGACTAATCGTGTATTGTGTTTGTTCATAGTGAGACTGATTCGAGAATATTCTTTACCACACTGGATCACTGGTTGAGTAGAAGTGTTTCCATTTATAATAGGTCATATTTGATGCTGAGGTATGTAACAAAATAAAATAATAGCGTTATTTAAAAGCTGTAATTCAAATACATAAGGACGTGCGGAAGATTGGGTCGGCCCATCCCGTTGACCCACTAGCACAAGAGAACGGGGCTACACCCTTCTTGGCCCAGCCCACTAGCGGTAGCCAGCCTGAGGAAAGATGTATCTAGGCCACGGGACCCACCGCTCTCAAATGGTCTAATATCCATCAAAATCGAGTACGAAAACGACGTTTCTTGGGTTCCAAATTATTTTATTTGATTGTTTGTAAAATATATTTATATAAAGTTTTAAGAAATAATATTTATAAAAAATAAAATATATGATTAATTAGGTAATATCCACGCAAATGATATCTTAAAAAAAATCGGTGTTTGTTTCCTAATGAAATATTTTTTAAAAATTATTTATCAAAACATAGATATTCAAAAAATCTCGAAGACGATGATCGCAAACTCAGAGACGATGATTAATGCCGCATGAGAGATACTAAGAGTATGAGTACAGACTGTAATCATACTTTTGAAAATCCTACACAAAAGAGGAATAAAAAAAATGGATTACAAAGCTCCATCATGAATACTAAAATCTAAGAATTTTAAATAAGAATTTACACGAACTAACTTTTTAAGTGTATCAAACAGATCATTTTATAAAATTTCCAAAAAAAAAAATTTTTTTAACATGAGATTTTACATCCAACCAAACATACCATCCGTCTTCTCCCTCCTGGACACGGGAGTCCCAAGTTTTGTACCGTCAACGTTTGAAAGCATCGCGCCCAGTCTTCTCCTACCTCCGATAGTAATTATGTTCATGGATCAAGATGGGATTTAAAGGGTGGACCTCGTCTTGCGGTGTCACAATCTTTGATGTGCTGTGAGAAGAACCACCATAGCTTGCCGTGGCAGCATTTGGGAGGAGAAGAATAGAAAGGAGAAGTGACCAGGGGAGGCGCAAATGGATGACTGAAGGAAGGAAAAGTTAACAAATTGTGATGCAAATATTCTTGTGATTTGACCATTTCTATCCTTAAATTCTTGTCACCAATTCCGGTCTCAATTAGGTTGTGGTCTGTCAGATTTAATATAACAGTAAAAATGGGATGACAACTTTCAGACTTGGCCCATTGTAACCCCCCCTTTTTTTTAAAACATTTTTCAGTTTTCCCCCTATTAAAGATTTTTATAATTTTATTGAATCTGTCCCCACCTAAAAATATATATATTGAAGGGCATTTCACACCTAAAATTTACTGATGGAGTTTCAAGTTGACGTATTCCATCAACTGCCACTCCTTTTGATAGAACTAATTGGAGGTGGTTACTTTTGAAGCGCAATATTTATAGGCTTATTTGAAAATATTAGGATTACATGGGTGGTGTTTGGAGTTTCCTAAATCATAGGTGCTGTATGTAAAAGATCTCATTACAATTTATTAACTAAATATGTTGACATGCATCTGTGGCTATAGGTTTGTGTACGTTAAAAAATCAATGCCAATTACATAAGTACTCGTGTAATGACATCCATATTACATGGCACAAAAGAGAGTGAAGAATAAGAATGGGGTAGGAGGAAGAAAGAGGTCGTTATAAAAGTGATATTGTTAAGTTTTTATTGACACGGCTTATAACTATAAGCATATGACTTAGATAAGAATCTAAGTTTTCTTGGAGAAGTATCAAAAATAAATTGATAAAGGTGATTGTTATAGCACTCAAGCATTCATTAAAAAACTAACATGGAAAAATATAAAGCTGATGGCACCGTGAAAGTAGAGATAGGAGAATAATGAAGTATACTTTTAATTCACAAGTTGTAAGAAAGAAAATATGTGGCAATCCTTTCTCCAAAGATCTCCTTGCCATAAAATTACAATGTTTCTTCAAAAATTTTATTCCACTGGATGTAAGTAAAGGAGGACACAAGAACAAAATGTTCAAAAATTGAGAGTAAAAAGTTGCTCCACTATTATGAGATTTGTTTTGATCAACACTTCCTTCATATTACCTTCCCTAACCTCTTAAATCTCCTCATAAGGAGAATCAAGAACACATAGAGTTGGTCAAACTTGCCATCAATGAATATAAAGAACATAGTCCTCCATCTGTTATGCATGATTAATGTACCACAAACTGCCCAATAGCCAAGAATGAAACCCAACACTGTGAAAACATATATCCACATAGCGTTGCCGTTCTTGTGCTCTTCTAGTTCATCTGGATTGTTATGGTCTTCTTGTTTATCCCCATCTTCACATGGTACATCCAATGGAGACCCACAAAGATATGGGTTGCCCTTGTAAATGGAGAGGTCTATGAATGTGTTGAACTGATTTCCTTGTGGAATTCTACCAAAGAAATTATTAAATGACAAATTGAGGTGGCTCAAAGATGTCATTGACAACATAACTGTTGGGATTTCCCCAGCGAAGTTGTTCCTTGATAGATCCAGTGACTCCAAGCAATGCAGCTCGTTGATGTTCTTCATAATGTGTCCACTTAACCTATTCCCCGAGACATTCAAATTTTGCAAACCAACAAGATCTGCCAGGTCTTGAGGTATGCTCCCAGATAACCTATTGTTAGAAAGGTCTATGCTTACGACAAGAGATAGCAGCCTTTCATACTGGAGCATTTGTCCCTTCATCACCACTTCAATGACCTCTCTGTAATACCTTGTGGAAGATCCATTAATCCAATATCTTGTCTCATTTATATTGTGGATAAATTTCATGGCACTAAAATTACCAAATCCATGTGGAATGTTGCCAACCAAGCCATTATTTGCTAGGTCAATGACTTGTAGATATGCCATTGATGATAGATTCAGGGGGATATCACCCTTGAAATTGTTTGAACGGAGGCGAAGAACCTTCAAATATGGCATACTCTCTGGTAACCAAATTGGAATATTTCCAGAAATTTTGTTCTCACCGAGGTCAAGGATGGACATGCCTGAGCAATTCCTTATTGATTGAGGGAGCTCCCCTGAAAGGCTATTGCCATTTAGTCGAAGTGATTGTAGACTTGAGAGGTAGCCCATGGAGTGGGGGATCACACCAACTAAGGAATTATGTGACAAGTGTAGTGCTGAAAGTTGATAAGAAGATGAAGGCTTCCAACAGTTGGGGATATCCCCTGAGAAGTCGTTTTGTGAGAGGTCTAGAAACGTTAAATTCTGAAGCTGGCAAAGGGACCTAGGGATGCTACCGTTTAATTTGTTATTAGAAACAATAAGCATTGTCAGAGAGGGCATGGCTTTAACAACATCTTCTGGTATTGCTCCTGTGAATGAGTTGTTCGACATATCCACAATGGACAAATCTGTTGAATATTGTAAGCGTGGCCACTCACCTTTCAGGCGGTTGGAATGTATATCCAAATTCCTAATCATGATGTGTTTCAGCGAATCAGGTAGCCTTCCGGTGATCTGGTTGTTGGAAAGATCCAAAACATCGATAAAAGACGTGGAACTCCAATATGAGTCTGGAATGGCGCCCGAAATTCCCGAGTTGGAGAGATTCAAGAGCAAAACATCTTGTTGCAAATTAAGCCATGTGGGGAATAGGGGCCCCACTTTGCAGAGACTCAAATCGACATACCACAACCTGAACGGGGGAACCCAATCAGAACTTATGTTAAAAATTATGGGATTGTTGGCCATGGATAGCGCCTGTAGACTTTTGAAGTTGGACAAGTGTGCGGCCGACACCATGCCTTCTAGATGATTATCACTCAGATCCAATTGATGTAGACTTGAGAGATTGGAAAGAATCTCTGCAGAAATAGGTCCACTGAGATTGTTATGACCAAGAAATAATACTTCAAGTGATGAGAGGTTGCCCAAACTTTCGGGTATGGCACCTTGTAAATGATTCGACCAAAAAATCAGAGATGTGAGTCTTGAAAGGCCTCCTAGGCTGTGTGGAATGCTACCATTCAAATTATTGTGTCTCAAATCCAACTCCTCGAGAGAAGAAAGACCTCCAAGAGATGTTGGGATTGGACCTTGGAGTGAATTTGAATAAAGAGAGAGAGATTTAAGCCTCTTCATCTCCACGAGCCAACTCGGAAAGCTTCCAGTCAATCCGTTGCCTCCCAAATCTAGTGACTGTAGACTGTTTCTGATGCACCCAGAAAAGCTTCCTTCGAGTTCATTAACATCACCCGATATATTTACCCGCCCCATCTCCAGCCTTTGCAACTTGCAGAGACTACTCAAGTTCCTTGGTATTTTAGCATCAAGTCTTTCATTGTAGGACAAGATGAGCACAGTGAGAGAAGACATGCTCCATAGTGCAGATGGAATGCCACCTTCGAAATTATTCTCACTAAGGTCAAGGTGCTCGAGGCTGGAAATATTGGTCAGCCACTCAGGAAATGGAGATTGTATGGAATTCGAAGAAAGATCAAGGAAAGAGAGAGAAGTCAAGTTCACATGGGGGAAAGAAGGAATGCTCTCGAGCCCACAACGTCCCAGGTTAACCCAAGACAATGATGGGAGCATGTTGAGTGCAAGTAGAAGCTTGCCTGATGATCCATCAGATGATATGTTGACTAATTTCAAGTTGAGATATTGGAGGGATGATAGTTGAGACACCCACCTGGCATCGTCGCCCCCCATCGAAAGGCCCCAAAAACCATTGTTGGAAAGATCAAGGGTTTGCAGCCTCGATAGGTTCCCAAGGTGATGGGGTATTCTGCCGTGTAGGTTAGCACCAGAGAGGTTGAGATATTCCAAGTTGGATAGGGAACCCATGAACTCCGGTATGGGCTTCTTTTTGAAGTCGTTGTTGCTCAAGTCCAGGTATGCCAGGTACTTCAGGCCGAGCAGCGAGGGGCCTATCACTCCTCTCAGGCTCCTATTGTGGTAGGTTTCATAGGGTTGCATCCTTGAAATTTCATCCCAGAATGTTTGAGGACTGTTGAGGTCGAGCTTGACGACATGGCCACCCATGCTATCACAGCTGACGCCGTTCCATCCACAACAATCGCTGCCATCGGCTGTCCAAGAAGAGAGCCGGTTGGCGGGATCATGTGGAAGACCCCTTTTGAACTGGAGAAGGGCTTCTCTTTCGGAATCTATGCAACCACCAGGACGACTCCATGTGGAGTTGCTGCCGCCGACTACATTGAAGAGACAGACAAGGCCCAGGAGGAGGAGGCGACGGCGCTCAAAACAGTGGAGGGCAGAAAGCAGAGTATGGTGGTGGGTATTGGTAGCCATGGTTGAGGTGATGCTAAGAAAGGATGAGGTCGGTTGTGAGAGCCTGTGAGGTGGGTGTTAACATATATATATAGCAGCCAGGGGCAGTCCCCAGCTGCTGGTCACCCCATCCTTAGAACATCAATGGAGATGGAAGAGTCGACTAATTAATCTTGTCCCGGTGGCAACTGTGATGGTGACTGTGAAGGTCCATATTGCCGCGGCAGCATCTGGAAAGAAAAAGTCCCAACTTGTTGGATCCAGTGCGTTTTTAAGTCTCCCATCATCAAACTGCTAAGAACATGATGTGGCACTTCAATCTCTCAGCTGGTTCTAGTCTTTTGCTCACTGATCGTGTCAAATTCAGCTTGTTATATGCGTGCTGCAGGTTAGCCTACTACGTGTCTGCCACGGCCTAAACCTTACTAGCACCTATCAAAGAGAGAATTCTTTTAGGCCACAGCTCAATTTCTGTCCCACACACATATTAATTATTTGGGAGCTAATTATGCTTCCATGACCAATATGTATGAATACGACTCTTTGCCCATGCATGCTTCGGGGCATTCGCTAGATAGATTCTTCACATATGAATGTCCTTAATTTTGCTATTTTGTCATTAAGAAGGGCAACATCGATCAACGTATATATGCATATGTGGACCCAAACAGCAAGACCTGTTAACTTAGAGATTTCAGTGGACCATTAATGGGGAAATTACAACCCTGCTCTTAATTATGGTTCTTAATTAACTACGTGCCACAATATTATCCAATCCAAGAGATATACGTACATACATATATATGTCTCATCGATTCCATCAACACAGTGGATAGTTACAGAGTAACTTTAGGGACACGATAGTTGACGAGCGACTCATACGTAATAACATTTCCTCACTTACGTCGTCGTGCTGGTCAAGACAGCCTTACATCAGTTTCAGAAGAATAAGAAGAAATTAAAAGATGGAGACAAAACACGATAGTTACAGCCTTTGCCTTCCAATGCCGAAGACGACGACTCCCTGTCTCTACGTCCGAGACTTGGCGACTGCGCAGTTCATCACGTCAAAGTGGAGTGATATTGCAAGGATTTTCCACACGGCCAGGGCAACTCTTCTCTCTCCCTCTCTCTTCTCTGTCTCCTCCTCTTTCCAAATTCTGCTTAGTCCCTTCGCAGCAGGGTCTTCTCGGGGACTCCATGCATCTACGTACCTGCAGGTTTCGCATCAAAGAGGAGGGGAATTTTCCACATGAAAGGGCCGGACAGGCCGATCCTGCCGTGTACGTCCATTTATATAAGGACCATCATTGCAAAGGGAGAGAAGGATGCTCCCGGCCGGGCACATCCACAGTGGGAAACAGAGACTTGGGAGCTGGGATAGACCGGATCAATAATTCCTGCAGGATCCCCAAGGAAGTCGTCTTCTCTAGCATTTTAACTTCTGTGACAGATAGTGACAAAATGCAGAGGCTGAAAACTTCAAAATGGTATAGGAGAGTTTGTGGTTGTGGATTCGGAGCCTGCATGTAGCTCAAGTCCACATGCATCAATCTCTAACAATGGAGTGGAGACTGGAGTAGTAACAGAAGAAGAAAATAACGTGGCTGGGACTTAAAACTATGGAGTGGATTATACGTATATCTCGATCGGTGGTCCATCAAATTGGAGAAATTTATTTTCACATGAAAAGGGGAGAATTTTCCACATGAAAGGGGACAGGCCGATCCTTCCACTTCTATTTAGTGAGCTAGGTTGATGTGAAGGGCGAAGACTTGAATTGGATGCTTCCGGTAGTCAACAGGGGCAAGGAGCACAGACTTGGGATCCTTTTGGAATATGGACGAGGAAGCGGCCCTGTAGACGTTAGATTCTTTTATGTGGTATTGTGAAAAGATTATTTGGGTGATGTATGATATGTTTATCTAAAGGCTACAACTTGGAAAGAGATCGGATTGATGAGTTGATGAGGATGTTAGAAGTCTTGCGACATGACTTCTCCAACGTCTCATTTGTGGGTTGAGGGGTAATCTATTAACACTCATTTGTGGTCCATAAATTGAGTCTATTTTCTTATTTATTTTAAAGCAATCTTTGACCCATAATGAGCCAATAATTCTTTAATTCTTAGTTCAATCTCACTCTAAATGCCAGAAATCCACGTTAATTTGAAGTTTATGTGCTCAAAGTTATACACACATTTTTTCGGCTAGTAAGTTAAGTTATTTTTTAGTATATATCGTTGATGATCTTCACCTTTAAGCCTTCTTGTAGTTCATTATGAGTCCAATTAATTCAAATCTAAGTTCAAATCCGCTCCAAAAGCCAAAATTTACAAAAATCTAAATCCATGCACCCTCAGCATGAATGTGGCATATTGTGTCGCCACGTTTTGAACTGACTAATATGCCACCATCTCATTTTTCATGTAGGGGTGTTAAGGGGTCGAGCTATCCATTGGTCCAATAGACAGCCCGTTTCAGGCTTAATTTGGGCCATAACTTAATGGCTTATTGAGTTCTATTCAAATCTACTTATTAAACTCTTAATTAGTGGGTTGGGTTTGGACAAATCCATTGGGCCTGGGACTACCATCATCTCTATCCCTGACGACTTGACCTCCAACGTTCTCTCCTTCTACCTTCTCGTCTCCGGTGGCTCCTCACCTTCCAAATCAAGGCATTCACCGACCATGGACGTCGTGGCGACCAATTTGGTAGTGGTGAGGCACAGAGTTGTCTGCAATAGAGCGACTCACGACCGCACAGTTCGGCTCCTCAAGACCTGGCTTTCAGGGTAGGGCAAGCAGAGGACGCAATTTCCATTCCACCCCTCAAACAGCTCTTGCAGTCCTCACAGCTGAGATCACGGAATTAGCCCATAGCTCGATGCCACACTGCTAACAGAAGGTGCGAGGTGTCTTTCAAGTTGCAGAAGGTGTGGCCCCTCTTGTTCTTCATCTTCACCAGCTGCCACTGCAACGTGGTGGGGCACTCGTCGGAGAAGCGGGCAAGAACGGAAGAAGAGGACGACAAGATGGAGCAGGATGAGACACTCCTCCTTGCCATGATGGCCTGAGCAGAATTAAACGAAGATTAATTAAATAAGGATGCAGGCATGCAGCTATTCACATAGTTCATCTGAAGGCATCCAGGTCCCCAACGCTTCAAGAAATGCGAATGCATATCTATGTTTGCCTGTCAAATTACATGGCCACATTCACAATTATCATAAGAACAACAAAGCTAAGCATTGCTATATAAAGCCAAACCTAGGCATTAACACACACAGACACACACACACACACAAACACAGACATATATATATATATATATATATATATATATATATATATATATATATGAAGTCAATGTATGTCTAGTTGTACGTTGGATTCAAAAGTTTCAAGAAAAAAACAGTTCTTCTATTTTAACCTCTCCCCGCACATCTTCCACTTTACCATTTCAAGTAGCCACCATGTCACGATAGAGTTCTATATCCACAGTTTTCTATGACACCCCCCTCCACAATCATGGAGATCCACATGGGTCCAAGTCTCATCAGAAAACTTTGCAAACAATGTCAACAAAATACAACAGTTCACTCCTCTACCCACCTAGATGAACAGTTCACCCAAAGAAATTAAAAGAAAAAGAAAAAAAGAATACTTGGGGCATGAAGCACCCCAGACACCCAGGGACAGAGCATATGTGTTCAACTAGCAAGTGGCAGTGCACTAAATTTTGAACTGTCTAAGGATCCAGAGCTTCAGAAAGATGTTTCTCAAAGCAAGACTAACTGCTCTCTCATGTCCATCCCTAGCTGCACCTAAAGCTCTGAAAGGGCTGGGAAAAAGTGGATCCCTGGCTGGAGTATTAATCTTGTCAACCATCTCTACTAACTCCCCATCTGTCAGTGTCTTAAAATCAATGCCTAGCAACTAGGTGGGCTTTTTCTTTTGCTTTCCTTTGGAAATGCGCTTTAAGACTTGAACACTGTCCTTCATTTCTCTGCAGAATGATAGACAGGAATTAAAACAGTGTTTAAGACGATTTTTGGGGTGGGAAAAACCTGAACATAATATCAAAAGAAGATTGCATACCTTTTGCTCAGATATACAAGAAGATAGAACAAGGGCAGAAGAATCAGGATCAGTATGCACATAGCAAGATAAAGTACATTAGTCTGCTTCTGCAAGAATGGCATAAAAGAAAGAGGGTAAAAGAAGATCTGTCAGAGAACATCAGTCAAAATTGCTTTCAGTATGTGTGGAAGGTGAGCCCCCCAAAAAAACATGAAATGAAAAAAGATGATCTTACCCTGCCGCCTCTGGAGAAGGGTTTTTGACCTCCAGTGCAGGTGTGAGCATCACAAAACTGGCGCAGGAAAAGCTCTACAGAATAATACATAAAATATAGAAGATCATGTAAATTAAGCAATACGAGTTCTAAACTTCATTGACCTGGAATTTGGCATACCATGAAGACGACTTGATGAGCGACCTTGGTTGATGGGGAAGCAGCTATCAGCAAGGCTCTGAATGAAAAGGAAAGATAAGAACATTAATGTTCAGTGATACAATGATCAGCGACCATGATTTCATGGCAAAAAGGCAGAGGATCTGTTGATTTGTCTCATCAGTAAATCAATGGTATTCCATCATTAGGTAATATCAGCTGAAGGGGGATCCACTTGGAGACTAAAATTTGTAAAGTTTTTTCCATGTAGAAGACATAGCATTATTATACAATCATTGTGTTGATTTGACAGCACACAGAATTATCAAGAGGAAAACCTCGCAAAGGTGACGGTTTCTTGCAACAGCAGCTGGATTGCATTTGGACTTGGGCTTCTTGGACTCAATCACTTGGTCACAATGCAATGCGCCACATAAATCAGCCAAGCACCGACCTCGAGTCTGCATTGAAGAATGACATACATTAACTTGTACAAATGAAGGCTCTGTCAGATGATGAAAAAGAAAACTGTGCACCCACTGCATTCAGGAGGCACCTCCATAAGGAAGAACTTGTGCATCCACTGCATGCACCTCATCATATTAATCTCTGATACATCTAAAATTGAAAAAAAGTTATCATACATATTTCTATTATTTGATTTCATCTATTTAACTCAATCATGCTAGAGTTAAGAGAGCAAAAGACTAATTAACTTACTCTTCCAACTCTCTCTTCAGGAAAAAAAAAGAATAAATCTCTCTCTCTCTCTCTCTTTCTCTCTCTCTCTCTCTCTCTTCCCTCTCTCCATTTCACCTCTTGAAGAGAAATATTTTAATATTTTTATCTCTTTTTAAAAAGAGAAAATTAATTAGAGGTCCTTGTCAGAGAGTTAGACTTAATTTGTAGTCCCTATCAGAAGATCAGAAGTCATATAGTCATTACTTTTTGTGTTAGTTTAATTTCTAGTCCCTGCTTTTTGTTTTTAATCCTTGCTTTTTGTTTCTCAGCATTTATGAGTGTTGGAAGACGAGTCGTCCTTTTAACATCAACTTTTTCCTATTTTGCCCTTCCTTCTTCTACTCTTTTCCTAGTTACATTTATTACAGTTGCCTTTGTATCAATTACAGTAAACTTTTATATCTATTACATTTGTTACAGTTGCCTTTGTATCAATTACAATAAATTTTTATATCTATTACAGTAAGTCTTTATATCGATTACAGTAAGTCTTCTTTTCTTATGCACACTTATATTCGTTACAGTTGTCTTTGTATCAGTTACAGTAAACTTTTATATCTATTACAGTAAGCCTTTATATCTATTACAGTAAGCCTTCTTTCCTTATGCACACTTACATTCGTTACAATATATATTACAATATATATTGTAAAAGAGCTTAATGTATATTGTAATAGAGCTTAATGTATATTTGTAATAGAGTTTAATGTATACTGTAACAAGACTTAACATAAGTTGTAATAGAGCTTAATATATATTGTAACAAAGGTTAATGTATATTGTAACAAAAGTTAATGTATATTGTAACAAAGCTTAATATATATTGTAATAGAACTTAATGTATACTGTAACAAGACTTAACATAAGTTGTAATAGATAATTATGTTTACTATAATAGATGATAATATTTCCTGTAATAGAACTTAATATATATTGTAACAGGAAATAATATTGACTGTAACAAGACTTAACATAAGTTGTAATAGAGAATTATATGTTATGTTGTAACCCAAATGTAGTTGTAGCTTAGTGGAAAGGGTATCTCATGTTGTCTTTGTGAAGACTTGGGTTCGAATCCTAGCACTTGTAAACAAATAATTTTTTTTCTTTTGTAAGAGCTTATAGCTGTAGTATGTAATAGTTACAAAGGCTTACTGTAATAGATATAAAGGCTTACTGTAACTGATACAAAGACAACTGTAACGAATGTAAGTGTGCATAAGGAAAGAAGACTTACTGCAATAGATATAAAGGCTTACTGTAACTGATACAAAGATAATTGTAACGAATGTAAGTGTGCATAGGGAAAGAAGGCTTACTGTAACAGATATAAAAGATTACTGTAACAGATATAAAAATTTATTGTAACTGATACAAATGCAACTGTAACGAATATAACTAGGAAAAGAGCAGAAGAATGAAGGGCAAAATAGAAAAAAGTTGATGTTAAAAAGACGACTCGTCTTCCAAGACTCATTAAATGCTGAGAAACAAAAAGCAGGGACTAGAAATTAAACTAACACAAAAAGTAAAGACTATATGATTTCTGATTTTCTGACAGGGACCATAAATTAAGTCAACACTCTGACAAAGACCCTTAATTAATTCTCCCTTTTAAAAATTTTAAACTATTTATTAAATATTAGTCTATTACAATCACACGCTTGACAATATCTGTAGAAATACTTTTAATTGCTTTGTTTACATAATAATAGAATATTCCTTCTAATTTGCCAACAGTTAATAGCTGATTTTTTTTCAATTTTATAAATATATAATATAGTACGAAGATCTGAGAGGTATATATATTTGAATGTGATATGTTTTAAGGATATATAAATTTTTTTCCAAAGAAAAAAAGGGAAAAAAGAGAAAAGTTCCCGAGCAGAACCAGAACTTGGATCAGTGAGAAGGCTGCTCGGACGATAGAGGACCACGTGTGCACGTAGCTGCTTCAGGGAAATAGGAGGCTCTTTCTTATTAAGAGTAGGTTCATTCTTCTAAGTCCATGGGGTACATGAACTCACTTAGAATTTGTATCTGAATCCTCAATTCTGAGATGCCATTTGCACGCATGTATATATATATTTGCTTATTGCAATCTCACCATTATCTATTAAAAAAAAGGGATCTCGACCTTACTATATATATATGCTCCTAAATTACATGAACATGATGCAACTAATCATACCTATTCGTTTAGGATTGGGACGGCATCTTTTAATAGTGCCAAATGTTGTGAAGGATGATTTGGTCATTAACATATTCTTGTGTTCGTAATGGGTTATTTGATATTAAAATAGATCGAGAATAAATTAAAAATATTTTTAAAATTTTTCAAAATATATTTTATTTTATTTTCTATCTATCTCGATGCCAAATATGATCTAAAAAAATCGTACGCACCCCAAATCTTGAAGTACCCGATCTCTCATATGCAATATATCCGCTACTTAAAGCTTTCATTGCCGACATTTTAACAGAATAAAGTTTTAATTCTTTATTTATGTTACTGTTGTGGTAAATTTATCTCTATATAATATTAATAGTTGTGTGTAGACATATATACTGTTCAGTTGCTAAGTTGTCACTATCACAGTGTAACTTAAATTCTAAATTATATACATCTTGCATTAATGTCAAAGGTGATTGATGTTGGAATCATAACTGCCAGGAAATACTAATTAACTTGATACTTCTGATACCTTTTCTTTTCTTTTCAAACTTCTGAAAGAGGAAGTAGAAGAACGTGAAGCAAAGGATAACGGCACCCAAAAAGGGGTGTTAAGGCAATCCTTTCAACAAAAGTCTTCTTATACAATAAAACTACAATGCCTTCAAATATTAATTCCACAATAAATTTGAAGATAAAAATACAAAATAAAATGCTCATAACCTATAAGGCATAAGTTCTTTTTTTTTTTTTTTTTTGACAAAAGAGGAGCTAAGAGCTCCATTCATTAAAAGGCAGTGAATATATAGAATATTACATAGGAGAGAACTCCCAAACCAAACTGAGTAACAAAGATGAGCAGACAATAAGCCACATAATAGCTATGAGGCATAAGTGCTTCTACTGTGAGGTCCAATCTTATTCATACATATATTGCTGGCAGCAAGTGACATCATATAGATCATGATCATGTTGTCACTTCCTCACATTTCCTGTATGTCCTCTTCAGCCTTCTTGTGCAGAGAATCATAAACACATAAAGTTGATCTGACTTGTCATCAACAAACATAAAGAACATGGTCCTCCACCTCTCATTCATGATTAACGTTCCTCAAACTGCCCAAAAGCCAAGAATGAAGCCCAACACTGTGAAAAGATACATCCACACCGCACCATTGTTTTTATGTTCTTTTGATTCACCGCCTCGGTGATCTCCTTGTTTGTGTCCAACCTCATCATCAGGCTCATCCAATGGAAACCCATAGAGATATGGGTTGCCCATATAAATAGAGGGATCTGTGAAATTGTTGAATTGATTTCCTTGTGGAATTCTTCCAGAGAAATTATTGAAGGATAAATTGAGGTGGCTCAAAAATGTTAATGAAGACATAAGGGATGGGATCCTTCCTGAAAGATTGTTCCTCGAGAGATCAAGGGACTCCAAGTCATGTATGGCACTGATGTTTGGCATGATCTCTCCGGTCAGCATGTTCCCTGAGACGTTCAAGATCTGTAAATGAGTGAGATTTGCCATCTCCTGAGGTATTCTTCCAGATAATCTATTGTTGGAGAGGTCTATGCTTTTGAGGTGGGACTCTAACATCTCATACTCGCGCATTCTTCCTTTCACCATGACATCAATCACTTCTCTAATATTCCACCCTCTGAAATCCAGGGTTATTGTCTCACTGTCATCGTGCTTGTATTTCATGGCGGCAAAGTTACCAAAACTTTGGGGAATGGTGCCGGTGAGGCCATTATTTGCCAGATCTATGACTTGTAGATGTGTCAATGATGCTAGATTGGGCGGAATAGAACCCATGAAATTGTTTGAACGGAGGCGAAGAACCTTCAGATGTGGCATACTCTCTGGCAACCAAATTGGAATATTTCCAGAAATTTTGTTCTCACCGAGGTCAAGGATGGACATGCCTGAGCAATTCCTTATGGATTGAGGGAGCTCCCCTGAAAGGCTATTGCCATTTAGAGTAAGTGATTGTAGACTTGAGAGGTAGCCCATGGAGTGGGGGATCACACCAACTAAGGAATTATGTGACAAGTATAGTACCGTAAGTTCAGGATAAGAGGATGGCTGCTTCCAACAGTCGGGGATACCCCCCGAAAAGTTGTTTCGTGAGAGGTCTAGATACCGTAAATACTTAAGCTGGCAAAGGGACCAAGGGATGCTACCGTTTAATTTGTTATTAGAAACAATAAGCATTCGCAGAGTGGGCATGGCTTCACCAACATCTTCTGGTATTGCTCCTGTGAATGAGTTGTTCGACATGTCCAAAATTGACGAATCTGTTGAATATTGTAAGCGTGGCCACTCACCTTCCAGGCGGTTGGAATGTATATCCAAATTCCCAATCACAATGTGTTTCAGCGAATCAAGTAGCCTTCCAGTGATCTGGTTGTTGGAAAGATCCAAATTAGTGATAGAAGACGTGGAACTCCAATATGAGTCTGGAATGGCGTCCGAAATTCCCGAGTTGGAGAGGTTGAATCTATAAACATTTTGCTGCAATCTAAGCCATGCGGGGAATAGGGGCCCCACTTTGCAGAGACTCAAATCAACAGACCGCAACCTGAAGGGTGGAACCCAATCAGGACTTATGTTAAAAATTATGGGATTGTTGGCCATGATCAGCACTTGTAGACTTTGAAGTTGGAGAAATGTGCAATCGACACCACGCCTCCTAGATGATTATAACTCAGATCCAATGCCTGTAGACTAGAGAGATTGGAAAGAATCTCTGCAGAAATAGGTCCACTGAGATTGTTATGACCAAGAAATAATACTTCAAGTGATGAGAGATTGCCCAAACTTTCGGGTATGGAACCTTGTAAATGATTCGACCCCAACTTCAGAGATGTGAGTCTTGAAAGGCCTCCTAGGCTGTGTGGAATGCTACCATTCAAATTATTCTCACTCAAATCCAACTCCTCGAGAGAAGAAAGACCTCCAAGAGATGTTGGGATTGGACCTTGGAGTGAATTTGAATAAAGAGAGAGAGAGATTTAAGCCTCTTCATCTCCACGAGCCAACTGGGAAAGCTTCCAGTCAATCCGTTGCCTCCCAAATCTAGTGACTGTAGACTGTTTCTGATGCACCCAGAAAAGCTTCCTTCTAGTTCATAATTAACATCACCTGATATATTTACCCACCTCATCTCCAGCCTTTGCAACTTGCAGAGACTACTCAAGTTCCTTGGTATTTTAGCATCAAGTCTTTCATTGTCAGACAAGATGAGCACAGTGAGAGAAGACATGCTCCATAGTGCAGATGGAACGCCACCTTCGAAATTGTTCAAACTAAGGTCAAGGTGCTCGAGGCTGGAAATATTGGTCAGCCACTCAGGAAATGGGGATTGTATGAAATTCGATGAAAGATCAAGGAAAGAGAGAGAGGTGAAGTTCACATGGGGGAAAGAAGGAAGGCTCTCGAGCCAACATTGTTTCAGGCTAACCCAAGACAATGAGGGGAGCATGTTGAGTGCAACTAGAAGCTTGCCTGATGATCCATGATCAGATGATATGTCGACTGAATCCAAGTTGAGATGCTGGAGGGAAGATAGTTGAGACATCCACCTGGCGTCGTCGCCCATCGAAAGTCCCTCCAAATAATCTTTGTTGGAAAGATCAAGGGTTCGCAGCCTCGATAGGTTCCCAAGGTGATGGGGTATTCCGCCTTGTAGGTTAGCACCAGAGAGGTTGAGATATTCCAAGTTGGATAGGGAACCCATGAACTCCGGTATGGGCTTCTTTTTGAAGTCGTTGTTGCTGAAGTCCAGGTATGCCAGGTAGCTCAGGCCGAGCAGAGAGCGGCCTATCACTCCTCCCAGGCTCCTATTGCTGTAAATTTTATAATAGGAATACATCCTTAATTCCTTCCAGAATGTTTCAGGACTGTTGAGGTCGAGCTTGACGACATGGCCACTCATGCTGTCGCAGCTGACGCCGTTCCATCCACAACAATCGCTGCCATCGGCTGTCCAAGAAGAGAGCCGGTTGGCGGGATCATATGGAAGACCCCTTTTGAACTGGAGAAGGGCTTCTCTTTCGGAATCTATGCAACCACCAGGACGACTCCATGGGGAGTTGCTGCCGCCGACTACATTGCAGAGACAGACAAGACCCAGGAGGAGGAGACAGTGGAAGGCATAAAGCAGAGTATGGTGGTGGGTATTGGTAGCCATGGTTGAGGTGATGCTAAGAAAGGATGAGGTCGGTTGTGTGAGCCTCACGGATCAAGATAGGATTTAAAGGGTGGAGCTAGTCTCGCGGTGTGCAAAATTTTTACAATCTTTGATGCCATGTATGAAGGACCACCACAGCCTGTCGTGGCAGCATTGTGAAGAGAAGAATGGAAAGGAGAAGGAGAAGTGACCAGGGAAGAGGCGCAAATGGAGGAGGGGAAGAAAGAAAGGTTAACAAATTATGATGCAGATATTCTTATGACCTGATCACTCGTAACATTAAATTCTTGTCACCAATCCCGGCCTCAATTAGGTTCTTGTCTGTCAGCTTTAATATAACAGGAAAAATGGGATGATAATTGTGGAAATGAAAAATTTTAATTTCCTTAAATCATTTAAAGATTTACAATCTATTTAAATTCTTTTGATTCTCATGGCATGAATGCGTATTGCTAATCCAAGTCCCGCCGAACGCTACACGAGCGACGATGGCGTGAGATGAATCGGCAATTCGCACAGCGCGGGCGTGCCAGCCACCGAAGTGACAACCAAATGGTTTGCCTCCGAGAGTCGGAGGGCTTAAAGTCTGTTGTGCGCGCCGTTTGACTTCGTCAAACGAAAGTGAGTGTTCGGGTCCTGGACCAAAATCCCGCCGTTGCCTGAACGCAACGACGTTAATTACATCTCTTTTGAAAAGAGAAAACCCTTGATTAATCGCCAGATTAGAAAGCCTCGTGACCTTGAAACGGTACATCCGACAAAGGGTGCGAAGCATAATTTAAAAGAAATGAATCGAAGTGCTAAGGGACGGGACGAATGCCTATCCGAACCCATTAGACCTTCCGCTCAACCCATTATCGAAGTTCTCATCGCCTATTTGTTCATTTGTCTCTTTTGTTGTGAAAACAAGTTCAGTTCGGCCTTTTAGGTCTATTTGAGAGAGAATTTTGAAAAGATGGTCTCTTTGATTATTCGTTGAAAAGTAGGCACAATTTGGTCTTTTGTTGAAAGCCGTTTCGATTCGGTTCTCTTTTTGTTGCAAAGCATGTGATAAACTTTTATTTGCTTAGAAAGGTTTGGTTTGACTCTTTTGAGCATCACGGTGCAATCTTTTACCATTTAGGAAAATGGTCCAATTTGATCTCTTGCTCTCTTGGGAAACCTAGAGTGACCTTTGATTTGCTTGAAAAGGGGTCGAATTAGTCTCTAGTTCTTTTGTAAAGATGAGATGGTCATCATCACTTGGAAGAGAAGGGCTGATTTGACTCTTTTGGTTATTATTTTTTTTTGTCATTTAGAAAGCTCATTTGTTCTTACAAAACATGAGATGACCTTTTGCTTTCTTCTTCCCTTTTTTTTGTTTGAAAAGAGGTCAATTTGCTTTTACAATCCTTTTTGCCATTAAACGATTTTAATTTGCTATTCTGGTCCTTTGAGCATTTGGAACGGAGTTCTATTCGTTCGGCGGAGCAAAACGGCTCAATGCACTTTGCAGACGTCCTCGAATCGGCGCAGCTGACGAGATAAGGCGAATTGGCGCAGCTGACGAGATAAGGCGAATTGGCGCAGCCCGGCTGAAATCATAGACATCATCGAGTTGGCTTCCATTCGCAACGTTGCCAACTCAATTAGAAGCTAATGACATCCTTTAGGAGTTTTGCGCCAACTCGACCCTCACGGGGGAAATTCGGCAGCATTTCCCCTTATCGTGGTGATGAAGGGGAAAGCACGATGCTCATCCACCATAAATGGAGATGGCACCAAAAGAGAGAGTATACATCGTAGAACGACGTAACTCTAATGGCCCATGACCCCGATCCCCCAGGCATGCCTACAGAGATTCGGGCAATGTTATGGCCAAGCAACCCACGGGACGATGAATCACATGTAAACCCACCCGTCCGGACACGGACACTATATTGTCTGATCCGAGGATGTGGATGGGTCTAATATTGTGTCTTTTGACTGTTGATCAGCCGGTGTCACATAGAGCAATGGTTTTGCTCACGTGATTTCGGCCAACATGATGGCCAGGACGTCGAATCGGCGCAGCTCTGCTCTGGTCTTACAAGACTGCCAGAACCAGAGCTAGGCTGAATCGGCGCAGCCAGTCACCTGTGCAAGGGATGACAACGCCCCTCTCCAAGAACGCCCTTGCTCATGGCCGGGGTGATTTTGGATATTGAGATGGCATTGCAACCCATTGCTAGATGGGCTAAACAAAGGGATTTAGGCATCATTTGCCCAACCTCCTTGATTAGCAAAATGAGGCTCTTTGGAGACTATTCGGTGCTAACTTGAAATGCACATCAAAGGGGCTGAAAACCGCAATGGGGAGGTCCATTGAGAGGGGTGAATCAGACTTGATGATCTCTTTTGAATGGGCTTTTGGAAATGACATTTGAGCAAAGGGATATGAGCATTGTTTGCTCAATCCCCTTGGCCATGGCCATGGGTGTATGTTGACCACAAAGGGGACTCTTGAAGGGCTGTTAGAGCAGTGATAAAACTATTTTTTGCAGGTCCTAAACAGTAGAAAACGTGGCCTATTTGGAGGAGAGAATGGTATGCCATGCATGCATTAAATGGAGCATGAAGTCCCATGCTCCCATGACCTCATTTATTAAGGTATGGGAGGCTTTTTGACCTCATATGGGGTGTTAGGAGGGAGAGAGATGTACCTCTATAGAGAGGCCATCTCATCCCGTAACCCCATGGTAAGGAGAGGGAAGCAATTGAAAACCCAAAGTAAAATGGAAGGAGCATGCATTGAATGCTAAGCACATAGTCTATTCCATTAAAAGGGATGAGGAGGTACAAGGTTTGCCAAGAAAACCAAGAGAAAAGAAGGGGGGAGAAACCAACGTGGGAACCCTTGCTTCCTCTCTTTTTTGATGTGACAAGACAAGAAAACCCCAAAGAAGACTCCCTCTCTCTCTTGCTTCCTCTTCTCACCTTCCTCTTCTCTCCCCTTTTGCTTCTTTTTCTTCTTCACGGGTGGAGAGCTCTTGAGCAGGAAACGCAGGGGCCTTCCTTCTCCTTGCTGGCTGCTTCTTTTCTTGAGAAAAACCCTCCCTTGGTGAAAGAACAGCCCCTCTTCTTGGCCTTCCCGTAACCCCCTTTTTACCACCTCTTGCTGGCCCCTTGCCCAAGCCTTCTAGAAGGGAGAAAAGACCAAAAACAGGCCCAACCAGGCCCCTGCGCAGCAAGGGTGGCAGACCACCTTTTTCCATTTTTAGCACTCCCTTTTGGGAGGTGTTACAAATGCTTACTCTCACCTCCCACTTTATGGGATGAGATAAGCCTATTTCACATGGGTTTTTGAGGCCTTTTGAATGGGCCTTTGCTTCTTTCTTTGCTCAGCCCATGAAGGGCTAGAATTGGTGGTGGGAGATAATGGGCCGGTGATGGGGGCCCATTAGCGATTTAGGGTGTCCACAAATGCCCCCCACCCGTGGGTGGTGCGAGAAGGCACGCAGAGCGACATCCGCGGGTGAATTTTGGTCCTTTGACTGTTGACATTAGCGCCGGCAGGTCATTGACTTGTTGTCGTGTTGATAGTCTAATGATATATTTATGATCCCTTGCTCCTATTTGGTTGACATGATTCACGAATGACGGCTGCACGTTGCTCCGCATGGGCAATTGGGGTGATCTCCCTTCTCCATTTCTCTCTTAGTGATCTTTGAATTTACCGCGATTTGACAAAGTTCGTGCGATCCGGCGCGGGGTCCGCTACTCGCATTGATCCGGCGCGGTGTCGATCTGGCGCAGGTAGCACGATTTGGCAGAGGCTATTGATCAGCGGATGGCGGCGGTTTGGCACAGCTCGTGCCGATTCATGCATGGCCTTCGCGAGTCAGCAAGGGCTCGCGAGTTGATTAACAGACCGATGGGGTAATAAAGACCATCGAATTGACGGCCTGCTTAAGATCTTGTGGCCTTCATGAGTCGGCCAACCATTGTCAATTGGATTGTGTTGCCCTATTGCATGAGCCAATGGGGCATGCTGGTTTGCCATATGATTTGGCGGCTCTTTCTAGACCCAGTAAGTGACGCTACTGCTTCCTTTCTTTTGAACCCTCTTGTCGGCTGGTCATTCTGAATATGCAACATTCTGAGCATGCAGTAGCGTTGAGGTCTTAATAGAGAGAAGTTGACAGCTTCCACATTGTCGTTGCTGACTGTGATGACCAAATTGCCACGTTGGAGATTTTGTAGCCCATCCCTCAATGTTGCTTTGCTCATAGCTAGATTAATGTGCTCTTGTCTTCCTCTTTGACTTTGTTGTGTCTGGGTATCGACAGATTTCTTCAGCATTCTCCACCCAGAAGCTTGAAAACTATTAGGAGGCATCATCTGTTGACACATGCTTCTTTGATTGTCGGCCAACTCTGTCAAAAATTTCCCTCCAGAGACTTGAAATTTCTAGAATCCGCTTCGCATAAAGAAGTTTTCACTTTGTCCCATATGAGATAGAAATCTGATTGAAATGGAGACAAATTTTGACTAGCATGAGGATGAGCTTTGGCTTGCATGAATATGAAGAGGAGCCTTGGCTAGCACTGACATGAAGATGAGCTTCGACTGGCAATGGCACGAAAGCAAGCTTTGATTGTCGAGTACCACTTCTGTCAGGATTTCCTTTCCAGAGACTTGAAGTTTGCTTGTCTTTGGCAGCTATCTTTGGATCTTTTTTTTATTTTCACATTATCGAATTGAGCGCCCTTTCGGGTTTTCACCCAATCCGACCCCCTCTTGCTTTTGCCTACGCGCCCTTTCGGGTTTTCACGTAGCGGGGTACCCAATTTTGCCCATGGCGCCCTTTCAGGTTTTCGTCATGACCGGGTTCTAGCTCTTTTTACCCTTGTCCAGGGAAACACGGACAAGTTCAGCGAGGCACCTCTATTTTAAGACTCATTTTTTTGTTTTTTTTTATACATATATATATTATAAAGAGAGATTCATGAGTGGAATATAACTCGACCACCAATCATACCATGATGTTGGTAGATGGTGTGAGGTTATTGGGTTGATCGCAAAATGGTGACCTAGAAAACCTATGTGCTGGATTCAACAAGGGTTCTAAAGGTAACATCTACTGGTCAGCCAAGGCAAGAAGTCAAGGCTGAGCTTTATCTGGAGTTTTGGAAAGGTAGTGGTATCTAAACCTAGGGTTCTAGAGAGGCATAAATGATAAAGACAGCTTGACACAAAAGTGCCTTTCTAGATTTAGGGAAACATAACAAAAGGAGGTCCACTTGGGGGAGCAGAGATAGAACTCCCTCTTCTTGCAACTCTTTTTTTTACATTTTTTTTTAAACCACATTACTGACCCAAGCGCCCTTTCGGGTTTTCACCGGAGTCAGCCCCTTCTTGCTTTTGCCCACGCGCCCTTTTGGGTTTTCACGTGGCAGGGTTCCCAATTTTGCCCACGATGCCCTTTCGGGTTTTCATCGTGACCGAGTTTTTTTTGTCCTTTTTACCCCTACTCGGCGGTGCAATCCAAGTAGGTCCAACAGGCATCTCTATTCTTAGCCCTTTCATTCATTTTTTTTTAACACGAGTGTCAAGGCTGTTGACACCTGCTTCATGACCTGCGGACTACTCCATTGGCCTGGTTTTATCTTCAAGTGACGTCAGTTGTATTGGCGACGTCGGCTTTAAGACCCATGAACGACTTCGTTGGCCTGGTTTCATATTCAGGTGACGTCAATTGTGTTAACGTCATCAGCTTCAAGACCTACGAATAACTTCGTTGGTCTGGTTTCATCATCTGGGGACGTCGGTTATGTTGACGCCATCAGCTTCAAGACCTACGGGAAACTCCGTCGGCCTGGTTTCATCGTCTGCGGACGCCAGTTATGTTGACGTCAACAGCTTCAGGACCCGCGAATAACTTCGTTGGTCTAGTTTTATCATCTGGGGACGTCGGTTATGTTGACGCCATCAGCTTCAAGACCTACGGGAAACTCCGTCGGCCTGGTTTCATCGTCTGGGGACGTCGGTTGTGTCGACGCCATCAGCTTCAAGACCTACGAATGACTTCGCTGGCCTGGTTTCATCATCTGGGGACGTCGGTTATTTTGACGTCATCAGCTTCAAGACCCACGAATGACTTCGCTGGCCTGGTTTCATCATCTGGGGACGTCGGTTGTGTCGACGCCATCAGCTTCAAGACCCACGAATGACTTCGCTGGCCTGGTTTCATCATCTGGGGACGTCGGTTATGTTGACGCCATCAGCTTCAAGACCCACGAATGACTTCGCTGGCCTGGTTTCATCATCAGGTGACGTCGTTTATGTTGACGCCATCAGCTTCAAGACCTATGGGAAACTCCGTCGATCTGGTTTCATCGTCTGGGGACGTCGATTATATTGACGTCGACAGCTTCAAGACCCACGAATGACTTTGTCGGCCTGGTTTCATATTCAGGTGACGCCGTTTATGTTGACGCCATCAGCTTCAAGACCTACGGAAAACTCCGTCGGCCTGGTTTCATATTCTAGGGACGTCGATTATGTTGACGCCATCAGCTTCAAGACCCACGAATGACTTCGTTGGCCTAGTTTCATCATCCGGGTGACGCCGTTTATGTTGACGTCATCAGCTTCAAGACCTACGGGAAACTCCGTCGTTCTGGTTTCATCATCTGGGGACGTCGATTATGTTGACGTCGACAGCTTCAAGACCCACGAATGACTTCGTTGGCCTGGTTTCATCATCAGGTGACGCCATTTATGTTGATGCCATCAGCTTCAAGACCTACGGGAAACTCCGTCGGTCTGGTTTCATCGTCTGGGGACGTCGATTATATTGACGTCAACAGCTTCAAGACCCACGAATGACTTCGTTGGCCTGGTTTCATCATCAGGTGACGTCAATTGTGTTAACGTCATCAGCTTCAAGACCTACGAATAACTTCGTTGGTCTGGTTTCATCATCTGGGGACGTCGGTTATGTTGACGCCATCAGCTTCAAGACCAACGAATGACTTCGCTGGCCTGGTTTCATCATCAGGTGATGCCGTTTATGTTGACGCCATCAGCTTCAAGACCTATGGGAAACTCCGTCGGTCTGGTTTCATCGTCTGGGGACGTCGATTATATTGACGTCGACAGCTTCAAGACCCACGAATGACTTTGTCGGCCTGGTTTCATATTCAGGTGACGCCGTTTATGTTGACGCCATCAGCTTCAAGACCTACGGAAAACTCCGTCGGCCAGGTTTCATATTCTAGGGACGTCGATTATAATGACGCCATCAGCTTCAAGACCCACGAATGACTTCGTTGGCCTAGTTTCATCATCTGGGTGACGCCGTTTATGTTGACGTCATCAGCCTCAAGACCTACGGGAAACTCCGTCGTTCTGGTTTCATCATCTGGGGACGTCGATTATGTTGACGTCGTCAGCTTCAAGACCTACGGGAAATTTCGTCGGTCTGGTTTCATCATCTGGGGACGTCGATTATGTTGACGCCATCAGCTTCAAGACCCACGAATGACTTCGTTGGTCTGGTTTCATCTTCTGGGGACGCCGGTTGTGTTGACGCCATCAGCTTCAAGATCCACGGGAAACTCCGTCGGCCTGGTTTCATATTCAGCAGACGCCAGTTATGTTGACGTCAACAGCTTCAAGACCCGCGAATAACTTCGTTGGTCTGGTTTCATCATCTGGGGACGTCGATTATGTTGACGTCATCAGCTTCAAGACCCACGAATGACTTTGTTGGCCTGGTTTCATCTTCTGGGGACGCCGGTTCTGTTGACGCCATCAGCTTCACGATCTACGGGAAACTCCGTCGCCTGGTTTCATATTCAGCGGACGCCAGTTATGTTGATGTCAACAGCTTCAAGACCCGCGAATAACTTCGTTGGTCTGGTTTCATCATCTGGGGACGTCGATTATGTTGACGCCATCAGCTTCAAGACCTACGGGAAACTCCGTCGATCTGGTTTCATCATCTGGGGACGTCGATTATGTTGACGTCGACAGCTTCAAGACCCACGAATGACTTCGTTGGCCTGGTTTCATCATCAGGTGACGCCGTTTATGTTGACGCCATCAGCTTCAAGACCTACGGGAAACTCCGTCGGTCTGGTTTCATCGTCTGGGGACGTCGATTATATTGACGTCAACAGCTTCAAGACCCACGAATGACTTCGTTGGCCTGGTTTCATCATCAGGTGACGTCAATTGTGTTAACGTCATCATCTTCAAGACCTACGAATAACTTCGTTGGTCTGGTTTCATCATCTGGGGACGTCGGTTATGTTGACGCCATCAGCTTCAAGACCTACGGGAAACTCCGTCGGCCTGGTTTCATCGTCTGGAGACGTCGGTTATGTCGACACCATCAGCTTCAAGACCTACGAATGACTTCGCTGGCCTAGTTTCATCATCTGGGGACGTCGGTTGTGTCGACGCCATCAGCTTCAAGACTTACGGGAAACTCCGTCGGCCTGGTTTCATCATCTGGGGACGTCGGTTATGTTGACGCCATCAGCTTCAAGACCCACGAATGACTTCGCTGGCCTGGTTTCATCATCTGGGGACGTCGATTGTGTCGACGCCATCAGCTTCAAGACCTACGGGAAACTCCGTCGGTCTGGTTTCATAGTCTGGGGACGTCGATTATATTGACGTCGACAGCTTCAAGACCCACGAATGACTTCGTTGGCCTGGTTTCATCATCAGGTGACGCCGTTTATGTTGACGCCATCAGCTTCAAGACCTACGGGAAACTCTGTCGGTCTGGTTTCATCGTCTGGGGACGTCGATTATATTGACGTCGACAGCTTCAAGATCCACGAATGACTTCGTTGGCCTGGTTTCATCATCAGGTGACGCCGTTTATGTTGACGTCGACAGCTTCAAGACCCACGAATGACTTCGTTGGTCTGGTTTCATCTTCTGGGGACGCCGGTTGTGTTGACGCCATCAGCTTCAAGACCTACAGGAAACTCCGTCGGCCTGGTTTCATCATCTGGGGACGTCGATTATGTCGACGCCATCAGCTTCAAGACCTACGGGAAACTCCGTCGATCTGGTTTCATCATCTGGGGACGTCGATTATGTTGACGTCGACAGCTTCAAGACCCACGAATGACTTCGTTGGTCTGGTTTCATCATCTGGTGTTGGAATCGGTGACCTGCAATGAATGGGAATGGCCAACAATTAGGGGCAATCTATTTGGAGGTATAAGGTCAGAAACCTTTTCTTTTTTAATGGCTGGCAAATGCCGATTCGAAAAATGAGTTTGAACTCATGAAGGCATGGAAGCCCGATTTGAAATTGTGAGGACGTGAAAGTCCGATTTGAAATCATGAGGGCATAGAAGCCCGCTTTTGAAATCTATGAGGGCGTAGAGGCCTCGATCTTTTTATTATACATGTGGGCGCTAAGGTCCCGTTTTGAAAATATGAGGGCGAAAAAGCCCACTTTTAAAACATGTGGACACAGAGGCCCGGTTTGAAGACATGAGGGCGAAGAAGCCCACTTTTGAAATTTGTAAGGGCGAAGAGGCCTCGATCTTTTTATTAAACATGTGGGTTCTAAGGTCCCGATTTAAAAATATGAGGGCGGAGAAGCCCGATTTTGAAACATGTGGGCACAAAGACCCAATTTGAAAACATGAGGGCGAAGAAGCCCGCTTTTGAAATTTGTGAGGGCGTAGAGGCCTCGATCTTTTTATTAAACATGTGGGCGCTAAGGTCCCGTTTGAAAAACATGATTTCGAGTTTTGAAACATGAATTTTCAAATATGATTGACGCATCGTTATTTCAAAAACGTCGATTTTGTAATTTGACTGGCAAATTGTCATTTTTTTTGAAATATGAATTTTGAAATATGATTAACAAATTGCCAATTTTGAAGTATGTCTTTTGAAATATGATTGGCAAATTACCAATTTTAAAATATGTCTTTTGAAATCATGAATGACAAATTGCCACTTTTGAAATATGTCTTTTGAAATATGATTGGCAAATAGCCACTTTTGAAATATGAGTTCTTTTGAAATCATGAGTGGCAAACTTGCCAATTTTAAAATATGACTTTTGAAAACATGATTGGCGATACGCCACTTTTTTTTTTTTAAAATATGAGTTCTTTTGAAATCATGAATTGCATACTTGCCAATTTTGAAATATGAATCTTTTAAAAACATGATTGGCGATACGCCACTTTTTTTTAAAATATGAGTTCTTTTGAAATCATGAATGACATGCTTGCCAATTTTGAAATATGAATCTTTTAAAAATATGATTGGCGATACGCCACTTTTTTTAAAATATGAGTTCTTTTGAAATCATGAATGGCAAGCTTGCCAATTTTGAAATATGAATCTTTTGAAAATATGATTGGCGATACGCCACTTTTTAAAATATGGGTTGTTTTGAAATCATGAATGGCAAGCTTGCCGATTTTAAAATATGAATCTTGAAAACATGATTGACGATACGCCACTTTAAAAAATAAGAGTTCTTTTGAAATTATGAATGACAAGCTTGCCGAATTTAAAATATGACTTTTCGGAAACATGATAGGCGAGACGCCACTTTTGAAATGTGAGTTCTTTTGAAATCATGAATGGCAAGCTTGCCGATTTTAAAATATGACTATTTGAAAACATGACTGGCGAGACGCCACTTTTGAAATATGAGTTCTTTTAAACTTATGAATGACAAGCTTGCCGATTTTAAAATATGACTATTTGAAAACATGACTGGCGAGACGCTACTTTTGAAATATGAGTTATTTTGAAATTATAGGTGGCAAGCTTGCCAATTTTAAAATATGAGTTTTGAAAATATGATTGACAATTTGCCAGTTTTTTTTTTTTAATGCAGATGACATCGGAATACGGATAAATCCTCGTCAGCTTTATTAGGGATCTGGAGAAAGAATATGCGCTCAAAATCCGGTAAGAAAACCCATGTATGAATATGCACAAAAGCGGTGAAAGCCCAATGCGATATGATCATGCGGGCTCATATCATCGCCCTACAGAAAACACGCAATTTTGCTGAGGTATTATTTGTCTCAGAACCATAGTCCGACTAGCGGTATGGCTGGCCTCTTTATTTTTTTTTGCTGCTCGTCATTGACGATAATACCTCAGGTGGCCCTAAAAGAGCCAGTTGAGACCGCCTCGATGATCGGGTCTCATGCTGGGTGGTCGGTGTGACTACCTCAGCAAGATGCTTCCTTTATTCTTTTTTTTGTCATTATTTTTTTACTCATTTTTGTAACTATTTTTTGTCATTCTTTTCTTTTTTTTTTTCTTTTTTTGATGAACATTTACATCCATAGACATTACATATGTGATCAACACATGTCCTTAGGGTAACTCATTTTCAATGAGGTGATCCTTGCCCACTTGCTTGTGATGAGCCGAAGATCTTGAAGTTCCTCTAGGGTGCACGAGCTTCATCTGTGCACTGAGCATCTTGAATTGCTTATGCTTTCTAGCTCGCGTATTTTGGCATGCATATGCCCCCATATTGGCTAGTATAAGCTATCGTATGCTTTTCTTTTCTACTGCATTGGAGCCCCATGAGATCGCGGCGGATACACCAGGTACTCGCCCACTTGCAGTTCTCCTTTTTTTATCAAGGACTCAATTTGATCTTTAAGGATGTAGCAGTCCTCTGTAACATGCCCCGGCAGTTGATGATATAAGCAGAATCGGGGATCGTTTTTCTTCTTGATATCTTCTGGCTTTTTAAGCTCGAGTGGGACAATTTTGTTATGTCGTTGTGCCCATTCAAAAAGAACCAATGTCTTATCTTTTGGGAAGGAGTAAGGCTTCTGCAACTTCTCTTATAGTGGAATTTTCCTTCGCCTTGACAATTTGTCAAGTGAGGAACTGGCTTCCCCTTCAGAAACTTCTAGAGTCTGGACATGCCTCTTCCTTTGGCCAGTAGTATCAGCAGAAGAGTACTTGGCGAGGAATGCCTTAATATCAGTGGCAACATTATTCAGTCGATCGAACGTTCTGATGTCGATGCCACCCATTCTATTTAGAATCTCCTTTTGCAGGTTGTTCTTGCATATATTGACAGCCTCTTCTTCAGATAGTGGCTGCCTGTATTTCTGCAGACGTTCATCCACCGTCGGATATAGTCTCGGGCTGGTTCCCCACCTCCTTGAGAAATGGCATGTAATTTAGTCGCCGAGATTGCTTCCTCAGCCATATAGGGGACTGCTTCAAGTACTCCCTGTCTGCCTAGTCTTTCTGCCATAGGCTTGACAGGACGATTTGGATATGTGCACCTACTTGATAAAGACCCACAGAGTGTTGGCCCACGGGTCACATTTCTCATCACCTTTGTATGGTGTATATCATGAACCCCAGGGCATGGAGCTGCACTGTCGCAGGGTGTAGCGTTAATGCTACCACTCATCCCCGTCAGCTTCATCAAGCTATTCACCAGTGCTGGATCCGCCAAGCTTGGGCGAGTATGGGCCGGTTGCATGGACACCCTCTCAACTTGTGGCTTTAGGGTAAACTCTTGGCCTTTTGTTGAATAGATCTCTGGCTGTTCCGATGTCATTTGATATGGGTGTGTGAGCGAGATGCCCCCAGTGTGGGTTGGCATCGACTGCGACACTATTGCCAGAATTTGGGATGGGCTGAAGTTACTTTGCAATTCTTCGACCAAGCCTCCCATTTCTTTTGTTGCCGACACATATGCCCCTTTTTCTTGAATCTGCTTTCTCAGCATTTCAATCTCCATTTGATATTTTTGCGACCGAGCTACCATAACAGGATTATCTGCAGGTATGCGGGGAATATTAGCCGAAGGCTTAGAGCCGCATTCCCTTTTGATATTTGAGCAGGTCCTGTTTGGAACCTCACTGATGGGATTACTTGGATCAAGGTCATTTCTTTTTCGTACCATTTGAGGAGCATGAGATGACTCAGACTGCTCCCTTAATGCCAGGAACTCAACAAAAGATGGTATTTTGCCCCCAGCTTCTTGATCCTCGTACACCTTCAGTGGAGGTGGAGCCTGCATTTCTTGGATCTCATGCTCTGGAATCTTATAAGATGCTTCTCCCCTGAGAATAATGGTGCGATTCGTCAGAGGTAGTTTCTCCCACCTTCTTCTGGATCTTGTTATAGACTCAGGGTTCGACGATCCAGTCTGATTCTTCCCATTGAAATTATGGTTGATCTCTTCTCCTTCACCATGTTTGTTCATATCTGGCAAGGATGATATAGTGTTGCAGGAAAGAGTAACAAGCATTTTCTCCTCCTTTCTCTTGGATCTTCTATTTTTCCTTTCATGCTCTGTTGGTACTTGCCCCCAGAGCAGCTCTTCTCGGGGGTTGAGACATTTCTTGTTCAGTTGCCTCTTCTAGCTTCATCATTTCTAGCTCCTCCCATGGTACATATCCTTGTAGCTGGACAGGATGCCTTTTAGGTTGCTCATATTTGTCTGACTCATCTATTAATGTTTGCAGTTGTTTAAGTGACGGGCTGCCCCCTCTGTACAATGGTAAAGGTGTCCGCCGCCTTCTGTTGCTAGTATTTCTCATGGATAGCACTCGAGGCTTCACCCTTTGCCATACCGGAGTGACAGCTGGCGGAGATGGCGGAGGTATCATCCCTCGAACGTGCATCTGTGGAGTAGGCTGTTTGGATGGTTCCCTCGTTCCCTTCTGAGGCGCGTTCTTCCAACTCTCTTGATTTCTAGCAGAGGCCAGGATGTAATGTTCATAACTCACCTGCGTACTAGGTTCAGAAATCTCTTCCGACAGTTGTTGGTATAGTGATACCATATTAGCAGTTGGCTGTCAAATAGGGGCTTCATGTGGTTGAGGTGGGTTCACCTTATATTCTCCCATCTGCAGCTCCCCCTTCTTGATCAAAGACTCCATGATGTCTTTGAACACATAACAATCCTCTATGTTATGTCCCAAGACTTGATGATATGGGCAAAATAGAGGATCATCTTTCTTTCCCGCTTCCTCGGGTCTTTTGGGTGTTGGAAATGTAATCTTGTTGTAATGAGTGGCCCATTCGAATAATGTTTTTGTTTTCTCCTTGGGAAAAGAGTATGGCTTCCTAAATTTGTCTTGGAGAAGCATATTCCGCCTTGGAGTCTTCGATTTTGTGCCAGAAGACCCAACACCCTTCTGCTGTTCGAAGTTTTTTAGATCGACAGTGTTCGCCTCTTTTCCGACAGACTTTTTATTGGCTGGCTTATCCTTCTGTTCCATTGATGTATTATTGGGATATCTCGCCATGAAGGCTTCAATTTCTGCTGCCACATTGTTCAGCCTGTCGAATGACCGAATTTCCATCCCGATCATTCTTTCCAATAACTCTCTATTCAGGTTCTGTTTGCAAATTTGCACCGCATCTTCTTGGTGAGGAGGGCGCTTGCATCTCATACTAAGGTTCCTCCACCGCTGAATGTAATCTAGGGCAGACTCATTGGATTTTTGTCTTGTTGCAGAGAGTTCGGCAGCTGTAACCTCCCTTTCTGCAATGTAGAACCTTTCTCTGAATTTCTTTTTCATGTCGGTCCAGTTAGATATGGACCCTGCTGGCAGACTAGAATACCATTCAAATGCCAGGCTTGTCAGGGAGGAGCCGAAGAATTTCAACAAGTATGATTCATCGGTTGCTAAATCTCCCATCACATTGATGTAATAAGCAATGTGTTCTTTTGGAGATCCTCGCCCATTGAACTTGTCAAATTTCGGGGGCTTGGTGACACTTGGAGGTAATCTTTTCACGGCATGATATGCAGGGTAAGGTACCCTATATGCATCAAAAGCCATTTGCTCTCCATCTCCCCGTTCAGCGAGCTTCATGTCAATTAGCTGCTCCACCATGAGCTTGTTGATAGTGGCTGGGTCCACTTGCTGAGGATAGAAGTGGGCTGGCTGATTGCTCGGGGTGTTGATAATGGCCACCGGTGGCACCGGGGGCGGCTCTTGGTTGTCAAATTGCTGCTCAGGATCGTGAGCAGGCAATGACTGCTGTTGCGCAGGATAAATTTGCTGCGGCTGACATGATTGTTGCTGCTGGAAGAATTGCGGCTGCAAGAGTTGGTATTGAGCCTGTGAGCGTGGCTGTTGAGCCGTAGCCACAGGGGATTGTTGTGGTTGTTCATTTACTATCCTTACGACAGCACGCTGGGCCGAAGCTTCAATTGACCCTACGGTCCTTTGGGGGGTCTCTCCTGAGCCCTCCGCTGCTCGGGATGCATGTCCCTCAGTCTCTTTTCCTTTGATCTGGCGCTTGAGATCTGCGATCTCAGCTTGATATTGCTGCAACAGTTCCATGATGGCTGGATCTATGGGTGCAGCAAAAGGGATCTGTTGCGAAGTGCCCCCAGAAGCTTCTGGCGGTGGTGGCGGTGGAGGGATATCATCATTGCCCCCACTGCCTTGGGCGGTGACCACATTGGCGCTGACTGCCGTCATTTGCATTGTTGGCGCATCTTCAAGCCCATATGCGGCCGCCAAGGCTGCTGCCGCTGCTCTTCTCCTGGTGATGGCACCAGGCCTTTCTGCCAATTCTGCTAACTCTTCATCATTGGCTGGCAGTGCCCCATATCGGCCCCATATACCGGCCATGTGGCATGCAAACACCTTGATGTTTCCATTCTGGCCTCTTTCAGCCCTCCGAGAGATATGGGAGGGGAAGGATAATCTTTTGAAAACCGATACCCGGGGTTTGGCTCCCCCGGTATGCTCATGCCGATGTCCGCACGGAACATCGTTCTCATCGGTGCAACTCCTGGCTGGTGCAGAAGGAGCGCCTGAATTTCTTTGCTCTCTTTCACGCCGCAGCGGGGCGTTCACAAGGCGAGGGGTACGGTCAGATGCGACCTTGGTTGCCCCCTGCTGCTCACAGGTGGCTGAAATCATCGACTCAAGGGAGTCTTCTCTTATCGGAGGTAGGTAGGCACACCCCCGCAGCTCCGCTCTTTGTTGTGGAAGCGGGCATAAGCATATGCCCCCCTTGACGAATTCTAGCCCCAAAGCCTCTATGTGGGCGACGGTAGTCGGGGATCCTTTTCTCAGCTACATCTATTGGAGGGCTCTCTCTTGGTGCGAGCTCTTCTGGCCTGAGCTTCTGCACTCTCTTAGGTCGCCAGACCTATTTGAACATGATAGGTTTTGGGGGCAACTTGCCCTTGAAGGTATTGTACATCTCTTCTCCATTCGCCAAAGCTTGGAAGGAGTTCTCCACGGGTATTGCTGGCACGACCCGTTTCGCTATAGCTTCAGTTTTCTTCTCTTGCAGATGGATCCTCAAGTCTCCAATCCGCACAGTTTTTCCTGAGGCAGACACCCGTGCACGACATGTGACGATATTTTCTGCTTCTGTGATCTGTTGATTGGCCTTTTTTCCCTTGGGCTTGTTGTGGTTGCCGCGCTCCACGTGATACACGTGGCAGCTTAGCTCTTTAGTGGTCCCTTTGAGTTCAACTTCATGACTGGCTTCAGCTCCGTCTTCTTTCTTGGCCTCCGGGTGGAGGACGCTGACGAAGGCAACCCCCAAGAAGTTGGGGAACTCGACGACGGGAGGGAAGCTCCCGAAACGGGTTGGCACAGCGAGGTAGCCGTACCGAGCATGATCTTGAACCACAAGAGGTCCGAAACGTACTCCCGCCATCAGTCAATTAGTACCTGTTAGTCAATTCAAAATGATAGTCAATATCAATTACATAAGGCCACACGACTTTCTATTCTGGCGAAGAGATGAAGGGAAGCTTGGTCCCACCGGGCGTGCCACGCTGTGGAAATGAAAAATTTTAATTTCCTTAAATCATTTAAAGATTTAAAATCTATTTAAATTCTTTTGATTCTCATGGCATGAATGCGTATTGCTAATCCAAGTCCCGTTGAACGCTACACGAGCGACGATGGCGTGAGATGAATCGACAATTCGCACAGCGCGGGCGTGCCAGCCACCGAAGTGACAACCAAATGGTTTGCCTCCGAGAGTCGGAGGGCTTAAAGTCTGTTGTGCGCGCCGTTTGACTTCGTCAAACGAAAGTGAGTGTTCGGGTCCTGGACCAAAATCCCGTCGTTGCCTGAACGCAACGACGTTAATTACATCTCTTTTGAAAAGAGAAAACCCTTGATTAATCGCTAGATTAGAAAGCCTCGTGACCTTGAAACGGGACATCCGACAAAGGGTGCGAAGCATAATTTAAAAGAAATGAATCGAAGTGCTAAGGGACGGGACGAATGCCTATCCGAACCCATTAGACCTTCCGCTCAACCCATTATCGAAGTTCTCATCGCCTATTTGTTCATTTGTCTCTTTTGTTGTGAAAACAAGTTCAGTTCGGCCTTTTAGGTCTATTTGAGAGAGAATTTTGAAAAGATGGTCTCTTTGATTATTCGTTGAAAAGTAGGCACAATTTGGTCTTTTGTTGAAAGCCGTTTCGATTCGGTTCTCTTTTGTTGCAAAGCATGTGATAAACTTTTATTTGCTTAGAAAGGTTTGGTTTGACTCTTTTGAGCATCACGGTGCAATCTTTTACCATGTAGGAAAATGGGCCAATTTGATCTCTTGCTCTCTTGGGAAACCTAGAGTGACCTTTGATTTGCTTGAAAAGGGGTCGAATTAGTCTTTAGTTCTTTTGTAAAGATGAGATGGTCATCATCACTTGGAAGAGAAGGGCTGATTTGACTCTTTTGGTTATTATTTTTTTTTGTCATTTAGAAAGCTCATTTGTTCTTACAAAACATGAGATGACCTTTTGCTTTCTTCTTCCTTTTTTTTTGTTTGAAAAGAGGTCAATTTGCTTTTACAATCCTTTTTGCCATTAAACGATTTTAATTTGCTATTCTGGTCCTTTGAGCATTTGGAACGGAGTTCTATTCGTTCGGCGGAGCAAAACGGCTCAATGCACTTTGCAGACGTCCTCGAATCGGCGCAGCTGACGAGATAAGGCGAATTGGCGCAGCTGACGAGATAAGGCGAATTGGCGCAGCCCGGCTGAAATCATAGACATCATCGAGTTGGCTTCCGTTCGCAACGTTGCCAACTCAATTAGAAGCTAATGACATCCTTTAGGAGTTTTGCGCCAACTCGACCTCACGGGGGAAATTCGGCAGCATTTCCCCTTATCGTGGTGATGAAGGGGAAAGCACGATGCTCATCCACCATAAATGGAGATGGCACCAAAAGAGAGAGTATACATCGTAGAATGACGTAACTCTAATGGCCCATGACCCCGATCCCCCAGGCATGCCTACGGAGATTCGGGCAATGTTATGGCCAAGCAACCCACGGGACGATGAATCACATGTAAACCCACCCGTCCGGACACGGACATTATATTGTCCGATCCGAGGATGTGGATGGGTCTAATATTGTGTCTTTTGACTGTTGATCAGCCGGTGTCACATAGAGCAATGGTTTTGCTCACGTGATTTCGGCCAACATGATGGCCAGGACGTCGAATCGGCGCAGCTCTGCTCTGGTCTTACAAGACTGCCAGAACTAGAGCCAGGCTGAATCGGCGCAGCCAGTCACCTGTGCAAGGGATGACAACGCCCCTCTCCAAGAACGCCCTTGCTCATGGCCGGGGTGATTTTGGATATTGAGATGGCATTGCAACCCATTGCTAGATGGGCTAAACAAAGGGATTTAGGCATCATTTGCCCAACCTCCTTGATTAGCGAAATGAGGCTCTTTGGAGACTATTCGGTGCTAACTTGAAATGCACATCAAAGGGGCTGAAAACCGCAATGGGGAGGTCCATTGAGAGGGGTGAATCAGACTTGATGATCTCTTTTGAATGGGCTTTTGGAAATGGCATTTGAGCAAAGGGATATGAGCATTGTTTGCTCAATTTCCTTGGCCATGGCCATGGGTGTATGTTGACCACAAAGGGGACTCTTGAAGGGCTGTTAGAGCAGTGATAAAACTATTTTTTGCAGGTCCTAAACAGTAGAAAATGTGGCCTATTTGGAGGAGAGAATGGTATGCCATGCATGCATTAAATGGAGCATGAAGTCCCATGCTCCCATGACCTCATTTATTGAGGTATGAGAGGCTTTTTGACCTCATATGGGGTGTTAGGAGGGAGAGAGATGTATCTCTATAGAGATGCCATCTCATCCCGTAACCCATGGTAAGGAGAGGGAAGCAATTGAAAACCCAAAGTAAAATGGAAGGAGCATGCATTGAATGCTAAGCACATAGTCTATTCCATTAAAAGGATGAGGAGGTACAAGGTTTGCCAAGAAAACCAAGAGAAAAGAAGGGGGGAGAAACCAACGTGGGAACCCTTGCTTCCTCTCTTTTTTGATGTGACAAGACAAGAAAACCCCAAGAAGACTCCTCTCTCTCTTGCTTCCTCTTCTCACCTTCCTCTTCTCTCCCCTTTTGCTTCTTTTTCTTCTTCACGGGTGGAGAGCTCTTGAGCAGGAAACGCAGGGGCCTTCCTTCTCCTTGCTGGCTGCTTCTTTTCTTGAGAAAAACCCTCCCTTGGTGAAAGAACAGCCCCTCTTCTTGGCCTTCCCGTAACCCCCTTTTTACCACCTCTTGCTGGCCCCTTGCCAAGCCTTCTAGAAGGGAGAAAAGACCAAAAATAGGTCCAACCAGGCCCTGCGCAGCAAGGGTGGCAGACCACCTTTTTCCATTTTTAGCACTCCCTTTTGGGAGGTGTTACAAATGCTTACTCTCACCTCCCACTTTATGGGATGAGATAAGCCTATTTCACATGGGTTTTTGAGGCCTTTTGAATGGGCCTTTGCTTCTTTCTTTGCTCAGCCCATGAAGGGCTAGAATTGGTGGTGGAAGATAATGGGCCGGTGATGGGGGCCCATTAGCGATTTAGGGTGATAATTTTCAAATAAGGCCCATTGTAACCCTTTCTGTTTCTATCCAATTTTTCAGTTCCCCCCCCCCCCCCACCCCCCACTTAAAGGTTTTTATAATTTTATTGCCTAATTAAAATACAACTTCTAATCTTTCCCCACCTAAAATTATATGTTAAAGGGCAATTCACACCTAAATTTTCTGAATGGAGTTTCAAGTTGACATATCCAATCAACTGCTACTCCTTTTGTTATTTAGAGGGTTATTTGAAAACATTAGGATTACATGGTGTTGTTTGGAGTTTCGTAAATCAAAGGGGGCTGTATGTAAAACATCTCATTAAAAATTATTAACTAAATATGCTGACATGCGTATGTGACTATAGGGATGTGTATGTTAAAATTTCAATATCAACAACATAAGTACTCATGCAAAGACATCCTTAATTATTACATGGCATGAGAGATAGAATTTTTTAGATTTTTGGACTGGGTTCCATTCTGCATGACAGTGGCTGTCGACAAGTAAGCTGTCGACAGACACTATCAAGACACTATAATCTGTTCTGTTTTCCCTTATATAATTTCTTATTCTAAAATATACAGAGTGGCTGTCGACAGCGTGGCTGTCGACAGCCTCCACAAAGATGCAAACTTTGCTCGATTCCAGCCCCTACACAATAATGTCCAACATGTCACTGGTGGTGCATTCCCCAGTGGGATTACCAAGCCTTGGGTAAACCAAAATACAAATTCTTTATTGGAAAGGAAGGAGGTAACAGCTACGGGGTGTTCCTCATTTGTGGGCTCACTTCCCTTTGCCAAAATCCGTGTTGTGGTCATATTGTACGTCCCTCTCTCCACTGCACGGGCACCTCATCATACCCTTTGTGAACACCTTGCCACTCTTATTTACGGGTCAGACAGAATGGAATTCAAGAGGCAGCTTAAAAATCTAAAAAATTCTCCACCGTAATTAGATAATAATTTGATTGGTCTAATTGTCTACATTTTTATATATTCAAACGATGTCCGTTTATGTTAAGATTTTAACCATAGACTAATGTAATAGGTTTACAAATTATGATAATTTTGGTTTAATTTTTAGATTTTATTTTGCATAGGGTGTAAATTATCCGAAAATAGTTACGTCGGTTAATCTCGAAATTCGTACGTCAACAAATCTGGATATTTACATTTCTGATATCTCCACATTTTTCTAAAATTATGGTGTCCTCATATTTTTATTTCGTTACTATTTTTCGGTGTCGCCCTGTCGGAGCGCACACCTCTGTGTACGACACTGAGGTAACGTATATTACCACTAATTAAGCTAAAATTCTAATTATTTCAATTTAATGTCAATCATAATGTATAATGACCATATTATTCATAATTTCTTACAATTAAAATTTTTCGGGACGTTACACATACGTACATGTATAACTGGGTAAGTTACACAGTTACAGAATTTACATGATTACATACTTACATGTGTAACTAAGTAAGTTACACAGTTACAAAATTTACATACTTACCATGTAACTGTGTAAGTAAGTACTTACGCAGTTACACACTTTTGATATATTACGAATTAAAATAATTAAGCAAATCTTTCTAAAACTATGTAACTATGTAATTAGGTAAGCCCTAATTATAGAGTTACAACTTATAAAATTTCTATGTAGTTACATAGTTTCATGTGTAATTGTGTAAGTATGTAACTTGGTAACTGGGTAACTAGGTAAGTTACACAATACATGATTTATATGTAACTGTGTAAGTACGTACTTACACACTTTTGGGATAACGGTTATAAAATAATAGGTAAATCCTTCTAAAATTATGTAAACTATGTAATTAGGTAAGCCCTAATTATAGAGTTACAAATTTATAAAATTTCTATGTAGTTACATAGTTTCATGTGTAACTATGTAAGTATGTAACTTGGTAACTGGGTAACTGGGTAGGTTACACAATTACAAGATTTATATGTAACTGTGTAAGTACGTACTTACACATGACTTTGGGATAACGGTTATAAAATAATTAGGTAAATTCTTTTAAACTATGTATTAGGTAAGCCCTAATTATAGAGTTACAAACTTATAAAATTTCTATGTAGTTACATAATTTTATGTGTAATTGTGTAAGTATGTAACTTGGTAACTGGGTAACACATTATATGTGTAACTGGGTAACAAGTTACACAATTACAGGATTTATATGTAACTCTTACACACTTTTGGGATAACGGTTACACAGTTTGAGATAACGGGAGAGGATAACAGGGACAAAAAGCAGGGACTTAAAATAAGTCCCTCATAAAGCAAGGACCGCATGGCTTGGAAAAAGTTGACAGAGACCTGAAATTAATGTCATATCCCTGTCGGGGACCTGAAATTAATTCTCTCTTTTAATTAATCAAAATTTAAGACCTGAAAGGAAAAAAAAAAAGAGAGAACAGACCAAGTTAACCCGTCGGGCCAAACTATAGATCTACTCTGACTAGATTTTTAGGCTCGACACAAAAATTTGCAGGCCGAAAAGAGTCTTGCGATCCAACTCAAAATCGGGTCAGGCCTGCGGATCTATCAGGCCGGCCCAGTCCATTGACAGTCCTAATGAAGAGAGTGAAGAATAAGAATGGGGTAAGAGGGAGAATGAGGATGTTATAAATGTGATATTGTTAAGTTTTTTTTTACATGTCTTATAACTATAGGCATACGGCGTAAATACAAAATAAGTTTTCTTGGAGAAGTATCAAAAATAAATTGATAAAATAGCACGCAAACATTCATTAAAATTAACATGGAAAAATATGAAGCTGACGGCACCGTGAAAGTAGAGATAGGAGAATAATGAAGTATACTTTTAACTCACAAGTTGTAAGATAGAAAATATGTAGCAATCCTTTCTCCAAAGATCTCCTTGTCATAAAATTGCCACATGCCAAAAATTTTATTTCATTGGATATAAGTAAATAAGGACACAAGAGCAAAATGCTAAAAAATGAGAAGAAAATTGTTGTTCCACTATCATGAGATTTGTTTTGATCAACACTTCCATCACATTTCCTTCCATAACCTCTTCAGTCTCCTCATAAGGAGAATCATGAACACATAGAGTTGGTCAAACTTGTCATCAATGAATATAAAGAACATAGTCCTCCATCTGTTATGTATAATTAATGTACCACAAATTGTCCAGAAGCCAAGAATGAAACCGAACGCTGTGAAAACATACATCCAGATAGTGTTGTCATTCTGTGCTGTTCTAGTTCACCTTGATTGTTATGGTCTTCTTGTTTATCCACATCTTCACATGGTATATCCAATGGAAACCCACAAAGATAGGGGTTGCCCTTATAAATGGAGGGGTCTATGAATGTGTTGAACTAATATCCTCGTGGAATTCTACCGAGAAGTTATTAAATGACAAATTGAGGTAGCTCAAAGATGTCATTGATGACATAAGTGCTGGAATTTCACCAAAAAGTTGTTGCTTGATAGATCCATGACTCCAGGCAATGCAGCTTGTTGATGTTCTTCATGATGTGTCCACTTAACCTGTTTCCTGATATATTCAAATTTTGCAGACCAACAAGATCTGCCAAGTCTTGAGGTATGCTCCCAGATAATTTATTACTAGAAAGATCTATGCTTACGACAAGGCAGAGTAGCCTTTGATACTCGAGCATTTGTCCCTTCATTACCACACCAATGACCTCCTTGTAATATATGCTTGCATAATTTTGAATCCAGATGTTGACTCATTTATATTGTGAATAAATTTCATGGCAGTAAAATTACCAAATCCATGTGGGATGTTTCCAACTAGGTCATTGTTTGCCAGATCTATGACTTGTAGATACGTCAATGATGCCAAATTGGACGGGATAGCACCCTTGAATTATTCGAACGGAGGCGAAGGACCTTCAAGTATGGTATACTCCCTGCAACCAACTGGTATTTTTTCCAAAAAAATTGTTCTCACCAAGATCAAGGGTGGATATGTTGGAACATGATCTTAGTGCAAGAGGAAACTCTCCCGAAAGGCTATTGGCATTTAGTTGAAGTGACTGTAGATTAGAGAGGAAGCTCAAGGAGTTGGGGATGACACCGATCAAGGAATTATGTGCCAAGTTTAAAGCCTCCAATGCATAATAAGAAGAAGGCTCCCAGCAGTTGGGGACATTCCCTGAGAAGTTGTTCCTTGAAAGGTCCAGAACCTCTAGATATCGAAGTTGACAGAGGGACGTAGGGATGCTTCCATTTAGTGTATTATACGAAAGAGAGAGGAAGGATAATGATGGCATCATGACCTCACCAATATCCTCTGGTATTGCTCCTGCAAATGAGTTGTTCGATATATCAAAAGATTGAAATATTTTAAACAATAACAAAATCATGGGAACTCACCTTCTAGGCGGTTGAACTTTAAGTCCACATAAATAAAATCAATGTGTTTGAGCGAATCGAGTAGCCTTCCAATGATGTCATTGTTGGAAAGATCCATAAACTTGATAAAAGATATTGGCCTCCAATATGAGTCCGGAATTGCATCCGAAATTCCTGAGTAGGAGAGGTTCAAGATCCCAACATTTTGCTGCAATCTAAGCCATGTGGGGAATAGTGGCCCCAATTTGCAGAAACTGAGGTCAACATTTCGCAACCTGAACGGGGGAATCCAATCAGAACTTAGATTAAAAATTATGGGATTGTTGGCCATGGCAAGTGCCTCTAGACTTTTGAGTTGGACAAGTGTATGGCTGACACCATGCCTCTTAGATGATTATAATTCAGATTCAATACACGTAGACTTGAGATATTGGAAAGACTCTCTACAGGAATAGATCCACTAAGATTGTTATAACCGAGAAATAATACTTCAAGTGATATGAGTCTACCAAGACTCTTCGGAATGCCTCCACTGAGAATGTTACCTCCAAGACTTAATATTCGCAGCGATGAGAGGTTGCCTAGAGTTTCAGGGATCATACCATTCAAATTATTGCCAGTCAAATCCAATGTCTCGAGAAGAGATGGTCTTCCAAGAGATGCTGGGATTGGACCCTGGAGTGAATTGTCATAGAGAGAGAGATGCTTAAGCATCTTCATCTCCACAAGCCAACCTGGGAAACTCCCTCTCAATCGATTGCGTCCCAAATCTAGTGACTGTAGACTGCTCTGATGCAGCCAGAAAAGCTTCCTTCTAGTTCATTAATATCACTTGATATATTCGTTCGAAACATCTCCAGCCTTTGCAACTTGCAGAGACTACTCTGATTCCCTGGTAGTTTACCGTCAAGTCTCTGATTGCCAGATATGATAAGCTCAGTGAGAGAAGACATGCTCCCTATTGCAGATGGAATGTCACCTTCAAAATTGTTCCAACTAAGGTCAAGGTGCTCGAGGCTGGTAATATTGGTCAGCCACTCAGGAAATGAGGATTGTATGTCGTTCACAGAACGATCAAGGAAAGAGAGAGAAGTCAAGTTCACGTGGGGAAAGAAGGAATGCTTTCGAGCCCACAACGTCTCAGGTTAACCCAAGACAATGAGGGGAGCATGTTGAGTGCAACTAGAAGCTTGCCTGATGATCCATGATCAGATGACATGTCGACTAATTTCAAATCGAGATGTTGGAGGGAAGATAGTTGAGACACCCACCTGGCGTCGTCGCCCATCGAAAGGTCCCTATCATTGTTGGAAAGATCAAGGGCTTGCAGCCTCGATAGGTTCCCAAAGTGATGGGGTATTCTGCCTTGTAGGTTAGCACCAGAGAGGTTTGAGATATTCCAAGTTGGATAGGGAACCCATGAACTCCGGTATGGGCTTCTTTTTGAAGTCGTTGTTGCTCAAGTCCAGGTATGCCAAGTAGTTCAGGGCCGAGCAGAGAGGGGCCTATCACTCCTCCCAGCTCCTATTGCTGTAAGTTTTATAATAGGAATCCATCCATGGTATCTTCGAGATTTTTTCAGGAGTTGAGGTCGAGCTTGACGACATGGCCACTCATGTTGTCGCAGCTGACGCCGTTCCATCCACAACAATCGCTGCCATCGGCTGTCCAAGAAGAGAGCCGGTTGGCGGGATCATATGGAAGACCCCTTTTGAACTGGAGAAGGGCTTCTCTCTCGGAATCTATGCAACCACCGGACGACTCCATGTGGAGTTGCTGCGCCGACTACATTGCAGAGACAGACAAGACCAAGCAGGAGGCGACAGTGGAAGGCAGAAGCAGAGTATGGTGGTGGGTATTGGTAGCCATGGCGGAGGTGATGCTAAGAAAGGATGGGATGGGGTCGGTTGTGTGAGGTGGGTGTTAGCATATATAGCAGCCCAGGGGCTGTCCCCAGCTGATGGTCCCTCCATCAATGGAGATGGAAGAGTTGACTAATTAATCTTGTCCCGGTGGCATGGCAGTGTGGCAATTGTGATGGTGACTGTGAAGGTCCATATTGCCGCGGCAGCATCTGGAAAAAGAGTAGCATATATAGAAACGCAAAGGAGGAGTAGCGAGGAAAGAAAAGTCCAACTTGTTGGATCCAGTGCGTTTTTAAGTCTCCTCATCAAAGGGCGAAGAACATGATGTGGCACTTCATCTCTCAGCGGTTCTAGTCTTTTGCTCACTGATAGTGTCAAATTCAGCTTGTTAATTATATCCGTACGGGTAGGGTTAGCCTACTACGTGTCTGCCACGGCCTGAACCTTACTAGCACCTATCAAAGAGAGAATTCTCTTAGGCCACAGCTCAATTTCTGTCCCACTACTCACATATTATGTGGGAGCTAATTAAGCTTCCATCACCAATGTATGAATACGACACTCTTTGCCCATGCATGCTTCGGGGCATTCGCTACATAGATTCTTCACATCTGAATGTCCTTAATTTTGCTATTTGTCATTAAGGTGGGCAATATCGATCAACGTATGCATATGTGGACCAAACAGCAAGACCTGCTAATTTAGAAATTTCAGTGGACCATTAATAATGGTGAAATTACAACCCTGCTCTTAATTATGGTTCCTATTAACTACGTGCATGCCACAATATTACCAATCAAGAGATCTATGTACATGCATATGTCTCATCGATTCCATCAACACAGTAGATAGTTACCAGCCACTTTTGGGACAGGATAGTTGACGAGCGACTCATACGTAATAACATTTCCTCACTTACGTTGTCGTGCTGGTCAAGACAGCCTTACATATCAGTTTCAGAAGAATACGAAGAAATTCAAAGATGGAGACAAAACATCGGCGTCTGTAGAGGCATCGATCCCACCTTTTTCGAAGCTGAACTCTCTGGACGCCTTTGCCTTCCAATGCCGAAGACGACTCCTCCCTGTCTCTACATCCGAGACTGGCAGTTCATTACGTCAAAGTGGAGTGTGAAATTGCAAGGGTTTTCCACACGACCAGGCCAACTCTTGTCTCTCTCTTTCTCTCTTCTCTGTCTCCTCCTCTTTCCAAGTGCTGCTTAGCCCCTTCGCAGCAGGGTCTTCTCATGGACTCCATGCATCTGCGTACCTGCAGGTTTCGCATCAAAGAGGGGGGGAATTTTCCACATGAAAGGGGCCGGACAGGTCGATCCAGCCCGTGTACGCCCATTTATATAAGGAGCATCATTGCAAAGGGAGAGAAGGACCCTTCCAGGCACATCCGCAGTGGGAAACAGAGACTTGGGAGCTGGGATGGACCGGATCATAATTCCTGCAGGATCCCCAGGAAGTCGTCTTCTCTAGCATTTTAACTTCTGTGATAGATAGTGACAAAATGCAGAGTCTGATAACTTCAAAATGGTAGGAGAGTTTGTGGTTGTGGATTCGGAGCCTGCATGTAGCTCTAGTCCACACGCATCAATCTCTAACAATGGAGCGGAGACTGGAGTAACAGAAGAAGAAAATAAGGTGGCTGGGGACTTAAAACTATGGAGTGGATTATACGTATATCTCGATCGGTGGTCCATCAAATGGGAGAAATTTCCACATGAAAAGGGGAGAATTTTTCCACATGAAAGGGGATAGGCCGATCCTTCCACTTTCATTTAGTGAGCTAGGTTGATGTGAAGGGCGAAGACTTGAATTGGATGCTTCCGGTAGTCAACAGGGGCAAGGAGCACAGACTTGGGATCTTTTCGGATATGGAACGAGGAGCGGCTCTGTAGACGTTAGATTCTTTATGTGGTATTGTGAAAAAGATATTTGGGTGGCATATGAAATATCCACGCCTGCCGAAGCGAAGCTAAGACAATGGGGGGTTAAGAACGGGTCCAAACAAGTTCAATCTCTCTATGAAAAGAAAAAAATATAAAAATAAGAAACAAAAAGATACAAGCAAACCGATCATGACCATGCATCACACGCCGCGCGCCGCCCGGCCCGGCCCAGCGGCGCGCGTGGTGATATGGTCCCAACATACTTTCACCTTTGTCTATAGACAGTCTCATAAACACTTGGGGTTATGAAGCCCTATATCTCCTTAGAGATTTCTCATGTGGGACTAAAGTCCTCACATAAGAGACAAGGCTTGCACACCTTTTTATGTACTTTTTTTACTTTATCACAAACTTGTGTTCTTTCTCCTTTCTAAAATTAACCTCTCATAAAACATTTTTTATCCACAAAATATTTGTGTAAAAAAAGTTGTCAATATATTGAAAATTAAACTGTCCTCATTCAGGAAGATCTAGACTTACTGAATAAGGAAAGACTTGTTGCAAACCGCCACAAACTCAACTCCCCATTGGGGGAGCTGAGATCACTGGCCGGGGGGGGGGGGGGGGGGGCCCACCCCAATGGGGCTTTAATTTGCATCCACTGTGGATGCAAAATTAAAGCCCCGGTTTACACCAAGTGGTGCTCTACTTAATACTTAACCAATTGGGAGACAATACTTTTCCGACCCGGAAGCAAACTGTTAGCTTGGTATGAGCTCCTCTAGATTAGACTTAGGATTTTAATTGCTTTTTAATGATATGATATGTATACACTTGATGACGTCTATACTAATCATTTGCTAGTTCCCTCTGCATGCCTCGTGTATTTCTTTGTTCCCTTCCTCTTTCTAATTTGATGGTGCAGACAAGAGCACAAGTTTAATTTAGCCGAGGAACCTCTAAAACCAGAGGAATCATCCAGTAATTTAGGGACACGATAGTTGATGAGCGACGGATGCGTAATAGTACATTTCCTCACTTACGTCGTCGTGCTGGTCAAGACAGCCTTACATCAGTTTCAGAAGAATAAGAAGAAATTAAAAGATATGGAGACAAGCCATCGGCGTCTGTAGAGGCATCGCTCCCACCTTTTCCAAGCTTAGTTATCTGGACGCCTTTGCCTTCCAATGCCGAAGGACGACGACGACCAGTCTCTATGTCCGAGACTCGGCGACTGCGTGGTCTACGTCCAATTGGAGTGAATACAAGGGTTTCCAACGGCCAAACCCATCTCTTCTCTCTCTCTCTCTCTCTCTCTCTTCTCCTCTCTCTCTCTCTCTCTCTCTCTCTCTCTCTCTTCTCTCTCTCTCTCTCTCTCTCTCTCTCTCTCTCTCTCTCTCTCTCTCTCCAAATGATTCATACTCAAAACAGGGATACATGTGAATCTTATAAGAGATTCCCCAGTTCGTGTGGGATCTACTATTCAAATTATTCAAATTCAACGTCTCGAGAGAAGATAGTCTTTCAAGAGATGTTGGATTAGGGGTGTAAACGAGTCAATATATTCGACGAGTAGTTTGATATTCGGCTCGATAAAAATCGATTCAACTATTTATTAGACAAATAAGTCAAGTTTGAACAAAAAAAAAAACTCGGTTCATAAACGAGTCGAATTTGAATACATGTGAGTTTCGACTCGATTATACTCGCGAACAACTCGTTTAAGTATTCGTTAAGAACTCGATTAAATACTCATTTAGAATTCATGTAAATACTAATTAAGAGCTTATCTAAATACTTTTTAAGAGTTCATTTAAATACTTATTATTAAATAAATTAAATTATTAATATTTCATAGAGAATATAATTTTGTTTACTTTGACATAATGAGAAGTAATAAATAAAAATAGAGGTTAGGGGTTGATATGTAAAAGTTAAAATATAGAGTGTAATTTTTTTAAAAAAATTATTTGATTGATCTTACCCATCCATTATCCCATCCAACGGTCAAGGTAAAGATGTTAAATACTAGGGTGTATATTACAAATTTATGTAAGTTAGAGTATATACATAAATTTTAGTTTTAAATAAATCATGTAAATGGAGGCATCAACGCAAAATTCAAAATTTGAAGTTCCTCAAGCACTGCTTTCATCTTCTTCTTCCTCCCGACTTGCAGGTCACGCGATGGCCTTGGGATCGAAGTTGCAGTGGCACGCCGGTGCTCCCGGTGGTGCAGCCCCCTCATGATGGTTCTAGCTTTGCCAGACGCCGTCTGTGGGCCTTCCGGTGGCATCCTCCGGTGGCCCAGCCTTCCGACCACCTACACTCGTTGCCCACTAGAACCGGCCCTACAATGGTCGTCACTCCAGTATAATCCCATATTGGACTTTGAAAGAACATGGTGACTTAGATTTTTTCCCTTTTTTTAAAGGGAATCCGCAACACCCTATACCCACTGTGACTTCGTGGGCTTTTGTCCTTTGGCTAGCGAGCACAAGTTCAAGTATCAACTCGGTTTGTAGAATCTGATTTTAGGGTGGTTTTTAAACTCTTCAAAGTTGGGGTCGAAAATTGATTAAAAATTAAATTGTTTGAACTCAGTTGAGTTAAACTAAAATTTAAATTGTTTGAACCATGCTCGAATTTGAGTTTGGATTTAAATTAAAAAAATTTAAAATTATGCAAGTTTGAGCATTTTTAAACTTGTGCGAGCGAGCACAATTAAGTTTGGACCCGTTTATGTAAATCAGTAACTCGTCGAGTAAAGTTTGAACATTTTAAAAGTGAATCGAACCGAGTTCGAATGAAAATATAAGTTCTCGGCGAGTATCGAGCCGAGTTAGAGTTTAACTAAACGAGTCTGAATTCGAGTAGAATGTTACTCAACTCGACTCGAATCATTTACACCCAACTTAGTTGGGATTGAATATTGGAGTGAATTAGTACGGAGGGAAGATGTTTGTCTCTTCATCTACACATGCCAACTTAGAAAGTGAGCAGATTACATGTAAATTGGGAGATTAATAAATTGATTGTTTTTTAATTTAAAATAATTTATTTAATCAATTTAAATAATTTAAATTTTAACGATACCAAAATTAAATGAGATGACAAAATTAAATGAAACAACATAATTAAATACTTATAACTAAAAAAGTCAGCAATTGGAAATAAACTCTTAATAAATTTTTTTTTAAGTCGCAGCTCTGAATCAGAGAATCGAGTCATAGAGATAATATAAAAATCAACTCTTTAAAGAATTGTGTCTCTAGAGGATTGTGTCACGTACGTGCAATTATATCTACTACTTCGAGTTCTTCATTTTTAATAGTTTAGAAGACTAATCGTGCATTATTTTTGTTCATACTGTGAGACTAATTCGAGAATATTCTCTACGACACTGGACCACTGGTTGAGTAGAAGTGTTTCTATTTATAGGTCCTATTTGATGCTGAGGTATGTAACAAAATAAAATAATAGCGTTATCTAAAAGTTGTAATTCAAATGCATAAGGACGTGCGGAAGATTGGGTCGGCCCATCCCGTTGACCCACTAGCACAAGAGAACGGGGCTACACCCATTCTTGGCCCAGCCCACTAGCGGCAGCCAGCCTGAGGAAAGATGTGTCTGGGCCAAGCCAATCAGAATTTGAGGTTCTTCGGCCACGGGACCCACCGCTCTCAAATGGTCTAGTATCCACCAAAATCGAGTACGAAAATGACTTTTCTCGAGTTCCAGACTATTGTATTTAATTGTTTGTAAAATATATTTATATAAAATTTTAAAAAATAAAATATATGATTAATTGGGTAATATCCACGCAAATGATATCTTAAAAAAATCGGTGTTTGTTTCCTAATGAAATATTTTTAAAAAATTATTTACAAAACATAGATATTTAAAAAATCTCGAGGATGATGGTCGCAGACTCAGAGACGATGATTAATGCCCGCATGAGAGATACTAAGAGTATGAGTACAGACTGTAATCATACTTTTGAAATCCTACACAAAAGAGGAATAAAAAAATGGATTACAAAGCTCCATCACGAATACTAAAATCTAAGAATTTTAAATAAGAATTTACACGAATTAACTTTTTAAGTGTATCAAACAGATCATTTTATAAATTTTCTAAAAATATCTTTTAACATGAGATTTTACATCCAACCAAACATACCCTCATCTGTCTTCTCCCTCCTGGACACGGTAGTCCCAAGTTTTGTTCCGTCAACGTTTGAAAGCGCCCAGTCTTCTCCTACCTCCGATAATATTATGTTCATGGATAAAGATGTGGGATTTAAAGGGTGGACCTCGTCTTGCGGTGTCACCAATCTTGATGTGCTGTGAGAAGAATAGGAAAGGAGAAGTGACCAGGGGAGGCGCAAATGGAGGAGGGAAGGAAGGAAAAGTTAACAAATTGTGATACAAATATTCTTGTGATTTGACCATTTCTAACCTTAAATTCTTGTCAACAATTCCGGTCTCAATTAGGTTGTGGTCTGTCAGATTTAATATAACAGTAAAAATGGGATGACAACTTTCAGACTTGGCCCATTGTAAACCCTTTTTTTTTAAAGATTTTTCAGTTTTTCTCTCTGTTAAAGGTTTGTATAATTTTATTGCCTATGTAATTTTATTATATTGTAAATAACATCCTAATCTTTCCCCACCTAAATATAATATATATATATATATATTGAAGGGCATTTCACGCCTAAAATTTATTACCTGATTTACATGCAATCTCGAGGTGTGTAAATCCGGAGTTTTTTTCGGTCAAGTGGGGTAATGGCAATACGGGTATACGGAAAGTAGGAGCTGCCAAGTCTTGATCTTGGAGTTCACGAACACCAATCCTTGAGCCCACAAAACCACACGGGACGGGATTTCCTCGTTATCAAAAAAAAAAAAAAAAAGTTGACGTATTCCATCAATTGCTACTCCTTTGATAGAACTAATTGGAGGTGGTCACTTTTGAAGCGCAATATTTAGAGGGTTATTTGAAAATATTAGGATTACATGGGTGGTATTTGGAGTTTCCTAAATCATAGGTGCTGTATGTAAAAGATCTCATTACATTTATTAACTAAATATGTTGACATGCATCTGTGGCTATAGGTTTGTGTACGTTAAAAAATCAATGCCAATAACATAAGTACTCGTGTAATGACATCCATATTACATGGCACAAAAGAGAGTGAAGAATAAGAATGGGGTAAGAGGAAGAAAGAGGTTATTATAAAAGTGATATTGTTAAGTTTTTATTACACAGCTTATAACTATAAGTATATGACTTAGATACAAATCTAAGTTTTCTGGAGAAGTATCAAAAATAAATTGATAAATGTAATTGTTATAGCACTCAAGCATTCATTAAAAAACTAACATGGAAAATATGAAGCTGATGGCACCGTGAAAGTGGAGATAGGAGAATAATGAAGTATAATTTTAATTCACAAGTTGTAAGAAAGAAAATATGTGGCAATCCTTTCTCCAAAGATCTCCTTGCCTTAAATTACAATGTTTCTTCAAAATTTTTATTCCACTGGATGTAAGTAAAGGAGGACACAAGAACAAAATGTTCAAAATTGAGAGTAAAAAGTTGCTCCACTATTATGAGATTTGTTTGATCAACACTTCCTTCTTATTACCTTCCCCAACCTCTTAAATCTCCTCATAAGGAGAATCCAGAACACATAGAGTTGGTCAAACTTGTCATCAATGAATATAAAGAACATAGTCCTCCTGTTATGCATGATTAATGTACCACAAACTGCCCAATAGCCAAGAATGAAACCCAACACTGTGAAAACATATATCCACATGGCGTTGCCGTTCTTGTGCTCTTCTAGTTCATCTGGATTGTTATGGTCTTCTTGTTTATCCCCATCTTCACATGGTACATCCAATGGAAACCCACCAAAGATATGGTTGCCCTTGTAAATGGAGAGGTCTATGAATGTGTTGAACTGATTTCCTGTGGAATTCTCCAGAGAAATTATTAAATGACAAATTGAGGTGGCTCAAAGATGTCATTGACAACATAACTGTTGGGATTTCCCCAGCGAAGTTGTTCCTTGATAGATCCAGTGACTCCAAGCAATGCAGCTTATTGATGTTCTTCATAATGTGTCCACTTAACCTATTCCCTGAGACATTCAAATTTTGCAAACCAACAAGATCTGCCAGGTCTTGAGGTATGCTCCCAGATAACCTATTGTTAGAAAGGTCTATGCTTACGACAAGAGAGAGCAGCCTTTCATACTGGAGCATTTGTCCCTTCATCACCACATCAATGACCTCTCCGTAATACGTTATGGAAGATCCATTAATCCCATATCTTGTCTCATTTATATTGTGGATAAATTTCATGGCACTAAAATTACCAAATCCATGTGGAATGTTGTCAACCAAGCCATTATTTGCTAGGTCAATGACTTGTAGATATGCCAATGATGATAGATTCAGGGGGATATCACCCTTGAAATTGTTTGAACGGAGGCGAAGAACCTTCAAATATGGCATACTCTCTGGCAACCAAATTGGAATATTTCCAGAAATTTTGTTCTCACCGAGGTCAAGGATGGACATGCCTAAGCAATTCCTTATTGATTGAGGAGCTCCCCTGAAAGGCTATTGCCATTTTAGTCGAAGTGATTGTAGACTTGAGAGGTAGCCCATGGAGTGGGGGATCACACCAACTAAGGAATTATGTGACAAGTGTAGTGTTGAAAGTTGATAAGAAGATGAAGGCTTCCAACAGTTGGGGATATCCCCTGAGAAGTCGTTTCGTGAGAGGTCTAGAAACCTTAAATTCTGAAGCTGGCAAAGGGACCTAGGGATGCTACCGTTAATTTGTTATGAGAAAGATCCAAACATCGATAAAAGACGTGGAACTCCAATATGAGTCTGGAATGGCGTCCGAAATTCCCGAGTTGGAGAGGTTGAATATAGAAACGTGTTGTTGCAATCTAAGCCATGTGGGGAATAGGGGCCCCACTTTGCAGAGACTCAAATCGACATACAACAACCTGAACGGGGGAACCCAATCAGAACTTATGTTAAAAATTATGGGATTGTTGGCCATGGATAGCATCTCTAGACTTTTGAAGTTGGAGAAATGTGCGGCCGACACCACGCCTTCTAGATGATTATCACTCAGATCCAATGCCCGTAGACTTGAGAGATTGGAAAGACACTGTGCAGGAATAGGTCCACTGAGATTGTTATAACCGAGAGATAATGTTTCAAGTGATGGGAGTCTACCAAGACTCTTCGGAATGCCTCCACTGAGAATGTTATATCCAAGACCTAAGCTTCGCAGCGATGAGAGGTTGCCTAGAGTTTCAGGGATCACACCTTGTAAATGATTTGACGCCAAATTCAGAGATGTTAGCATTGAAAGGCCTCCTAGGCTGTATGGAATGCTACCATTCAAATTATTCTCACTCAAATCCAACTCCTCGAGAGAAAAGACCTCCAAGAGATGTTGGGATTGGACTTGGAGTGAATTTGAATGAAGAGAGAACACCACGCCTTCTAGATGATTATCACTCAGATCCAATGCCCGTAGACTTGAGAGATTGGAAAGACACTGTGCAGGAATAGGTCCACTAAGATTGTTATAACCGAGAGATAATGTTTCAAGTGATGGGAGTCTACCAAGACTCTTCGGAATGCCTCCACTGAGAATGTTATATCCAAGACTTAAGCTTCGCAGCGATGAGAGGTTGCCTAGAGTTTCAGGGATCACACCTTGTAAATGATTTGACGCCAAATTCAGAGATGTTAGCATTGAAAGGCCTCCTAGGCTGTATGGAATGCTACCATTCAATTATTGTCGCTCAAAACCAATGTCTCGAGAAAAGATAGTCGTCCAAGAGATGCTGGGATTGGACCTTGGAGTGAATTTGATAAAAGAGAGAGATGTTTAAGCATCTTCATCTCCACAAGCCAACTCGGAAAGCTTCCAGTCAATCCGTTGCCTCCCAAATCTAGTGACTGTAGACTGTTTCTGATGCACCCAGAAAAGCTTCCTTCTAGTTCATTAACATCACCCGATATATTTACCCACCTCATCTCCAGCCTTTGCAACTTGCAGAGACTACTCAAGTTCCTTGGTAGTTTACCATCAAGCATCGGATTGCCAGACATGATAAGCTCAGTGAGAGAAGACATGCTCCATAGAACAGATGGAATGCCACCTTTGAAATTGTTCCAACTAAGGTCAAGGTGCTCGAGGCTGGTAATATTGGTCAGCCACTCAGGAAATGGGGATTGTATGAAGTTTAAAGAAAGATCAAGGAAAGAGAGAGAAGTGAAGTTCAAATGGGGGAAAGAAGGAATGCTTTTGAGCCCACAAATTTCAGGCTAACCCAAGACAATGAGGGGAGCATGTTGAGTGCAAGTAGAAGCTTGCCTGATGATCCATCAGATGACATGTCGACTAATCCAAGTTGAGATACTGGAGGGAAGATAGTTGAGACACCCACCTGGCATCGTCGCCCCCCATCGAAAGTCCCTCCAAATAATCTTTGTTGGAAAGATCAAGGGTTCGCAGCCTCGATAGGTTCCCAAGGTGATGGGGTAATCTGCCTTGTAGGTTAGCACCAGAGAGGTTGAGATATTCCAAGTTGGATAGGGAACCCATGAACTCCGGTATGGGCTTGTCTTCGAAGTCGTTGTTGCTCAAGTCCAGGTATGCCAGGTAGTTCAGGCCGAGCAGAGAGGGGCCTATCACTCCTCTCAGGCTCCTATTGTGGTAGGTTTCATAGGGTTGCATCCTTGAAATATCATCCCAGAATGTTTGAGGACTGTTGAGTCGAGCTTGACGATATGGCCACTCATGCTATCACAGCTGACGCCGTTCCATCCACAACAATCGCTGCCATCGGCTGTCCAAGAAGAGAGCCGGTTGGCGGGATCATATGGAAGACCCCTTTTGAACTGGAGAAGGGCTTCTCTTTCGGAATCTATGCAACCACCAGGACGACTCCATGTGGAGTTGCTGCCGCCGACTACATTGAAGAGACAGACAAGGCCCAGGAGGAGGAGGCGACGGCGCTCAAAACAGTGGAGGGCAGAAAGCAGAGTATGGTGGTGGGTATTGGTAGCCATGGTTGAGGTGATGCTAAGAAAGGATGAGGTCGGTTGTGTGAGCCTGTGAGGTGGGTGTTAACATATATATATATATAGCAGCCAGGGGCAGTCCCCAGCTGCTGGTCACCCCATCCTTAGAACATCAATGGAGATGGAAGAGTCGAGTAATCTTGTGCCGGTGGCAACTGTGATGGTGACTGTGAAGGTCCATATTGCCGCGGCAGCATCTGGAAAGAAAAAGTCCCAACTTGTTGGATCCAGTGCGTTTTTAAGTCTCCCATCATCAAACTGCTAAGAACATGATGTGGCACTTCAATCTCTCAGCTGGTTTCTAATCTTTTGCTCACTGATGGTGTCAAATTCAGCTTGTTAATTATATCCGTACGTGCAGGGTTAGCCTACTACGTGTCTGCCACGGCCTAAACCTTACCAGCACCTATCAAAGAGAGAATTCTTTTAGGCCACAGCTCAATTTCTGTGCCACTCACATATTAATTATTTGGGAGCTAATTAAGCTTCCATGAGTGACCAATGTATGAATATGACTCTTAGCCCATGCATGCTTCGGGGCATTCGCTACATAGATTCTTCACATATGAGCGTCCTTAATTTTGCTATTTTGTCATTAAGGAGGGCAACATCGATCAACCTATGCATATGTGGACCCAAACAGCAAGACCTGTTAACTTAGAGATTTCAGTGGACCATTAATGGTGAAATTACAACCCTGCTCTTAATTATGGTTATTAAAACTACGTGCCACAATATTATCCAATCCAAGAGATATATGTACATACATATATATGTCTCATCGATTCCATCAACACAGTGAATAGTTACAGCGTAACTTTAGGGACACGATAGTTGACGAGCGACTCATGCGCAAAACATTTCCTCACTTACGTCGTCGTGCTGGTCAAGACAGCCTTACATCAGTTTCAGAAGAATACGAAGAAATTAAAAGATGGAGACTGAACATTACCGATCCTGCCGTGTACGTCCATTTTAAGAAGCAAAGGGAGAGAAGGATGCTTCCGGGCATATCCACAGTGGGAAACAGAGACTTAGGAGCTGGGATAGACCGGATCAAATAATTCCTGCAGGATCCCCAAGGAAGTCGTCTTCTCTAGCATTTTAACTTCTGTGATAGATAGTGACAAAATGCAGAGTCTGATAACTTCAAAATGGTATAGGAGAGTTTGTGGTTGTGGATTCGGAGCCTGCATGTAGCTCAAGTCCACATGCATCAATCTCAAACTATGGAGTGGAGACTGGAGTAACAGAAGAAGAAAATAACGTGGCTGGGGACTTAAAACTATGGAGTGGATTATACGTATATCTCGATCGGTGGTCCATCAAATGGGAGAAATTTCCACATGAAAAGGGGAGAATTTTTCCACATGAAAGGGGACAGGCCGATCTTTCTACTTTCATTTAGTGAGTTGGGTTGATGTGAAGGGCGAAGACTTGAATTGGATGCTTCCGGTAGTCAACAGGGGCAAGGAGCACAGACTTGGGATCTTTTTGGAATATGGACGAGGAGCGGTACGTAGACGTTAGATCTTTTATGTGGTATTGTGAAAAGATTATTTGGGTGGCATATGATATGTTTATCTAAAGGCTACAACTTGGAAAGAGATCGGATTGATGAGTTGATGAGGATGTTAGAAGTTTTGTGACATGACTTCTCCAATGTCTCATTTGTGGGTTGATGGGTAATCTATTAACACTCATTTGTGGTCCATAAATTGAGTCTATTTTCTTATGAGAAAAGTTTAGTGCACTTTTGTATTGCACTTCAAGTACAATATGACTAGGTCAGAATCTATGTGACACCACTCACATGGGGAGTGATAAAATGACAACTCAATTGTGAGATGACACATGAATTATTGTCTAGTCATATTATATTTAAGTGCATACAAAAGTGCACTAAATCTTTCTCTTTTCTTATTTATTTTAAAGCAATCTTTGACCCATTATGAGCCAGTTATTCTTTAATTCTAAGTTCAATCTCACTCTAAATGCCAGAAATCCACGTTAATTTAAAGTTTATGTGCTCAAAGTTATACACATATTTTCGGCTAATAAATTAAGTTATTTTTTAGTATATATCGTTGATGATCTTCACCTTTAAGCCTTCTTGTAGTTTATTATGAGTCCAATTAATTCAAATCTAAGTTCAAATCTGCTCCAAATTTACAAAAATCTAAATCCGTACATTCTCAGCATGAATATGGCATAGTGTTGCCACGTTTGGAACCGACTAATATGCCACCATCTCATTTTTCATGTAGGGGTGTTAAGGGGTCGAGCTATCCATTGGTCCAATAGACAGCCCGTTCAGGCTTAATTTGGGCCATAACTTAATGGCTTATTGAGTTCTATTCAAATCTACTTATTAAACTCTTAATTAATGGTTGGGCTTGGACAAATCTATTGGGCCTGGGGACTACCATCATCTCTATCCCTAATGACTTGACCTCCAATGTTCTCTCCTTCTACCTTCCCGTCTCCGGTGGCTCCACAACCTTCCAAATCATGGCATTCGCCGACCATGGACGTCATGGCGACCAGCTTGGTAGTGGTGAGGCACAGAGTTTTCTGCACTAGAGTGACGCACGACCGCACCGTTCGGCTCCTCAAGACCTGGCTTTCAGGGTAGGGTCCATTCCACCCCTCAAGCAGCTCTTACAGTCCTCACTGTTGAGATCACGGAATTAGCCCATAGCTCGATGCCATATTGCTAACAGAAGGTGCGAGGTGTCTTTCAAGTTGCAGAAGGTGTGGCCCCACTTGTTCTTCATCTTCACCAGCTACCACTGCAACGCGGTCGGCACTCGTCGAGAAGCCGTCATACAAGAGCGCGGGCAAGATGGAAGAAGAGGACGACAAGATGGAGCAGGACTAGGAGGAGGAGACAGAGCACAAGGCGGCAACAGAAGAGGAGTTGGCAAGGAAGAGCGGCTATGGAGATACCACACTACCCCCTAGCTAATTCCTCTTTGAGGGGCTCCCAAGATGGTGAATAGGCCTTGGGGTTCGCTCCTCACACTGCGCTAGGAGTGTCGTCACTGTCACAATCCTGTCAGAGAAAGATGTCGACGCTTGAGAGGAAGGTTAATGTGATGGGGTGGTTGGTGCCTAGCTGTCGGAAGCTCTCCTTCCCCTCACTGCGAGTGCTGGATGAGGCCTCTGAATCATCGCCATGGAGATGCAACTCAGGCCGTGATGTTCTAGCTGTGCAGTTGGAGGCAGGAGATGTGGAATTCGCTACCCTTGACGTTCCTCTACTTCTGCCCAACATTGCGGCCAGCCTCATTGGGGGTGCCCATCGCCGCCGCCAAGCAAGGACCCTCGCCCTTTGTCCTCATGCCCACCACCTCCACGACCTCCATCGCCGCCATCTCCCTGATCCCTTTGCCGCATTTGCGCATGTCGTTCCCCATCGCCCTCCCCATCCTGCTTTCGCAATCCCCCTTCGCACACACCTTCTATATATCCCTATTTTCGTTTGGGCTGAAATGGGCCTCAATGGGTTGTATGGGTTTTAGTTATTTTGATTATTAATTTTGATTAGTATTTTCATGCAAACCGATGTACATCTAAGTCTCTCTTTCGGCCCAAGCTTTGATAATTCAATTATTTGAGGTATTTTGGGGTAATTTAAGGTCGGGATTAATCCTAAATCTCTCATATTTGTCTTTGGCAATCTCTTGTAGCCTTCCGAGTCCCCGAATATCCCTACAATCTAGACAAATTTGGAGCTATCTGTCAATTTGAACTCTCTCTATAAATATTATCTCTTGTTGACTGTCAAGTGAAAACAGCTTAATAACACTGTTTCCTAGCTGACATCTCATATGCTAGATTGGGATATTATTAAACCATTTTCCAATGTCAAAAGACGAGCTTGATTTGTCATGTTAACATTAGATAGCATTTTTAATAATCAAAAATATTATATTATTATATTTTCTCTTTCAATTGGAAGCTTGCATATGAGACACTCCTCCTTGCCATGATGGGCTGAGCAGAATTGAACGAAGATTAATTAAATAAGGATGCAGGCATGCAGCTATTCACATAGTTCATATGAACGCATCCAGGTCCCCAACGCCTAAGAAACCTTACTTGCTGAACAAATGCGAATGCATATCTATGTTTGCCTGTCAAATTACATGGTCCACACACACACACACACACACCACACACACAACACACATATATATATATATATTATATATATATATATATGTGAAGTCATGTATGTCATTTGTACGTTGGATTCAAAAGTTTCAAGAAAAAAACAGTTCTATTTTAACATCTCCTCCCACATCTTCCACTTTACCATTTCAGTAGCCACCATGTCACGATAGCGTTCTATTCCACAGTTTCCTATGACATCCCCCTCCACAATCATGGGATCCGCATGGGTCCAAGTCTCATCAGAAAACTTTGCAAACAATGTCAACAAAATACAACAGTTCATCCTCTACCCACCTAGATGAACATTCACCCAAAGAAATTAAAAGAAAAAGAAAAAAAGAATACTGGGGTATGAACACCCCGACACCCAGGGACATAGCAATCTATTCAACTAGTAAGTGGCCCTGCACTAATTTTGAACTGTCTAAGGATCCAGAGCTTCAGAAAGATGTTTCTCAAAGCAAGACTAACTGCTCTATCATGTCCATCCCTAGCTGCACCTAAAGCTCTGAAAGGGCTGGGAAAAAGTGATCCCTGGATGGAGTATTAATCTTGTCAACCATCTCTACTACCTCCCCATCTGTCAGTGTCTTAAATCACATGCCTAGCAACTAGCTAGGTGGGCTTTTTCTTTTGCTTTCCTTTGGAAATGCGCTTTAAGACTTGAACCCTGTCCTTCATTTCCCTGCAGAATGATAGACAGGAATTAAAACAGTGTTTAAGACGATTTTTGGGGTGGGAAAACCTGAACAAATATCAAAAAAATTGCATACCTTTTGCTCAGATATACAAGAAGATAGAACAGGGCAGAAGAATCAGGATCATATGCACATAGCAAGATAAAGTACATTAGTCTGCTTCTGCAAGAATGGCATAAAAGAAGAGGGTAAAGAAGATCTGTCAGAGAACATCAGTCAAAATTGCTTTCAGTATGTGTTGAAGGTGAGCCCCCCAAAAAAACATGAAATGAAAAAAGATGATCTTACCCTGCCGCCTCTGGAGAAGGTTTTTGACCTCCAGTGCAGGTGTGAGCATCACAAAACTGGCGCAGGAAAAGCTCTACAGAATAATACATAAAATATAGAAGATCATGTAAATTAAGCATACGAGTTCTAAATTCATTGACCTGGAATTGGCATACCATGAAGACGACTTGATGAGCGACCTTGGTTGAGGGGAAGCAGCTATCAGCAAGGCTCTGATGAAAAGGAAAGATAAGAACATTAATGTTCAGTGATACAATGACAGCGACCATGATTTCATGGCAAAAAGGCAGAGGATCTGTTGATTTGTCTCATCAGTAAATCATGGTATTCCATCATTAGGTAATATCACTGAAGGGGATCCACTTGGAGACTAAAATTTGTAAAGTTTTTTCCGTGTAGAAGACATAGCATTATTATACATCATTGTGTTGATTTGACAGCACACAGAATTATCAAGAGAAAACCTCGCAAAGGTGACGGTTTCTTGCAACAGCAGCTGGATTGCATTGGACTTGGGCTTCTTGGACTCAATCACTTGGTCACAATGCAATGCGCCACATAAATCAGCCAAGCACCGACCTCGAGTCTGCATTGAAGAATGACATACATTAACTTGTACAAATGAAGGCTCTGTCAGATGATGAAAAAGAAAACTGTGCACCCACTGCATTCAGGAGGCACCTCCATAAGGAAGAACTTGTACATCCACTGCATGCACCTCATCTTCAGCTTCAAGGAAGGGTGGCAGTGTCGGTTTAGGCATCGGTTTCGGCCGGGTTTGAAACTGAAACAGTTTCGATTTCGGTTTCGCCTCATTTCAGGCATATCAGGTGGACTTAAGAAGGGAGTAAACAGCCAGTTTCGGTTGGTTTTGGTCTGGTTTCGGCTGGAACCAGTTACAATATTTTTTATGGCCTTCATGTGTAATATGCGGATTCATTGTGTAATTTGGACTCCTCTACTTCCTCTATTTTTCTTTTGTTGGGGAATTAGATGTTTCCACATGACCTTCATGTGCCTCTCTTTTGTATAGGGGCTGGTGGTGTTTTTTTGGAGTATACCATCTACACTTGTACATATTTTCTTCTTTTAATACAATTGTGGTACCATCCACTCCCCCCCCCCCCCCCAAAAAAAAAAAAAATTTATGGTAGGGACTTGCTACAGTAAAATGGCTCGATTTCGGATTGATCCAGTCTGGAACCAAAACATTCGCCGAAATGTTAGTTCCAACCATGGCTTCAAGACAAGAGTATGAGAGAAGAGCAATGGATTGTTTCATAAATTTACTTGGAGATCAAGGAGTTGGCACCCTGGTTCTTCTCACACAGCTTTAAATAGAACATCTTTTCGTGATAACTCACATTCAATTACATAAATATGAAGAACTTTTGAACCTTTGTGAGGGACAGCAATGAACACCATTGTTTATTTAATAAGAGGTGATTAGAACAGAATCCGACAGGAAGACATAGGATAGCTGATGATTCAAATACTTGAGGATGGTCGAGTTGATTGTTGATGACAGTAGGTACCAGCAAGGCCTGCATGGAAGGGGGGATAGATAGGAAAGCCCAATCATGTGACCAGACTGGAGTTTGATGTGAGTAGAAGGCCTAACACCTACGTGGATTGATCTTGGATATGTGGGAGGATCTCTGTGGACATATTGATACCACACATGTGTTCAGTATCTTTTGTCACACAATTGGGGTACTAGCCACTTTCCAAAACTGGAAATGTTAGGCATGTCCTTTGATAAGCCTTAGCCCATAGTCTAGCTGGAAGCCTGGGCCGATCCTGTTTGCAAACTGATAGAGCAGATGAAACAACTCCTAAAGAGATGGCATCTAGTGACATTAGATGCAGATCAAGTTATCAGAAAAAAGACTTCTATCCTGTTAATGTATGAGCTCTAAGGTGCATTCATCAGAGAGGACTGGTACATCGTCAGCTGATGGAAACATGGAGGACTTTTCAGATTTTATTCAGGAAGCGGCACTGGTGGATATTGGCATGGCTGGTGGCTTCTAAACTTGGTCTATCCTTAGAGCAAATCATTCTTGCTCGAGGTTGGATAGATTCCTGGTTTCAGTTCATTGGGAGGACCACTTTCCACATGCTCAGGTTTTGCCCCTGACTAGAGTGGTTTCAAATCACAGGCTTATCATCCATAGGCACCCTGGTGAGGAGACTGAGGCATACCACCCAGGTGTTGAGGAGATGGGGACATTCTAACCACATCCGCAAAAGGAACGGACTTCCTAGAATACACCAGCTAGCTCCCTCGCTCCTTGCCTCTCCTCTGCGACCAAGGGAGCAGACCTTTTGTGGAGATAAGGAACCACCTCCGGACATGTCCCCTGAAACCACCTCCGGACATGTCCCCTCCTCCCACACCCGAAACAGGTTGGGAGGAAGGAGGACGTCCCCCCAAGGGTGCCCCTAGAAGCAGCAACACCGGCGCCGCTCGAAAATGACCTCCAGCCGACACAACCACCTCCCACACACCAAGGGCTAGAGAGGGTTGAGAACTGTTCTATAACATCAACTTTGTGTATTCTTTGTGGGTAGGAAGAGGAGTCTAGAGATCATATTTTTGTCACTTGCTCCTATGCCCATCTAATGTGGACTGTGGTGGTAAGTAGAACTCATGGCGCTATTCCGCACTATGGTGATTTCGTGTTTTCCTTAAGAAGTGGAGAAGACAAATAGACAATGGCCGACCAAAAGGGATGATGCGGAACACGGAGGGAAAAGGGAGAGAAATGGCCGGAGTCTCACCCCCGGAGAGGAGGTAGAACGTGGGGGATGAAGCCTTCTCGTGGCCTTCGCGGCAAGGCTTCGCGCCAACCCTTCGCGGGTGTCCGTCCGTCGCGGAGGAAGAAACATAGCAGCGGATCAAAATTTTCAACTCAAAAATATTTTGTCTATTTTCCAGAATCGTGGTGTACATATACTTAAAGGGGTTTGGGCTAATCCCAATCCCAATGGACTTCTAATTAAAGACAGATTCTATCCCTAACAAGACTTAACATAATAAACACCTAAAGAGAAAAAATACAGATTCTTACCCAAATTGGACTTGACTCAAACATAGAAATAAAATTACACAATAAAAGCTAATTGGCCTCTAATATGACTCTTTTGGACTATTTTATTCTTGGACTTAAAAAATAGTGCGAAAATTGCACCAAAATTACAGAAAAATAAAAAATCTCCTTGGGCTCAACTGGGCTTGAACCATCGCTTGGGCTTCTCGCTCCCCATCATTTCCCCTGGTTCGAGAAAACGTCCTCGAGTTTTGAAGTGTCGCAATATCCATACAAGTGGCAGGGGAAATCATGAGTCATGCTCTAATAAAGTTACGATAAGGAAATCCAAACCAAGAAGCCTTCTGAAAAATTGCAGTCTGCATAGAATGTGTCATCAAGCTCTGACCATATCATATCATAGTTGCACTGATCTTTGGTAACATCTGGCGGTTCACTGGTTGTTGTCATGATGGGTTTATCTCAAATATATCATCACATATCAAGTGAAGCCAGACTTAACGAATAAGTCTTGATCCCAAGTGTCAACAAGAACTGTTCACACATACACGCTCAATAGTAGTTACCAACTCCAATGGTTGTTCATCAATCACGGTCTTCTCGAGAAGCGAGTTTAGCAGCAGGAGAAATATACTTGGGAAACAAAATTTACCTTCTAAATGCGGTGGCTGGATGATGCACTGATTTGAGTCGATAGTAACATGTCGCTCTCCAACACTCTTTTCCAAAGTAATGTAAGATCTCGAGGGATCAATAGTGCACCAAGCTCCATCAAAAAATTAACTGATCTCTTTTGAGTTCTATCTAAAAAATTTAGGTGAAACTCTACAAAAGCTTGATCACCATCACAATGATCTCACCAGTTTGCAACAAAATGTCAACAATACCTGAGAAATATAGTTGTTTCTGATTCTCTTCATCGAGTATAATTTTTGTTGGCTTCTCATTTGGTAGAAGGGCGAGAAAACTAAAATTCATGTGGCACATGTAAGAGATTACCAAATTGATGTGACATTGGATGGACGGTTGTAGGACTTGGGCCGTTGAGTGACTAGAATTTGTCGAGATGATCACCACGACGCAAACGGCACGTGAATCGGAGCACGAATGACGCTTTTGTACTGGCGGTGCGATAACAATGCTAGTGCACCGCCCGGGGTACTGTAGCGGACGGCACTGTAGCAGTCTGGACCAAACGGGCTGGCCCTAACCAAGTCAAACTTGGTTTGACGGGTGCTTCAAAAGGGGCTTGCTTCCTCCCTCTTCTTCACACGCAGGAACCAGAGAAAAGGGGAAGAGCGGGAGGGCGCAGTCGCGGGTGGATGGCCGCCGCGGCGAACTGGCGGAGGTGGTCGGAGATCCGGCGTCCGCGGGGCGGCTGTCGGAGGAGCTGGCGCCGGCGGCTCTCGTTTCTCCTCCTTCTTTCTGTCGAGCGTGAGAGGGAGACGCGAGCAGGGGGGTGTGCTGGCGCGAGGAAGCAGGGGTGCTGGCGCGAGGAAGCAGGGCGGGGTCGCGGTGGCTCGCGAAGGGGCTCGGGCGGGCGCAAGGGGGCGCGGAGGTGGCGGGCGAAGCGGGCTGGGGAGAGAGAGAGGGCAGCGCGGATGGGGTGCGGCGCTGGGGGGGCTCGCGAGCGTGGGCTAGCCGCGGTGCGGGCCGGAAAAGGTGGCGGGGCGGACACGGGGAGAGAGAAGGGGCACAGTGGCGCGGGAAAGGGAGGCGGGGCACGGCTCACTTTGGGTGGTCAGGGTGAGGGCGCATGGGAGGCGGACGCGGCGTGGCGAGGCGGGGGTGTACGACTTCGGGGTGACACGGTTGGGGCGGAGGGCCCCCGGGGCGGCTCGCGGTGCGAGCGTGGAAGGGGCGCACGAGGCGAGCGGCCTGGGGGGGCGCGCGCAGGTTGGGGGGTTGCGGACGTGGCTGGCGAGGCGGGGGCGCTGGCGACTGCAGTGGGACGGCGGCGATCTGCGAGGGGTGTCGCAGAGAGTGGGGCGAGAGAGGGCTGGCCAGGACTCGACTCCGTGGAAGAAGTCAAGAACCTGCTCTGATACCAATTTATGCGGAACACGGAGGAAAAAGGGAGAGAAATGGCCGGAGTCTCACCGGGAGAGGGGTTAGAACGTGGGGATGAAGCCTTCTCAGCTGGCCTTCGCGGCAAGGCTTCGCGCCAACCCTTCGCGGTGTCCGTCCGTCGCGGAGGAAGAACAGAGCAGCGGATCAAATTTTCAACTCAAAAATATCTGTCTATTTTCCAGAATCGTGGTGTACATATACTTAAAGGGGTTTGGGCTAATCCCAATCCAATGGACTTCTAATTAAAGACAGATTCTATCCCTAACAAGACTTAACATAATAAACACCTAAAGAAAGAAAAAATACAGATTCTTTCCCAAATTGGACTTGACTCAAACATAGAAATAAAAATTACAATAAAAGCTAATTGGACTCTAATATGACTCTTTTGGACTAGTTTTTGACTTAAAAAATAGTGCGAAATTGCACCAAGATTACAGAAAAATAAAAAATCTCCTTTGGGCTCCAACTGGGCTTGAACCATCGCTTGGGCTTCTCGCTCCCCATCAAGGGATAATACAATCTGGTGGCTAATCTTTCATACTACTTTGTGGATGATTTGGGGGAGAGAAACAATCGCATATTCTCCAGGGCTGCTAGGGATATTGAGTCTCTTGTTACTGCTATTTGTATCAAAGTTAAGGAACAGGAGTCTATTGTATGTAATGTGAATCAATCCAACTCCAATCTTTTTAACTACTTGGGGGGATAGGGAGAGGTTGTCCATATTGTTGATGGATGGGTGTGTATAGGCAGGTTAGGCAATTTTTTGGGCCTTTTGTTGAGCCTAAACTTGTACATTCTTTATTCTTTTCATTTCTATACTAGTGGTGCTATCCACTTCCAAAAAACAAAATGTAAGAGCTCTAAGATGGAGATAAACTGATACTTTGCAGAGAAAATGTTGTCATTTCCTAAGAAGATTCTCTCTAATTCCTACTGAAAGTGAGAAGGCAAACACAGGCATACAATTAAATGAAAGAAAATTGCATTCATGACCAAAGAACAGTTTAAGCATGCAGGAACATTTTGTAAAACTTCTTTTTTACTGAATGAAGTTACATTTTGAAAGAAAATAATAATAAATGCACAATCACTACTTGAAAAATAAAGAAGATTCATAGTAAGAGTAGCTGGCATACATCATTTAGTAGATTGTAATGTCGATTATCAAAATGCATGTCAAGGAAACTTCTCTGCACGAAAGCTTTTCCTGCAGAATCCACAGCGCCATTCATTTACTTCCACGTGAACTTTGTGCTTCTCTTGTTCTCTGAACATGTCATTGTCAGGGTGAAGTCTACACTTAGTGGAGATCTGATACTGTTCTTCATCTACAAAAGGCATCAGGTACTGCAACACATATCTGTATTTTAATATAAATGGCATAAATTATAAAAGAGAATACAATAACCATAGTATATCTTTATGAGATGATATAAGGCAACATAAATGTCACCAGATCAGATTAATTTTGGGCATTCACAAAGAAAATATACCTCATCAATGATCTTCCAGGCTGCCCGACTTCTTTCTCGGGAACAATGGACCTCATGAATATTTTCCCCTGCTTCTCTAGTAGAATTGAAAATAAATGGAATATTAGTTTTTCAATCAATGCACAGAATGGACAAGGCCTTAGAAATATATAGGTCGACGTCAAGGAACCACAGTTGTCAGTTTGATTCTTAATATCTTGGGACATATGTTGAGTGTTGGGCAAAAGAATGCTATTGTTCATATAGCTCTATCAGATATCAGGTGCAAATCAAACGAACAAGCAAATTCAGGAGTGAAATAGTCTGACAGGTTAAAGTTTGTTTCACATTATGAAACGTGTTGAATGATGATAACAAGTGATGTGTTAATGCAACATCGAATCAGTTGATGAAAAATTATACAGCACAGGGTATAATATGAATAATTATACTTATATTACCTGCTAGCTTCAACACCTCCAAATTCCTAAAACAAAAAAGAAAACATAACTCATAAGAGAAAAGAAAAATTGAAAGTAGAAAACAGATAAAGAAATGCATATTGTAATCTCTGAGCATGACAACTAGATTCAATAGAATTTTTATTTTTTTTAATAAGTGGATAGTACCACTAGTATATAAATGAAAAAGATGAAGAATGTACAAGTATAGGCTCATCAAGAGCCAAGAGGTCCAAAAAAATGCCCAGCCTGCCTATACACCGCCATCCAACATCATATGGATAGCCAATCTCTATCCCCCCCCATTAAGCTAAAAGAGTGGAATTGGACTACTTCACATTACATACAATAGACGTCCATTCCTTAACTTTGATACAAATCACCGCAAAAAGAGACTCAGCATCCCGAGCAACCCTAGAGAAGATACGGTGTTTCTCTCCCCCCAAACATCCACAATATGTGGTGGCATCCTTCGTGATCATGAGGGCAAAATGTGCTGTGCCTTTGCTCGGGCATACCATGGTTTAAACTCAAGTCTTGCTGCTGAGGCCCTGGCACTCAGGGACGGTATTTCCATTTGCTGCAGCAAGGGAGTTTCTGAGGTGTTGGTGGAGACAGATTCATATAACCTCCTACAGATTGTCACAAGGCAGCTCTCTTGCCCGTGGGATCTTGCTTGCATCATGCAAGATATCGCTGCCAAGACCCAGAAGCTGAAAGCAGAAATTACACATGCTCCTCGGGAAGCCAACAAAGTGGCGGACTGTTTGGCTGGTTTTGCATTATCCTGTCCTCATCTTGTCACATGGGATTCTTGGGCCGATCTGCCCACTGTTGTTAAGGAACCCTACCATCTTGATAAGGTGGGGTGCCCTTCCATTAGGCCCTAGGCCTCTTATGTACCTTTCTTTTTCACATCATATATGAAAACTCACTACTAGCCGCTTGGGGAAGGTAGTGGCCCTCTCACACTGTGAGGACGCCCTACCTACTTCTTTTGGTTCGGCTACATTCAAAAAAAAAAAATCATCCACAATATAGCATGGAGAATGAGTCACTAGATTGTGTTCTCTCCTTTGGTCGGCCATTGTCTTCCCCACTTCTCAATAAGCATGCGGACCTCACCATGCGGAGGTATACTGCCATGAGATATAGCCGCCACGGCTGTCCACACCATAAGAGTATAGGAGCATCCCACAAAAATGTGGTCAATAGACTCCTCTTCCTTTCGACAAAGTACACACACAGTTTGAATATGTGGAAGGAAGCGGAGTGATCTGTCTCTCGTTAGGAGCCTGCCAAGAGAGATTCTCCAGATGAGAACATTCACCTTCAGCAGACTCTGTGGTCTCCACACTTGCAGCTGTAATCCATGTCAAAGCCCACTGTCCGAAATTATACTATATGCAGATCTCACCAAAAAGCAACCTCCCTTCTCCCAATGCCACATCCACCGAAACCATGCTCTCAGAAAGGGAAATGGAGGACAGGCGAGAAAGCAGGTCCTCAAGCTGAAAGATCTCTGCCTGTCTCAACCCCCTCCTGAAAGTATGAACCCACACCCTCCCAGGTAGAGAAGAGTCAAAAACCTGGGAAACTGGAATGAGAGGATCCACAGCCACCTGGAAGAGGTCAATAAAGACCACATAAAAGGAAGATCATAACACCATTTGTATGTCCATAAGAAAGCCCTGCCCCCTTCCCCAAAGATACTCTGGCACCCAAGAGAACGATATCCATGTAGGAAGAGATGTCCCGCCACAGAGGGGAAGTGCTGGCCCATGGGGAACGAGACAGGTCCAAGACTCTGGAACTCTCAAAGTACCTCAGTCTAATGATAGTAGTCCAAAGACCAACCTCACCAGCCCCCAATCTCCACAACCATTTTGCAAATAGAGCCATGTTGAAGCATTAGACATTAGAATCATTAGACATGGCATGGTTAAGCATCAGTTATGTGAAAAGGCAGGCATCTTAATCAGGATCCTTCCAAGTAGAAGGAAATATCCAAGAACGGTTTCCCTGGAAAACTTAAATGTTATCCTACAAACTACAAAATAACCAATGCTTCAGAACACGATAAAGTTCTACAAGTAGCAAGACACGTAGCAAGAAAGTCAGGTCATTTGTCACTGAGTTGCGTGGCTTGGATCATCATCGGAGGAAAACAATAGGAAAAACGCTTTGACTTTATTATCACATTTTCCGCATATCCTGATAAATATACATATAGATATAGATATCGAATCCTAATTGTAACCGGTAAGTATGATTCATACAACGGCTGTTGACTGCTTGAGGACCTTCAATTTGCTGAATTGACCTCTTTCTGGTTCTACCCACTTCCGATTGGTCTACTGTCGAAGAACTCCTCATCCGTCAAGAGCTGTATGTACAAAAGGCATACGAGCGGCCAGGCGGAGAAAAATAAGACCGGAAAAGTCGAAAAACCCCGAGGAAAATCGCAAGGGGCTTTTAGACCACTAAACAACAGATCGTCTGTTCGTAGGGAAATTGGGAGTTTGGGAAGGAATCCTACAAGAAAGAAGAAACTGTTGAAAGCTGGAATCTTGACGGCTTCTTTTGTATAAAGGGATCCACAAATCTCATGGGCAAGAGTAAGTAGATCACGAAAGAAGTGTTTGAGAAAGAGGTACCACCGGCGGCGACAGCAGCAGCAGGAGCAGAAGAGAGATGGAAAGAGAGTGGAGAGGAGGGATCGGCATCTCCCTCCACATCGTCCTCACTCCCCTCCGCCTCCTCCTTCTACACCCAATTCAGAGAGAGAGAGAGAGAGAGAGCGCGCACTCGACAAAGCACTCTAGCCTCTCCTAAAGAATACGAGCGCCACTGCGGCGTAGTGGTGTCAATTGGACCGGGTCGGTCTGGAGGTTTAGAAATTTGGTTCGGTTTTAACCGGATTTGGGCCGAAAAAATGAGCCCGTTAAAATTTTTTGGCCCGGCCTAGAAAAGAATAGGGCCTGGCTTGAGCTTTGTGAGGCTCAGCCCGGGGACCCGCCGGTTCGAAAAATATAAATATAATTTATATTAAATATAAAATTTATATGTAGAAAGAGATTTATATGTATTTTTTCTACCATAAATCTACTCAAAATATAATCTTTTATAAGTTAAATATTAATATAGATATAAGTAAAATATATATTATTTTTATAGATATATTATAATAGATATATTAAAATTATATATTATATAAATAAAAATCATATTTTTCTTATTTTTCGGGTCGGGCCGGACTTAACCGGGTTTTTTCTGGGCCGGGCCGGACAACCCATACCGGGCCTACCCCCGGGCCTGAGTCGGACCCGAGTCGGCTTTTAAAAATCGGGTCTGGCAAGACCCGTTCTAGGTCCGATCCATTGACATCTCTATGCGAACGCCTATATTATATACATATATATACCATATATATAATGACGAGGGTTTATCAAAAAGAAAAAAAAACTCATTTATAATTAAAATATGTTTGAAAAATCTCTTATAAATTAAAAATATGCTGAGGAACTTTAGAAAAAAGTCAAATATTATCTAGATTAGCGTCAAAATGTCGGCCATTGTTAAGAGTGAGGGGAAAAAAAAGTTCTGAAGAAGATTAGAAGCTTGGCTTCTTCACATTAGAAAAAAAAAATCTTGAATTTACATATAACGCTTTCCTTTGTACCACGAACTTTATAACCCTCATTTTTCGACAATTTATGGAGGCTGAGGTTGGAGAAACTTCGGTTTAACACGCTCCATGTGATTGCTATATACAAGAACAACCTACACGTATTGGGGCCCAAGTACATGCCAGTGAAATTCACATCAATGAACATATGAATACGTCTCTAAACAGTACTAATCCACCTTCGTATTTGTAAAAAATATTTTTCTTAATTCAAAGACAACACATATATCTACACACGAGAAAGGTTTGTCGTACTTTTTATTACACTTCTAGTGTATTTTTTACTCTTTATTGGCTGAATACAATGTACCAATAATACATTGACTAATAAAAAAAGGTTCAAATGTATTAAAAGTGTAATAGAAAAGTGCAATAAATTTTTCTTTTATCGAAAAGACAAGAACGAGGAAAGATACACAAGTCTTATCTCCTCTCTCTTTTTTATCTCACATTTTCTACTCTCATTTAAATCAATCATATAATAATATTTCTGCTATATTATTATCTACTGTATGATTCGATGTGTCATGAATATTACATGCATTATTATATGAGTAAATTAATTAAGAGTCCTTATCAGATTTTTGACTTATTTGTTAATCCCTAACAGAGCTGTAACTCATTACAGTTAGTGTTATCACCTGTTACAGTATACGTTAAACCCTGTTACAATAAAGACCTCCATATTACAGTCAGAAATTTTTAATTAATTTACCCTTATTATATATACTTCGGCACCTCGTACTCTTTCCCACCCAACTGTTGTATCCTTTTTCGAAATTTAAGTTCGAACTATTAAGTCTCGTCTAGAATGGGTGAACAATAAGATGAATGGATGTATCGTTTTCCTCGCCATAAGTAGGTTCAGAAAGACTTGCATAATTTTCATATGAAAACATAGAGACTGTGCTAGATCACATGGAATCAACTTGTCGCTGGGTTCTTGCTTGTTATGTAAAAGTACAGTACCTGGAATGCATAAAACCAATACAAAACTGAGATGAGTTCGAATCCTCTGAGATCAACTGTAAAACTATTCTCGACAATGAGTAGAAAGGGAAGAAAAACAAGTTTTGATGGAACCGTGAAGAAGGTGACAGAAAGAGCTCCATGGCATGCAGGGTCTTGTAGACTTGGACATAAAATGCTTCAGTATCCCCTTGCAGAAAATCTCATATAATAGATGTCCTCTTCACATTTGTATTCCTATAGGAAAGGAAAGGAAAGGAAATATCCTAGTGTGCTTCTATCCAGTTGAGATGGAAGATATTGAGTAATTTGATCAGTGAACTTTTATGAAGTGTGCACTTTTCGATGTTACTGGAGATGTGTAACCATCATCTGCTTGTCCTGTAAGTTGACAAGAACTTCCACAAGCAATGTAGATCTGTGAAACAGAATCCTCTGCAAGTATACAACGGTCAGAGCTCAGAACAATGTTCATACTTTGTTTCTATCAGCCTTGCTCCGTGTTCCATCCCCTTTGCGGCTTGAGAGAATTATGGATATTACAGCTAAGAAACCCAACACAGAGAATGCCCAGAGAGCAACTAGCCAAGACCTCCAAGATCTGAGTGTTTGGTTCGGTACATCTAATTGTGATTTATTGAACACCGAAATTGGTACGGTGGTTTCACTTTGTGAACGCAAGACCTTGCCAGTTTCCTTTAGCCATTTAAATGTAGTGTTGTTCCCATTTACCCCTTGCTCCAGGTTGCTTGTGTTGTCCGAGGCGGTGCAGTTCCTCCTTTTGTGATGCAAATACAGAGCTTTGTTCAATGTCTCGACACATTCGATGCTCAGTTGATCTCGTCTAAATATGTCATCATCTGCTGTGGACAGTGTGGCAGGATCAGGGGGCTCAGGAAACTTTGCCCAGCATGTGTTCGCCACATCAGTAGTCCTCCACTTGGCTTTGTCAAAACTCCAGTTACCAACATTAAAACCGAGCCCATAATGAAAGACCCTGTATCTGGCCCCAGGCACAGGGACATATCCTGGATAGATCAGTATGTCTCGGTTTACGATATGTCTCAATTGTAGCTGCATAAAGAATCCAAGAGATATCATGTAAAAGTTAAAGATGTAAAGATGAAAGAAATCCAGTACTTATGCCTCTATTTTTACTTTTCATTCATAATGAAAAATCAGAACCAAAATGAGTGCACTTTATCTTTCTTTCACAACTCCCCAACTAGTCTCAAAAATAAAGGATAAAGGAAAAGCACCTGAAGATGCATGAAAGGATGGGACATTGGTGACATTAGGTGAGAACTAAGTCAATAATATAATGATATAGAAGTAGCAAATAAATAACTCAAACATACATGAATTAGCAACGATACTTATCAGAAAATGACTTTAAATACCTTTTCTGTGCACATATTTAATGACTTTAAATACCTTTTCTGTGCACATATTTATTAGTCAAAATCAACTATACGTGCAGGTTCCCTGCAGTATCAAAGGGAACTGACTGTAATCCCCTAGCTTCTCCTTTATTATTATTCATCATTTTTCAGTTTGAAGTATAGAATTATCACACGAGATTCCATGGCTTGTAAGCACAAGCCTATTGCATCAGAAAAGTTATTCCTACCGTATCTTAGCAGAAGAATAAACATAAGAAGTCTTTAACTCTACCTAGGATCTCGGAACAGCTTGGATGTTTGTTTTTCCTATCTTCAAATCATAACTAATAAAACAAGGGTTGCATGCTCATATTCTCCAAGTCAAAAGCAGACTTTTCTACATTTTTTGGTAATGAATATTTTGTAGGTAGAAAAAGCCCTCAAGTTTTATCAACCCATTGTAATTGGTCAACTTCTACAGTAAAAGAGGGGGGATCCCATCGTCAGGTGGTTTATCTTGCATGTGGTTTATCTTGCATGAGTGTGACCACAACATGTTTTGACTTAGACAAGAAGACCATATATGAAGTCACTGTCTTCTCAGTCAATAGGTGCCCAAAGCACTTTAAATGGATAGAAAAATGACCAGCCTTTTACAATTCTAAAACAATACATGAACAGTTTCTAAATTCTAACTATTGAAACTGAGCAGATGGCTAGGCTTTTGTAGCAGGCAGATTTTAGCAATAAACTACAAGATTCCAACTGCTTCAATGAAAATTATGTGTATACCTCCCAATTTCTTAATGCAATTAGATATTAAATTTCAGAATTACACTATTACAGTCTTTAGAACTATTGTTTTTCTAGCGGAGAAGGCCAACAAAAGTTTCCCTAGAATGTAAAATTTTATAAGATCATAACACAAGGAAAAACTGGCAAAACAATTGTTCGATTTAGTCTTTGCATATGCATGTGCAAAAGTTCTATAAGCAAATTTGTATACAAGGTTTTCATCTATAGAGGGGACACATCATGGGCCTCATGGCAGACCCAAATTTGTGGCTAAAATAAGCATCTAAAGAAACAGAAACAATTAGATGAGACCAAGCATGTGATAGGCATGAAAGTACTGCTAGGAAGTTTCAATAAGGAGTCCGTTTTATTATGCATAGCAATATGTACTCTAAGAAGCACATATACAAAAATCTTCAAACATGCAGATAATGATATATAAAAGCCAAAAGGTAACTTCTTACATCAAGAAAGTAATCAACATTTATCTCATACCTCAGCTGCACCAAAGGAATATCCATACATCTCACTGATCCATCCAGAAGAATAAATATCTCCAGTAAAATTTGTTGCATAATGGGCTCTATCAGCCCTAACCTCCTCTGTCTTATGCAACCAGAGAATAGCAAATTTCCTAAGATCATCTATGTGCATAATTATGACACCACCAACCTTGTCACAAGCTTCAGGATGCTGTGTATGCAGTCTTGCAAGTTCATTATCACAACCAATAAGGTACCTAAGAGAAGGAAAGGGGAGTTACAAATGCTGTAGATGGTTATGAACAGTAGAGATTCATAATTGATTCTTGTCCTACTCATAAGGAGTTGAAACTGGATGACCACGCTCTGCTTTGAATTCCCAAGGAGTAATGGGACCTCTTAAAATCATATCTGCATCCAGAATGACTATGAATTCAGCATCAATCTCAACATGGTTTAGCCAGTGCAAAACAGCTGCAGGCTTATTGATTGCAGGGTACCTAAGGTATCCAAAAAGAAATTAAAAGTTAGCGTAGTTATTTACAAGAAATAAAACAAGAAGCAACCAAATTTATTGGATTGTTTTTTCAGTGGCAAAATAAAAGTAGCATTTGCCCTTATCAATTAATTAAAACTGATTTCAAGATGAAGTATAAGTAACTAGTAGAAATAATAATATCATAAGATAGGGAGCAATGCATTTGAAGGTCAGTTTACTAACATGAAGAAAAGGGAAATAGCATATGCATGGATTATTGTGAAACTTCCGCAGTGCTTTGAAAAAGGGAAGACAATTGAGCAATATGTAAAGAAGTTTCCAAAAAATTGAGAAAAAAAATATATCCCAAAATGCCAGACACAACAAAGAAAAAAAAAGAGTGAAACACTCACCAATCTCCTGTTAGTGGATGTCGACTCATGGATGGAACATAATGTGTAGGTGCCAGATCATGACCCTTATATTGTCTTAAATCTTCATCAGTACAACTAAGAAGCCGGGTGATGCCTCCAGGTTGACCACTCAAATGAAAACTATGTATCAGCCCTACAGTTTGCCAGTCAAAATATGGTGAACATTCAGTGGAGAAAACTGTATGGATCTTTGGGTGTGCCTTGCTGGTTTCCTCTGAAGTCTGTTGTTTCTCCTTATTATCCATTGTTTCTCCTCCAATTTTTTTGCTTTTATTTAGATATTTTGGTTTAGTGAGCTCAGTAAATCTTTTGCTTTTTAAGAAGCTCAGATACTTTGACCACTTTGGCTTAGGACAACTCCTTGCCGCATGATGCAATAAAAGGCCTTCATTTAAAGTGTCTATACATTCTATGCTCAGGAAGAGTCCTCGCCTCTTGTTTGGATCAGTTTCCATCAGCTGTACCTGTAAACAAGACTCTTAAAGAGTAAGTAGATACCATGCACACTTTCGGGGCTGCATAAAAAGGAGTAGAAACTGAAAAACTTTATAAACAAATCACTAAGAAGCCCACTTCACTCTCGTATGTCTCTCTTCCCCATCTATCTCTTTCACTGACCCTATTCTCTATCCTCATCTTGAGATCAACCATGAAAGAACCACAGAGAGATTTAAATTTATGGTAAATGTTTTGGATTTGTACCTCTCTAGGATATGGAGGGGAAGGGAAAAGATGGTTGCACTCATAAACAATGCCATCTTCATGATGTTCCAACTTGCTGAAAGACCAATTTCCAACCTTAAATGGCAAGCCATAATGCATAAGTATGGGCTCAACACCCTCCCGTGGAATATAACCTGGGTAAATCATCAAGTTATCATTTATCTTATGATGAAGGCCCACCTGCAAGTAGATTATATAAAAGATAGCACAATCACAGGAGTTAGTTCTCACATAAAATGCAGAAAAAAGGAAGACAAACAAGGGACTTTAATCAAGGGAGGAAGTAGCTCACCTCTGCAGCACCAAACGAGTATCCATACATCTCACTTATCCAACCCTTGCCATAAATATCACCAGTTATATTTGTCGCCCAGTGGGCTTGGTCTTCTCGCACCTCTTCTGTCTTTGAAAGCCACATAGGTGCTAGGGCCTTTAGGTCATCCATATGCATAGCTAACAGCCCACCAACCTTGTCACAGAGCTCTGGATGCTTTGTATGCAGCTGTGCAAGGATGTTATCACACCCCACCAAGTATCTAAGTAAAATCAAAACTCAAAAGCTCAACAAAAGTCAACAGCATGATCCATGGGTCTAAACTAAAGTGAAAATGACACAGATAACATATGACCATAGGGCAAGAAGATATCACAATCCCATAGACAGCATTTGACAGTTTAAACAAGTGGATTTCTCAAGACATAAAATAGAAAGAGATCAGTATATGTAACAATCTGAAATATCAAAAAAAAAAAAAAACTATAAGCCTGCATGCCATGATCACTGCCATGGACCTTGTCATCCAAGAAAAAGTGGCAGTCTCAAGTCTGTTAGTATAACTAAATGTGTACTTTATTTTCCTTCAATTAATGTCCTATTACTCACATTCCAAAAGAAGTGTCTACATGACCTGGTTATTGGTAGGTAAATATGGCAAAATTCATGGAAGCAAGATGATCCACTGTCGCTGATGAACTTAAAGAAGAACATTGGTGACTGAATAACGAGTTCATTAGATGCTTTATTCTTGTTGGTTTCTCATGACACAGATTGTTTTAAGTAAAGAGCATCTTCATACCCATAATATGCAGCAACAGGCTTTCCTTTTTCTGCTCCAAGCTCCCATGGTATAATAGGACCACGGATGATCATATCTGCATCTAAGATCACTACCCAATCTGTGTTCTCTGCATCTTTGCTGTACTTAAGCCAGTGGACAATTCCAGCTGGCTTATTTATGGCTGGATACCTGGGAACATGTTGAAGTATTATTACGTACCCAACTGGTTAGTCTGGAAAGTTGTGTTCATGAGAAAGTACAATCAGCATCACCCTTATTAAGAATGAAATAGAAAATATTGTATGTTATGAATAAAAATGAAAGAAACATCATAAAAGATGTTTTATTGCATGAAAAAACTAAATAAATAGCTGTAATTAAATATAGAGACAAATGAGCAGGAATACTTAATTTTAGAAATTGGATGTCCAAAAGTTGTATCAAAGTTAAAAGATGAATACACGAGTACGAAGGGGGAAACATTCAAAGGTCCCTCTATACTAAAGTACACTTAGATGGCGTTACTCAGTCTCCAAGACCAAAAAGAGACAAAGAGGATGGATTCTCATTACATAAGGACTTCGCCCATTCCCAAGCAGGAAAATTTCATGGCAAATAGCATCTAAACATAATATATACTCTTAAAATTGATTGTGTATGTAACAAAATTTAAAACCGCACCACTTCGGGTTAGATTAGTTAGGGTTGGAGACCCTACCCAAGGTAGGCTCAGGTTAAGCATGTGCAACCTGAACCCAGATCAAACAGTAAAAGGTGGGTCCAACCGAACCAGTTTCTAGTTTGTTAATGGTATGCCAATTGCCAACTCCTTCAGGTGTCAAAATTTTATGGTTGCAAAAATTAGGCATCAGCTTCTTTTTCAAGAAGGTTCTTGATTTGGACGCAGAGGTATAGGAGATGCTTCTGTCAGCACTTACTGCCTCCACTGCAGTATATGATAAGTGGATATGAAAGAGATGGAAAAATCAACAGAAGCTCAACTTCAGGCCATGGTTTTTAGTACAGAGGAAGATGCTCAAGACCAACATAATTTCAGGGAAGAAACAAAGAAATATTTCAGATGCATCATTTTAATGTTTTTCTTGGAAGTTTTTTTTTTCCTTGGAAGGTGCTGGAACCATGGTTCAAAAACTCGGCCGGATCGGGATCGGATCAGCCCAGTCGGCTCGGTTTTGGGCCTCCCGATCCGAGCCGGGGTAACCTAGCCGGTCCTTGCACGCGGATCGGACCGGCTCGCCGAGCCCGGCCTGATCCGCCTCGGATCGGCCCGAGTCGGGCCGATCCGGTTCAACCTTGTCATGGGCTGAGTCCAGGCCAATCCCAGGATGAGTTCAGGCCGAGTCCACTGTGATTTCAGGCCTTATTTACCTGAATATCATTTAAGTAAATGTTCATTTACTTAAGATATTACATGTAAATAAGGAAGTACCCCCCATTTGAATAATAAAAATATCAAAAAAATCATATCTCTTATCAATAAAAAGTCAACTCTCCCACCGAAGAAGAAAATCGCAATTTCGTTGATTTTAGCGAAATGCTAACTTTCTAATCTCTCATAATTTAGCCTATCTAAAAATTTGATAATTCAAATAAATCATATGGAACACTAAAAATCTAAAGTCCGGTAAAAAAAGTCAAACGTGCATATGACTTCTCCAAGAGAGCCACTCTCCTACTGACAGCACTTAGTCTGCTTGAGACCTCTCAAGATTTGGTCAAACCTAAGCTATCATCATCTAAACTCATGAGATTTTTCACTTTTTAATTGAAAAGAAATTAGAAAGTGACAATTCTCATGACTTTGAGTGATGATAGTTTAAGTTTGACCAAATCCTGAGAGGTCTCAAGCAGACTAAGTACTGTCAGTAGGAGAGTGGCTCCCTTGGAGAAGTCATATGCACGTTTGACTTTCTTATCGGACTTTGGATTTTAGTGTTCCATATGGTTTATTTGAATTATCAAATTTTTAGATAGGCTAAATTATGAGAGATTAGAAAGTTAGCATTACGCTAAAATCAACGAAATCACGATTTTCTTCTTCAGTGGGAGGGTTGACTTTTTATTGGTAAGAGATATGATTTTTTTGATATTTTTATTGGATTCAAATGGGGGTACTTCTTTATTTACATGTAATATTTTAAGTAAATGAAACTACAAATGTTTCATTTACTTAAATGATATTCAGGTAAATAAGGCCTGAACTCAGCCTGTATAAGATATACACATGTATAATGGGCCGATCCAGCCACCCCTGTGGTGGGGACATCCGAGCCTGGGACCGGGCCATTTGGTGCAAGTCTATCAAAGATGGAGGCGACGGGCAGCGACGACGGCCTCCATTTGGCTTGACGACTTGCCGCCAGGCCACTAGTTTGTTCCTTTATTGAGTTTGAGCATTTAGTTGATGTAATAAGGCCCAAATGAGGCCCATTTGTCTTTTTTATTTTCTGTGTATTTTCGGGTCCGATTTTGGACTTATTTTTAGGCTTGGGGTTATTTCGGTCTTTGGGTGTTTAGTGAGGACCATTAGGGTTCCATCACTATAAATAAAGTGTAAACGGTTGTTTGAAAGGTTAATGAAGATTTGAAGACAGCTTTGGGCAGCCGCCATTGTTGTCTCCTCCAGCGGGGTGGATTCCCCAGGGGTGGAATCCCCAACCGGTTCTTCCTCTGTCCGCCGTCCTCCCTCTTTCTCCCTCTGTTCGCTATTCTCTCTCTTCTCCACGCCGTTGTGCCGCATCAAATTGGTATCAGAGCCGGTCGGCCTCTCTTCAGAAGCCAATCCGGTCTTCTCCCTCCCCTGCGTGAAGCACTGAGCCGGCCTCAGCACGGAGTCCCTGCTCGTTGATCAGCAGAGGAGGCCCCCGTGCCCACCATTCGCGCCGTTTCCCCGGTGCTCAGGGGGGGGCCCAGTCCACCACCTCCGCACCCACCTCCGCGGTCACCGTGTCCACCCCGGCACCCCGCGCCCACCTTCCACGTCCCCCGCGCCCGCACCCTCCTTCTGAGCGCACCGAGCCCATCCTCGCGCCCGCGCCGGAACCTCGCATGGTCGCAGCGACCCCAGCGCCTGCGACCCCCCCCCCAGCGCCTGCGGACTCCGCGCCCCCATCAGCAGCCCTGCGCCCCGTCCGCCAGCGGCCGCTCTTCCTTCGCGCGCACCCCTGCGCGAGGCCGCCAACGCCCACCCTCGCGACTGCCGCCTCTGCCTCGCGCGTGGGCCCTCCCTCGCGACCGTCGCCTCGGCCTCGCCTCCCCTCTTCCCGCACGAGCAGACGCCCCGCACGATCGAAGCCCGCGGCCCCAGCGGCCTCGTCGTCTTCTTCTTCGCCTCCTGCTACCACCGCCGGGCCCCCAGCGTCGTCGCGCCTTCAACCTCTTCCCTGCTCTGTCCTCATGCTGGGAGAGGAGCGTCCGAGGAGGCTTTAAGAAGGGAAGGGTGGGTCGCCTTGCTCTTGGAACCGGTCAAACCAGTGACCGGTTCTCCCACTACCCCTTCTTAGCCGGTCAAGCCAGTGAACGGTCCCAATTGGACCGCCCAGACCGGTGCTACAGTGGCATCATCTGCTCCCGCGGTACAGGGCCCCGGTACAACAGTGTCTTTGCTACAGTGTTGCGCTACAGTTCCCCAGTGCAGCAGCGAGGCAGTTTCCGGACCGGCCCACCTGCTCGGCCTCCCACGCCGGTAACCACTCTGTCCAGTAGTTAGCAAATTTGTGAGTTTTCAGTCCGTATGGTTCTCGCACGTTGGGGTTCGGATCAACATGGCCGTTTGGTTCTCTGTATCTCTGGATATGATGCCGTGTTTTGCCGAGACAAGTGTGTGCATACCAAATGGTCGGTTTGTCCGTATGTTGCTCGAACCTAATCAGCCAGGTAATTATATCTCTCAGGGTGTTGTGGATTTGTTATCTCGAACAAGAGAGATTATCATCTATCCAGACATTGCTTTTGTGGAGTTCTCTTTTGATTGTCGTCTTTGCGATACCCTCCAACGGTGTGTTTACTCAGACGGCGTATGGGTTGAGATCTATCCATCTAATGAGTTGTTCATCACTCTTGGGGCTGAGTGGTTAGCAGAGCGACATGTTGACTTGAGATTTGGGACGACATCATGTGTTCTACGACCACCACCCAAGGCATACATAGTCCCTTATGGTGGCTTCACCAACGCCTCGGAGTTGCCGCCGGAGCCTGTAGCACAAGACATCTCGATGCAGGGTGAGGTTCATGAGGCCGACGCGTCACCGAACAATGAGTATGAAGAAGAGGTCCGAACAGGCGTACAAGAACATAGTTTATGTGTTGATTCTGGATTTAGACGTGAATGGGATCAACGTTTCGTGAGAATAGATAATCTTCTTCAACGATTATATGACGAGTTGGCCAAACAAGAGGAGGTTGTCTATGAGGCTGACTCATCGATTATTAAGGAGTCTGAAAGCCAACTAGTCGAAGTATCTTATGAAGCAGATGAATCATTGATAGATGAGTATTATACACAGCTTGAGTCTGAGATGTTTGGCGTAGATGATTATTTAAGGCGAATGAGGTGGCAATGGAAGAAGTAATTGAAGTTGCGGTTAAACAACCAACGGTTATGCGGGATATCATCAATTTGGATGACTTTGATCACTTATGGAGTGAAACTAAGGCACATTTTTCTACTCCAGATGTGGTTCTTTGCTTGATGGGCCTACATATTTTCGAGATGTGTCTTGTGTTTGCTCCTTGCCTCACCTCCCTTTGGATATTGCCCTACTTCAAACTCGAGGACGAGTTTTCTCGAATCAGGGGAGAATTGGTGGGGACATCCGAGCCTGGGACCGGGCCATTTGGTGCAAGTCTATCAAAGATGGAGGCGACGGGCAGCGACGACGGCCTCCATTTGGCTTGACGACTTGCCGCCAGGCCACTAGTTTGTTCCTTTATTGAGTTTGAGCATTTAGTTGATGTAATAAGGCCCAAATGAGGCCCATTTGTCTTTTTTATTTTCTGTGTATTTTCGGGTCCGATTTTGGACTTATTTTTAGGCTTGGGGTTATTTCTGTCTTTGGGTGTTTAGTGAGGACCATTAGGGTTCCATCACTATAAATAAAGTGTAAACGGTTGTTTGAAAGGTTAATGAAGATTTGAAGACAGCTTTGGGCAGCCGCCATTGTTGTCTCCTCCAGCGGGGTGGATTCCCCAGGGGTGGAATCCCCAACCGGTTCTTCCTCTGTCCGCCGTCCTCCCTCTTTCTCCCTCTGTTCGCTATTCTCTCTCTTCTCCACGCCGCTGTGCCGCATCACCCTGCCTCAGCCGGGCTCGGCCCGGCTCGGCCGAGCCGGGGTCGGGATCGCCGGGTCGGATCGGTTTTGGGCCGACCGATCCGATCCCGATCCCCGGGTTTTTGAACCTTGGCTGGAACAACTTAGAGATGCTTTAGTAGGATAGGCAATTCATCCAGCCTCACAAATAAGTTAAGGAAATGCCGTCATTCTGGAGACAAATAAAATAACGAGAATATCCTGTCGGCTTGACAGAAATAAAAGTGGCATGAACTGCTATAGAGATAAAGCCATGTAAATAGCAACCTATTTCTACATGACAAAAGGAGACAATTCAATCCTGTTGAGTTTGTGTGTGATTGTCTAGGGCACATCCCAGCTTTCCCCCAAAGTTGAGGTATGTTAGACATGCTTGGTTAAGTACTCAAATGATGAATTCACGAAGTAGATGATCAATTCACTGCATAGTTACAAAAGTTCCATTAACTAGCATACCAGTAGAAAATTTATTACGAAATGAACTTCACAAGGTAAAGGTATTAGTGTTTCAAGCCCATCTTTACATGCTCTAACAGAAAGTTTAGTTTGTTGTAGGACAAGGAGATAGTGCCATAAATCAGGCACCAGGGATTAGTCCATGATCCAGAACTACAAACTCTAAAATTTCAAAAAGCTGCTCAAACTCATACATCAGAATCAAAGAGTCCAGCTAATGCCAGGTCAGTTTCCTTCAGATGTCGATGCCACCTAAAGACGAATGATGATCAACTGAATGAGAGATAAGGTAGTTAAGAGAAACTTTTCATGCGGGTGCTTATATCACCACCGACTCTGATGTAGCCAAAAGGGACCGACCTTGTCCTTCATTATAGATTCATCAATATAGTTTGTGAAACTCAGTCAGCTATCTCTGCAAAAGTACTAACAAATTCCAACAAAAGAAAAGCAAACAGAGGCAAGAACAGCCCTTTGAAGACCAAGAAAAACAAAACTAAATCAACTCCCAAAAGGCAGAACAAGGCAAATCCAGAAGGAACCAACCGCATCAAAAGAATTCATTATGAGAAGGAAATGACTTGTTAATAAACTCAATCATTCAGAAAATCTGATCAAACTTTGGACTGACGCCATCACTAGCATGCAAACCACAAAGACAATTACAAGGTCATTTTACTTCTAAAAAGCTCCAGAACCAACACATTAACAGAAACCAAGAAGAAGATTAGTGATGGTTCACACTTCGACAACATGATCCACAGCAGCAGCTTCACGACGAACACAAGGAGCAGGCAACAGGATGGGCGATCCATAAGAAAGAAGCGGAAGAAGAATTATCAAAAATTCGCTTTGTCGATCTCACCAGTCGCCGGTGCGGGGGTGGCGGCTCATGGAAGGGACCTCCATGGTGGGGGCCAGGTCCATCCCGCGATACCGCTGCCGCTCCTCGTCGGTGCAGCTGAGGAGGCGCGTGAGGGGACCCGGCTGCCGGGCCTTGCGGAAGCTGTGCACCAGCCCCACCGTCTGCCAGTCGAAGTAATTCTGGCATTCCGTCGAGAACAACGTGTGTATCCGGAACCCCTTCTCCCCCGCCACCCCACCCACCTCCCCTCCCTCCCCCGACGCCGCCACACCCACCCCGAGGACGACGAGGAGAAGGAACCCGGCCGCCGCCGCCCACCGCTGCGCCATCACGCCAGGATCGACGCCAATGACCAGCGGGGCACTGAGGATCTGGATTTCACGGCTCCTCCCAGATGGGTTAGGTGAAAACAAGATTAAAAAAGAGAAAAGGAGAAAACTTTGTGGTTGCCCGGTAGAGGAGTTGACCTCAGACTTAAAAAAGAACGCTTCTTTGAGAACAAATTGGGGGCTCGCCGCTAGAGCGAGATGTCTGAGATTCCAACATTTCTTTGTGCTGCTGCTTCTCTGCTCCGGAGCGGTGGCAGCACGCAGAAAATTTTGACTTTTTCTTGTTCCTTTGATCGGTGCTTTGTTCTTCGGCTTTCATTCTAAAGCAGTACATGGTGGTGGTTGGAATTGTCGCCATTTCCCGCATTGGGTAACTGCTGTCGCAGTAAAAATGGCAAAAACTTCTTCTCTCCAGCGCAAACCTTGAGCAGGTAGATTAACCACATGGTCCGAACTCCGAAAAGAGGGTGGTTATATTAGGTGGAGTAGCTACATTATCTAATTATCTGACATGTATGTAGTAACTGTAGTTTGCTAGCTGTCGATGGTGCCAACAATATGCACGTGGCTCAAAGTTGGTTTTGGCATCTCTAGATGGAGTTCGGATCTTCTTAGTACATTTAGTACATGGGAGGATCAAACTCCATAAGTCATCAATGAAGTGAGAGAATTTGAGTGGGATAATCTGTGTCTTATGAAAAAATTCAAATAGAAATGTGATAAAATTTTGAATTTTGAGTTTTATACAAAACTCCCATTAATATTTATGGAGTCTGATCCAAATCTCCTTTTTGAACACTTTTATATGTAGCTTATAAGTTATGACATTATAAGAAAATCTTAGTTATATCTCAGAAACTACCATCACATCTGAGGTATGAGATGTTGCCTTGTGGTGGTTACTATGACCGAGATGCTATATTATTATTTCAGATAAACAATATATATATTATAATATTATAAAACTGATAAGTCAACTAAGATCTCAAATTTTTTAAGAAAAGAAAATTGCAAAGGGACATCTAACATATTTTTTGGCACCTTCTTCGTATTCTTGAAATTACATCAAATTATCAATTTTATATACATAATAACGAAATAAAAAATGAGATGAAACTATTCTCACCATCAATATTAGGACACGGTAAGATTCTTATTAAGCCGAGCAATGGGAAACAAGCATGAGACCCATCATTCTTTGCCACATCGCTTGTTAAGTGCTTTGCCCCTGATGAAGTCGATTTGAGAATTCGGAAAGATTTGAGTTTGGTTCGGGCCGAGATAAATCGATCAGGAGACTCTATCACCACTAGTGTTAGATCTACAGTTAAAGATGACATTTCTAACTCCGATGTCTCTCTATAAGAGCCCAAATATATGTACAAATGCAACAATTTAGTAATAGAAAAATATTTTGTGTAAGGGCACTTTTGCACTTGAGTTGCAAGAGCGCCTTTTCATTGGTCCATTCTATATTTTGTCTCTGATGATCCAAGATGAGAGAGTCTATCACCGCGCAGTGCTAAATCTATAGTTAAAAGCTGAAATTTTTTACTCCGGTGTGTCTCTAAAGCGCACATACATATATGAAGGCTACAATTTAACAATAGAGAAATATTGGTCAAGTTTGGTATCAGAATAGATTGAAAATAAAATAAAATATTTTTAAATTTTTTAAATTATCTTCAATCTATTTTAATATCAAATAGCCTTAGTATAAAGACACTTTTGCACTTAAGTTACAAAAGTGTCTGCCCATTGGTTCATCTAAAATAGACCAATAGATCATGACATGATGTATATGTCATTTTATGAACTCAACTTAAATATTTATGAACCTATTTTGAATATTTATGAGACAACCTAAATTTTTATGAGGGCACTTACAGCTCAAATACAAGTGTATAGCTTAAATATAAGTGTAGACTTACACAAAGTGTCCCTCTTAACAATAAATTGAACACTCAAATATATTCTCTCAGATTACATTAAATATTCCCTTAAATAATCTCAATTGTCTTGCTTGTTGGAGGGCCCCTTTCCCATCTCCATTGAGGCCTCTAATGTCTTTTTATCTCTGTTTTAAAATCTAGGATATGAGAAATAGGGAACTTTGTGACTTGGCGATGAAATCTCATTTTCTTACACTATTTCTTACTACTTAATTAAAAGGCTCAAAATCAATACTTTTAACACAAAAATAAAATTCTAATAATTAATTATATGCTGGGGTGAGTAATATTTGCTCGCCTCAAAATATATTGGAAATATTTCTCCACGATATTAGATGGGGTGCCGAGGAAATTGTCCACCCAAGCTCCTCTTATATGACGCAAGCCTGCCAAACGCCATGGCTTAGACTTCCTGTCCTCCTTCACACGATGTTTCCTATGATACCTTGCATGATTAATTATGTAAGAGAAAATTAAGTTTAGTGTATTTAAGAATCATATTTTTTCATATATTTTTTACTTTTTATTAGATGAACACAATGTATACTTCATATATTGGTTAATAAAAAAGTTTACAAAAGTGTAATTCTCAAATATATTAATTTTTTCTCCATAAAATAATACTTGTTATTTGATTGTACACATAATTTTTACCTGTGCTTTAAATATATATAAAGATTCTGTAACTTGTGCTATTGAAATAGACTTCACTCACATATATTATATCTGCCGCACAAATAGAAACTACCTATATAATTAAGAAATTTCTACACAAACGAGCATGGTTTGTTCATTGACGGCCTTGCAATAAATTAATCCTCAATCCTACCATGAATATATATTTAATGTCACATTTGAAATCCAAAAAATTTAGTTCTGAGACAGTTTGAATAATTGATGATTTTATGAAATGGGTGACTTTATCGAATCTAATGTGGTATCTTGAAATTTTTCTTGTTTTTATTAGAGATAAGAGTAGCGATTGCTATCTGTGTGCACGAGAGATTGCGCCTCCCATATAAGAGAGACGGCTCAGATTGAGACCCACAATTTTAAAGATGCGAGCCCCACCTCTCTTCTCTAAACGAAATACTCGTGCACATGAGCACTTTGCATTTCCCTTAGAGATCTTAATACATGCATGCTCTTACATTACATTATAAAAAAGTTAATTATTTATCTTGAAATGTCCGACTAATGTTCGTCTTAGACACATGATAAGAGATAAAATTTGTAAACGTTATAGACGTTATTTTCTTATATTTGAGATGGATGTTATCTAGATGCGCCTAATTAAACAGTAAGTTGCACTCATTACTTTAACACTTGGATCAATTTTGGTCGAGTTAAAATTATATGGCCCTCTTCCCATGGGACCTATGACATGTTTCCATGATCTGTTTTAAGGCCGAGAATCTAATAAGCTGAGAAGTTGATGATTGGACAATGACATCTAAGATCTCTCACAATCTATCCGACCCCCCCGAGATGTTTGAACCAAGGTTCGCCGTACGACTGGATCGACCGTACCGTATTCTCCGTGGTACGGTACGTATCGAACCGTACCGTACCGTTGAGATACGGTGGAAAATTGACATGTTGTGTTGAAACTCATTCTGTACCTTGTAAACCCATTCAAATAATATCCATTTGTGTTGAAATTTTAGCTATAAACTAATGTAATAGTTTTACAAATTATGGTGATTTTAGTTTAATTTTAAATTTTATTTTACACTGGGTGAAAAATCACCCGGAAAATAGTTGCATCGGCTTAATATCGAAATCCGTACGTCAACAATTCCGGATATTTACATTTCTGATATCACCATATTTTTCTGAAAATTATGGTGTTCTCAAAATTTATTTTCGTTACAGTTTTTTGATGTCGCCTTGTTGGAGTGCGCACTTCTGAGTATGGCATTGGGCTACTATTTATTAATGTTAATTAATCCTAGATATAAAAAATTACTATAATTTGTATCATCTTTTAATTAGTTTATGTTTGAAATTTTATCTCAATTAGACACTAATTAGACCACTTAAGTGCAGACAGAGTTTGTCGCGATACGACGAACTCTCTGTGCGTGTACTTCAACGGGACGACATTTGGTTTCGAAAATAAAGTGTTCATGTAAATATTCATTTAACATACATACAATCATACTAAAATCATGACACAAGCAATTAGTGTTCATGTAAATATTAAGAGTATAATCATGATACAAGTCAAATACAATATTCATATCATCGTCCTCAATATTCAAATCATGGAGCATCGTGATCTCGACCATCTTGGGTAGCATGCGTTAACTCAGACTCCAATGAAAAATGCATGCTACCACCACCACCACTGCCGCCTGTAGCAGATGAAGAAGAATGATTTGACGTAGTTAACCCATAAACCAGTTAGCCCGAAGATCCCAGAAAATGGTTGACGTAATTAACCCACAAACCAGCTGACCCGAAAATCCTCTTGTAAACCCATTCAAATAATGTCCATTTATGTTGAAATTTTAGTTATAAACTAATGTAATGATTTTACAAATTATGGTGATTTTATTTTAATTTTTAGAATTTATTTTACACTGTGTGAAAAATCGCCCTGAAAATAGTTGCGTCGGCTTAATATCGAAATTCATACGTCAACAATTCCGGATATTTACATTTCTGATATCACCATATTTTTATGAAAATTATGGTGTTCTCAGATTTCATTTTCGTTATAATTTTCCGGTGCCGTCCAGTCGGAGTGCGCACTTCTGAGTATGACACTGGGCTATCATTTATTAATGCCAATTAATCCCAGATATTAATAAAATTACTATAATTTGTATCATCTCTTAATTAGTTTATGTTTGAAATTTTATCTCATTTAGATACTATTTAGACTCCTTAAGTACACACAGAGTTTGTCGCGGTACGGTAAACTATCTGTGCGCGTACTTCAACGGGACGACATTTAGTTTCGAAATTAAAGTCAAATATGAAGTCACCATAATTACTAGAAAAATGTACTGATTCTAAAAATATAAATATCATGAGTTATTGCTGCATAGATGTCGAGATTAAGTCGACCTAATGATTTTTGAGACAGTTTTTACTTGATAGAAAATTAATTTAAAAAATTAAAATAAAATTATTACAATTTGTATCACTTATTAATTAGCTTATGTTTGAAATTTCATCTCAATTAAACACCATTAGATCCCTTAGATATTGAGATTAAGTCGATTTACTAATTTTTGAAATAATTTTATTTGATAAAAAAATAATTTTAAAAAAATAAACTAAAATTATTATAATTTATATCATCTCTTAATTAACTTATGTTTAAATTTTTATCTTAATTGGACACCATTTACATCACTTTAATACACCAACTACCAGAAAACTATAAAAAAACATAAAATAAAGAGACTGGACCGAACCGGACCGGTCCGGTCCGTGGTGTGCCGCTGCGTACCGCAGCGGCACACCCGGGTCACCCCATTGGGGTGACCCGACCGTGCCTGGGGCTCGCTGAGCCCCAGGCACGGTACGGTTCGGCCGTACCGCGGCGGTTTGCCGCGGTACGGCCAACCGTGGTTTGAACCCTGTCCAAAATTCTTGGATAGAGTTCTAAACAACATCTATTTAGATACTATATATTTTTCTTAAAAAAGTTTTTTCACTTGAAATGGATAACAAATTTACTCCTTGATGATGAGCTTTTTTAGAAAGGTATTCTACAGAAAGATGGGGGGAATCAGACTCATTACATCCACTCTAGTTTCAAACATGGAAAGAAAAAAAAAAGAAAGAAAAAGATGAGGAGATCCCTTATCCTAATCATAAACAAGAGATCCCTTCCCACCTAAGGAGAGGACAAAATCCACCCCCACCCCGAACATAAAACCAAAATAACAAAACCCTCTTTTTAAGTAATTTCCTTTTCTTACAAATCTCCATTCCCTATTAAAGTTGGTCGTACTGTGTGCACTAGCCGTGTCAAAATTTTGAATTTGACATTGATTATTCGATCAAAAATTTAAAATTAATTAATTAAGTTTTATCTTTTTAAAAAAAAATCAAATAAAATTTGAGAATTAATAGACCCATCAAAAGAATTGATCGATCAATAAAAAGAAATGGGAGGTGACCATGCTAGGACTCATAAAATCTTTGACACAATACGGCATGGAAACCTTGTTCCCTGTTCCAAATTCTACTCCAAATTTTATTTCAAATTCCTCCCTCTCAATTATATATATTATATAAATATATTCCCTATTAATTCTCCGGCGCATATTAGCGACGGCCTCCTCCCTCGGAGAAGCCCCAAGACAGCTGTTTTACGCCTCCGTTTCGTCTTCTCACGTCTTCCCCGTCTCGCACCCACGGATACCCCAATTCGTCGACCCCGCCCTCCGAACCCTAATCCGGCAGATCTCGCGCGCCGGGCAAGGGGAACCAGCGGTGCCATCGCCAGCAGCACTAGCAGCAGCAGGGCGGCGCCATGTCTAATCCCAAGCCCTGGGGCCGCATCGGCGCCTGGGCCGCCGAGGCGGAGGCCGCCGAGGCCGAGGAGCGCGAGGCGGCGGAAGCAGCGGAAGCGGCGGCTGCGGCGGCCCCGGCGGCCGACACCGAGAGCTTCCCCAGCCTCAAGGAGGCCGCCTCCACCAAGCCCAAGAAGAAGAAGAACGCCGTCATGTCCCTCTCTGAGTTCCACTCCGCCGCCTCCTCCTCGTCGGGGCCCCGCGAGTCCCGCCGCCTCACCCCCGACGAGATGATGCGCCTCCCCACCGGCCCCAGGCAGCGCTCAGATGAGGAGCTCGAGTTCGGCCGCGGCGGGCTAGGCGGCGGGTTCCGCTCCTACGGTCTCGGCGGTAGCCGCAGGGACGATGTGGGCGGCGGCGGCGGTAGGAGGCCCTTTGGCGGATTCGATGACGAACCGATGCGCCGTGGGGGCCCGTCCTCCGATTTCGAGCAGATGCCGTCTCGGGCTGACGAGGTTGATAACTGGGCTTCCTTGAAGAAGCCCCTCGCGCCGGCACCACTCTCCGGGATGGATTCCGGGAGGCACGACCGCTATGAGGCGCTGGGAGGGAGGGGCGGGGCGTCGAGGGCTGATGACGTGGACAACTGGGCCGCAGGGAAGAAGCCGCTTCCTTCCAGGCACTCTGGCTTTGGATCGGGATATAGAAGTTCTGCTCCTGAGGATTCCGACCGCTGGGCTAGGGGAACCGGGGGCCAATTTCCTTCAAATGGCGACCGTGAAAGGCCGAGGCTTGTGCTGGATCCGCCCAAAGGCGATGCTGGGGCTCCAAGCGAACCGGTGAAGACGACCAGGCCAAGCCCGTTCGGGGCAGCGCGTCCAAGGGAGGAAATTTTGGCCGAGAAGGGGTTGGACTGGAGGAGGCTAGAGGCTGAGATTGAGACCAAGAAGACTAGCCGCCCCACGAGCTCCCACTCCAGCAGGCCTTCCAGTGCGCAGTCGAGCAGGACGCAGAGCCCTCCAAGACAGTTGGGTGTTGCCGAAGTTGTGGTCAAGCCCAGGCCAAAGGTCAACCCTTTTGGTGATGCAAAACCCCGAGAGGTTGTCCTGCAGGAACAAGGAAAGGACTGGAAGAAGATAGACTTTGAACTGGAGCATCGGGGTGTCGACAGGTACTGTTCCCGTCCCCTTTCACGCGTACGTGACGCAGTGATCCTTAGGCCTAAATCACACAGTCATCCTTCTATTCATCATAGATAAGAACGCTAGTATTATTCGCATTGCTTAAAAAATGCTTTAAAAATCCACAACTTTGTCCATGTACCGTTCAAGTTCTGATGTCTAGTCGCCTTTCCCTCGAGGAAAGACAAGTGAGAGACTCCGTCACGTAGTGGTAGTACTGTATTATGTGAATCCGAAGTTTTAAATGCATGTTTCAAAAGTGACGCATTTTGCTAAAAATGCAATGTGAAAGGACTGCTTCAATACAATGGGTTCTTTAAGTATTCCCCCCCCCCCCCCCTTGTCACGTCAAGCTGGTCCATCTGTTCTTCATAGAATTCAGCTGCTTGCTCACAGCCCTTGCAAGAAACTGGCAAAATTTTGCCGGTTGCCATCTGTCTCTCACATATTATTCTATATTTTTTTTGTGAATTCTATAACCTGGTGCTCTTCACGATGATACTGAATTTAATTATATATAAAGCTTAATGTTGCAACAAGTCTTTTCTTTCCCTTTTTGGAAGGAGCAAAGTTCATGTTGCAATAAACCAAACAGTATGCATTGCTTCCCTTGTTGAATTGCAGAATGCTTTTAAAGGGAATATAGTAATAAGTAATTGGCTGTTTGGTATAAAGTTTTGCGGCTGAGTGCCAATTGTAACCTGAGATTCTGGTCTATTGGGGCTTGCATGAAAAAGTCATGTGAGAAGCATGGGTAGTTATTCCCCTGCTTCCATAAAGGAAGGCATCATCAATCAGCCCGTGAGAGGATTTCTTGAGAAATTACATTTGGATAGATTGAGAAGGACTGCCTCCAATGTTGCACAGGAAAAAGAGTTTGCTCTGCATTTATCGAAGATTGGGTATATCTGCTATTCAGCTGATATTTTTTGCGATTAAATTGAATTTTCATGTCCAAAACCTGATGAGATTGTGACCCATTTCATTTTGCAGCAAAATGGTATCATGCAAGGTGGTGGCTCCACTTCCACTGCACAAGCTGAGGGACACCGAGGCCCCCATTCCACCACCACCAACTTCTCCCTCTTGTACCAGTCTCCACGATCAGATGGGTGACACTGGGCTCCCCAGATGCCATGCGAGTCTCTTCCTGTCCTCTTGGCTGTCACCTTCCTCCTTCATACCTTGTCCTCTATCCTTTCCCCATCTTTAGTGTACTCTGCTTCCTTGCTGTGGTGTCCACCATCCTTCGAGCATTCCCATCATGCCACTTCTGCTTCTTCATCTGTTGTGACCCTGCAGTTGAAGTTGGCCTGGGACACGTGCTCCGCCACCACCGCTGTCACTGTCCTCTCCAGTCCTCACATATCTGTGCCGTCTGCTTGGAGTCCAGATGCTTACAAATATGATTCTGCTTTCTTGAATCTAACTACTTACAAATGGTATCCTGCTTTTTTGCATGATTGTGTGAACTTTCGTGTAAGCTATGCTCATGACAGGTGAAGAGAGCATTTATATAGGAATGGATTATCAGCATTGAACTTATACATTTCATCCTCAGAATCCTGGAGTAGAGAAGCCGCAACCATTGGGCATCTTCCCCCACCCTTCTCCCTTGAAATCCAACTGCTTGTAAATGGTATTCTATTTTTTTTGGCATCATTGCGTGAACTATCCAGATTAGTCTATTTTCATAGAGGATGAAGATGTCATTTAACCATTTACCTGAGCTGCATATGAATTTCTGCATTTCACTTGCAGAGACCCGGGGATCCTCGGGATTGGAGTAACTATAATCATCCTTAGTAGTTAATTGCTATCCTTTTATCCCTTGTGTATGTAAAGACCCAACTTCTGACAGGTGAAAGGAATTTCCGTATGAAAAGCTGGCTTGCCATAAATGTTGTAATTGTTGGTGCAATGCGTGAAGTACTGTTAATGCTACTTTGAAAGATTTGTTATTAGGTAAAGTTCATTGTATTATGATGTTTAGTAGGTTTATGACTATAATTACAGAATTAAAACAAAATTCAACTGTTAAGATATTCACTAGTTAATAAAATTATGGTAAATCTTAATCTCTGTTTAAATAAAATTATTATAGTACCGGCTACAGATACAAGTTATCTCCTGAACATCTGAGGATTCAATTTACTAAATCATTTTCTTTTCTTTTTGCATCTAAAATGCAGACCAGAGACTGATGAAGAAAAATTACTGAAAAAGGAAATCAATGAACTGAATGAACTCTTGGCTAAAGAAACCGAGGTAAATCAGAATGGGGAGGGCATTCAATTTCCTGCTGAAGAGCTGGCCAGCCTCCAACAGAGAAGAGATAACATGGAAAAGGAGCTAGAACGCCTGGCACGTGAGTTGGATGACAAAGTGCGGTTTGGGCAGAAAGCGCCTGGTGACAGAAGACCTGGCTCTGGATCCGGCAGGCTTAGCATCTTTTCAGATAGGCCACCCTCACAGTCAGGCATGTCGGATGATGCAAGGAGCATGGAGTTCACAGAGAGGCCTCGATCTCGTGGTGGAGTGGGTGACATGTGGAGCAAGGCCGTAGATGACCGGCGATCATATCAACTAGGAGGAACTGAAGGTGGATTTCTTGGGAACAGAAACATTGACAGGTATATACATGTTATTAATATATATCCCGTATGTTTTCCTTACTTTACACCACATTACTTGGAGCTTCTCAATGATCTAGACCCCAGTCAGATGATTTTGCTCGCTCTTTCTATCCAAGGGCTTTGTTTAAAATACAAACAAATCTATATGGAACCAGTTCTATGCAAGGATGAGAGTTTCGGTTTCGATTTCGGGATTGCCCAGGCCCGAAACCGTTTCGGTTTCGTATCGGCTGGTTTCGGCCGTTCTCGGGCGGCCTCAAGAGGAGTGTCGGCCGGTTTCGGTCAGTTTCGATCGGTTTCGGTCTGATTTCGGGCGGTTTCGATCTGATTTCGGACAAAACTAATTAAAATATTATTTTTTTCAATTTCGAAAATACTACAGTAGTTTCGGTTCGGCCGAAACCAACAACCATGGTTCTATGTACTCACTTGGTGCAGCTTTGATAACAGAATAGGATAATTGGGGGTTAAGTGAACCCACGTAGGAGGAGAACCCAAGCTTGTTTTGATATTCTTTTTATTAGATCATTTTGGACTAGCTTCCATCAGTTCCCTTTCCCCCTCCCTCTCCGAGCAATTGTTTTTCAGTAGGTTTTGTTCGGAGTGCTTCCTCATCTGTCGATCTCATTGTATCTATTTGTTTATTTACTGGCTTATTCCTTTTATTGCATTGATTTGCAGGTCCAGATCCAGAGAAAGATGGTGATGATGCTGGCTTTGACTTCATGGGGCTCTTTTTGACACCAAAGTATAATAATGTCTATCTGAATCTTTTGTTCTTCTGGTTTACTTTTTGTCTTTGAATTTGTAAAGTGACGATGAACCACCGGATCATCCGAAACCTTTCGTCACTTGATTCATTGCTACCTTGATGTGGTGTAAAGTCTAAAACCCTTTTTCCATGTCAAGGTAGGCAACAAGAGGCTATGTTGGTTGTGTTTGTTATCTAGATCTCAATTTTACTTCAGACTGATACAATGTTGTAATCTGATGCCTTGTTATCGCATGGCTTCATGGACTCCCCCTTGTTGTTATACTGCCCTTTCTTTACAACCATGCGTCCTTTGATCTGTGCTCCTATCGACTCCCAAAATATTTGCCATCTGCTCCGATATCTTTAGATTGAAGATTTCCCTCTGCGGTCTCTAGTTACAGATCAGTGGATGTAGTTAATAATTTTCCTATTTGTCGTTCAGGAGTGAAAACTATGCACGACTTACTTGTACAGACTTGTGACGAGTAAAAGTTTATTACTTGGGTTTCTTGATGCTGTTCATGTCACACAGCCACATGCTCACGTGAATGTGGATTGTGCTTTTTCTCTGCTGTGGGGCTTTCTTTGGGGAACTGCCCTAGATAACATTTCACTGTCCTTGTATTGAATGCATGCTTAGAGCATGTTTCGGATTAATCTTAATCTTTTTTATCTTTTTTTTTGTTTTGTCCGAATGTATATATTGGTTCTTACCAAGACGCATAAAAGCAAGGAAAGCCTGTCAGATTTACAGCAAGGGATAATGGAGGGGGATTACTCGGAGGATAGGCTTTGGTCTCTCAAACCGAATATAACAGTTTGGCGTCTTCATCTTTCATGCCATTTTATGAGCGGTTTGAGTGAAATTACCGTATTTTTAGGAGGGAGTTGCATGTGGAGAAAATTTTTATATATTTTGTTTGGGGTACAGTGAAGAAGGGGACAGTCATTCTTTCCAATCTGAATTTATCTAGATCTATTTTTTTTGTTGCTCTGGGATTAGGCTTTGCACACCACCTAGGTGACTTTTCCTTGCATGCTAGGTGCTTTGGGAATGGTTTTTTTTTGGGTTTTGTACTGTCTCTCTCATTTTAATATATTTGTGATACTATCTATTTTTTTTTAAAAAAAACACTTAGGGATGGTTAGGCTTTAATAAATTGACACCTGACAGACTGCTGCCTTGAATGTTGTGAAATCGTCACCCCCTTTCCTCTTCCTTGATTTAGAAACTTGCTTATTGAAGAATGTGTTCAAGATAGTATAACCAACCATGCTTTTAGCAAACAAGTTTGCTTTCTCTCTCTATCTCTCTCATGTGTGTTAATTGAGATTTTATCCTGAGGAATTACAAATTGAGTATATATATGGAGTGGCTCGGTGGCTAAGAATTTGTACGTACAAAATATGTCATCTAATAGAAGCACACACAAGTGTAATAAGTACGTGTGTGCAAATGTAATAAGTAAGTGGTTCTCTAACTTAAGGCTATCAAACAGAGAAAAATAGAAAACTTGAGCTTTCCTACCGAAGACTGTCATGTTTGGATATTCAAGGGTGCCGAGACCCGACCATCTCAAAATTGGATTTTGTGACCAGAATTGACGGGCCAACCTTGATCACAGGTACACAAACTTTCATGGTGAAGGAAATCAAGTAGCTAGGGCTGCAAACGGGTCGGGTTTGGAACCGGAAATATCGATTCTGATTTCGATAACCGAAATATGATTCCGATTTCGATAAGAATGGTTAGTTCCGATTTCGTTCCGATAACATTACCGGAACCGAAATTTCGATAAGTTAAGGTGTTTATCATAATTTTACATTGAGTTTATGATAATTTATCGGAATAATCGATACCGATTCTGATTATTTTTTCAATTTTGATTTCGATAATTTATCGGAATATCTGATACCGATTTTCGATAAACTATCGGTATCATATTTCGATTCTGAAACCGATAATTTTTATCAGAATCGGGTCGAAATATCGTAATATCGGTTCCGTTTACACTCCTACAAGTAGCTAACCATTTTTTTCCTCTCTTCTTTTGAAAGGTGAAATAGTAAACCTTGTTGCTGTTATAGCCTCTGAGACCTGCCGCTGTTATAGCCAAAAAGATGATGGCATTAAGATGGATCCAGAATAAATTGAAGATATCTTAAAATTTTAAAATATCTTTATTTTATTTTGATCTATCTCGATACCAAATATATCTTAATATGCATCAGTGAAGCAAGGATATCGACAATAGACTGCATCTGATAAAAACATATTATACTCATGTATTCTTAACTGACGACCATTACAAGTAGGATGTTGTAGCAGACAGCATCCAGCACTTTTCATTACAAATATTGCGACATGTAGCTTATTCAGAATTCCACAAAAGGAAATACCCAGAGACATCTGGTACAATCTTTGATCCTTCAACAAAGGTCTAGCTAGACACCCGGAAAGTTAAGGGGGTGTGGGGGGGCTTGGAATAGGAAACACAGACTTGCCCACAAGAACCAAAACGGCTACCTACCTACTTCTTCTTGGAACTCCTCTTCTCTGCCCAGAAGAACACAATGAGCGCGACCACCGAGAAGGCGGAGAAGCATGCCGCAGCGATGTCCAACGACGCATGGCGGCCGCTGATTCCCTGGATCTTGAAAAGGTTGCTGCTCTTGGCCGCGTTCGTGGTCTGGCCGTAGGCGACCTCCGCGCCGTTGGCGTCGAGCACGTAGGCGCGGACGAAGTATGTTGCAGTCGGCACCTCCCTCTCGACCAGGTACTTGAAATCCTTGCTACCGGCGGCAGTGTAGGGCTGGATGGTGACCCCAAATTGGCATGTCTTGTCCTTCTTCAGGTCGTTCTGGGTTTTCCTCCACCCACGGTCTTTCTGGCTCACCGGCGCATAGCACAGCCGGACCTTCACCTTCTTGTAGGCAGCATCGACGCCAGCCCGGAGGGTTTGGTTCAGGTTCCATGTGACACTGAGTGTGTCCTCCCCAGCTTTCAAGACTGCCCATTCACGACAAGCAAACGAGAGGCAAGTTAGAGAACGGGTAATAATTAGTATTTCCTATATCATTAGACACGCGCAGAGAGATGAAGGCAAGTGACAACTAGCTAGCTGAGTGGTTTCGGAGAGGCACAGATGATGAGTGGGGTGGGTTCAAATTCCGTGCAGCCACGAAACATGATTGGAATTTGCATGAACAGCTAAAATTTTTGCTCACTTACTCCTTCCCCAGTAATGAGTCATTCATCTACTTTTCCTGTAATAAATATATAGTTCTTGTCCCAACAGGAAAGAAGATGGGAAGAGAGAGAGCATGGGAACCAATTGAATTGGCTAATCCAGCCACTCCCAATCGATGCACTGCATGCGATGAATTAAACCATTCCAAGATCACATATTTTGAACTATTCCCAAAACCCAGTTCCACGTTCGTCTCAAATAGAAACCAGAAATCTGAATTGGATCTATCAGTTTAGCAACGAGTCCTAATTAACATTCTCTTGGCAACTGTTAATACTTTTCTCTTTGCCTTGCTCGCTCACTTCTCTGCCGGAATTTGCTTATCCTCTTTTACATGACAAAAGTTGGGGAGGAAGAATTCAAAACCTTTGCCCCCCTATCATGAATCGTTATCTCCAAACCAAACGATCAGAAAGAACCAGTCTAGAACCATATGGATCGAACTGGGCAATTCAATTATGGATCCAACATCCCTGCAGTTCACACCAATCGAAGGGGGAAACTACCGTATCCTATTATATATTTTCCTCTTCCTATGTTTGTATATTAATTTTCGCCGTCCTGTTGTTGGAAACATGCACCCAACTAAGGATTTGAATAAGCAGGGTGGATTACCTACTTTGTTATGGGGGTGGTGTGGTAACTATCAGAGAGAGAGAGAGAGAATATGTGGTGATACGATCTTAAAAAACCTCCCTTTTCACCTAATCTGCTTCCTGTCTGTAAGACCGGTTGCAGGCAGAGGTGAAGGAATCAAGAAACGCTGCCCATCCCCATGTTCTCCGAGGTGGATTGAAGTAAAGATCCTCCCAACACCGAAGAGATCAAGAAAAAGGTACTGGTCACCGTAACCGGTAAAAGCAATACAATACACACAAGGTCATACCTTGGCCTTCTTTGGGCGAGGCAGAGACGACGAGGGTGCGGGAAAGGGTGGAGAACTCCACGCCGGCGAGGGCGGTTCTCGCCGCGAATCCGCAGACCACGAGCAAAGACAAGACGATCTTCACCGCCGTCGGGAAGCTGCCCATCTGATCTCCTTTCCTCTTCTTCTCCAACCCGCAGGTAAAAAGGAGAGAACTTGGTGACCTCCCGGCCTACCTCAAGGGGCGCGGCGAAGGATGATACCCCAGAATCTCTCTCTTTCAACTCTTGGAAGGAAAAGAGAAGGCACCCAACTGCTGCTGTCCCGCCTGGTTGGCAAACCGGCGACTTGCTACAGACTCATATATAGGAGGAGGGATGGAGGCGGCGACTCCTGCACTCACAGCTGCCCTCGGCACGAAGTCAAACAGGGGCTCTCTCTCTCTCTCTCTCTCTCCTTCCGGATTATAAAAATCCAATCTTTTCCCTCTTCCCTCTGATTCGGGCAGGCGTATCGAGGGCTTTCGAAGCTGCTGAAAGGATGGGCCGCGGATTCTTTATTCCCCAACCATGATGAGAGAGAGGGAGGGAGAGGGGTGTGACGAACTTGCGAAGAGTTGGCCTCTGGATGAGGCGAAGGGTTGCGAGGACTCGTGGCCGGGAAGGCAGTAGGGTCTGCATCGACGACTTGCGCGTCGGCCGGCTGGGGGGTGGTGGGGATTGGGAGGAGGAGCTGGCGCTGCGGCGGTCAGTGGGTTAAAATTCTTTCCGTATGCTGTCTTGTCTCCTTGCGTAGTAGCCCCTCTGTTCTTGGAAAGATCAGCAGCACTAGAATAAACAAAGAGGAGGGGTGGAAGCCTACGTGTGATGTGGCCGGGATGACCCCTGTGTACTGTTTAGAATACCAGCGCCGTCATAATTTTCTTAAAATTTCTCCATAGACATGTTTCTTCTAAAAATTGAACTTGCGACTCATCTTTGATGTACATGAAAGGGTAATCATTAGATCAATCCATACCGTACTTTCTCAATAAAGAATTCGATGCTGTCGACTTGCTCTCTCTCTTTCTCTAAATATTGTAGTGGGGTGGGTTCTTTTTCTTCTTTTTAACAATTTGTTTGGAGGGGTTATGTACTCATCTTCCAGCGATATGAGATTGCCAGGTGGTAGTGGAAGCTGAACAGGAGTGCATGACAAGTAGGAGTTTCCGCAGTTGAAGCTGAGGACCAAGTCAAGAAGATAAATGTAGTAAATAAAGAGCTATGGAAAACCCTTCCTTTTTACAACAACTAAGAAAAAAAAAGAAAACACTTGCACCATTGAGGCATTCCCCAAGCCCAAGGAATGATATGAGTTTATTCACAGATGGTCGAAGAGTTATTCCAGCACTAGAAGTATAAAGAGTTCTACTATCTCCCTCTTTCTCCTCCTCTGTTCCAAAAGAAAATACTAAATGAACTATAAGAAATATTTACTATTTGGATAGTTGGATAGTAATATTTTGTTGGAATGGTGGCCACGTGTGCGATATGTGGATCTCACCATTTTTTTCTCCTCTTTTTTATGTAGATTTATATTCTATAAAAGTTATGTCTTTTGTAGTTGCTTATTTGTCTCTTTAATCATAAGGTTATAAATAGCCAATTAAAAGAAGCAAATAATGTTTATATGTTGAAATTATTTGTCACTTTAAATCGTTATTTGTTACTCTTAGTATTTAGGGTAGTAAATACTAGGCGACGAATAATTTTAGGGTTTAAGGTACGAAAATGATGTAAAAATATTTAAAAAATATTATGTTATATTGAGATGATCTAAAAATATTAAAAGTGAAATTCGCATGGATAGTGTGAACGTATAGCTAGTATTACCAGTTGATGATGGGTGGAGATACACTATTGTTATAAGCACAAAAGATATTTTATCTCTTTTCAATGTGGATAATACTCTAATGCTTCTTTCATGGAAAACTAATTTTAAGCTCTATTATGTAATTAATTATAAACATAAGATACACAACCCAGATTCAATTTATATCACTATTATAAATACAAATAATATTTAATCGCTTTCCAATATGTGATTATTTCTCTTCTAACATACTGCATGCAACAGTAAGAGGAGAGGCTGTGAAGCACCTCTCCATGTTCATGGGTCGCATCAAGAAGCTGGCCGACCGCAACGGATGCATGCATGAAGACAAGCTCCAGGACCCTGCTTTCTCCGACGTGATGACCTACCTGTTTGTGTTGTCATAGTATATAGAGAGAAGTATATTCCCTACCATGTATATAAAAGAGCCCTCGGCTTTCGTTTATATGTATCAGCAAAGATTTTAAGTTTCCACAAATTAAATGCAGAAGAATTAGACGTCGCCAAAAAGAAAAAAAATACTTATTAATCTATGTAGATAATTTGCCTTGTTGGGGGTCGTACAATTCGGTACCAGCCATTGCGTCATGGAGTACTGTTGCATTTCCTTTTTGAGATTAGAATTTTAATATTAGAGTTGGGTTCCACCAGTTTAGTGTATATTGTGACCTCTTCTTTATCCGGTTAGTACATTAATGCATCAGTAACAAGAGAGATTTAAAATATATTAAAAAGTGTATTAAGAAAGTATACTCTTATATGTACGAAACCACTCGAATTTATACAAGTAACCATTCGGATTCTGCAATCGGGGGAATATTGAGGTTTAGTGATCACATGTTACAATCCAAAGATTTGAGTTAAGAGTACGGGTGTAAACGGAACCCGATATTCTGACTCGATGCTGATAAAATTATCGATTTCAGAATCGAAAATAATACGATAACTTATCGAAATCGGTATCGGATATTTCGATAAGCTATCGAAATCGGAATCGAAAATAATCGGAATCGGTATCGGTTATTTCGATAAATTATCATAAACTCAAAAGATAAAACTACGATAAACACCTAACTTATCGGAATTTCAGTTCCGATAATGTTATCGGAATCAGAACGAAATTGAAATTAACCATTCCGATTTTATCAGAATTAGAATTGAAAATCATTTTGGTTATCGGAATCGAAATCTGTGTTTTTCGATTCCGAATCCAACCTATTTACAGTCCTATTTATGAGTATAGATTTTTAATTTAACGTGCATGTTCTGATTTTTGTAGATTCTAAAAAAAAAGTCGTATCTAAATAGTTGTAATTAAAACCATGTCAGGACGAAATCAGTACCGATGGACCCTCAAATTGAGCTTGGCAAGGGTGTGATAATTAGATCACATGTCTCAGTGGTATAAAGTTGTTTCTCATTTTTTATAGTATATTGTATCCAATCATTTTGGATGTAATTTTTTTATTATTCATAAAAAGTTAAAAAAAAAAACACACATATATAATTAATAATATATATAATTTCAACATGTGTCCAAAATATATTATTCTAGTTAGAGTTTTGTCTTTTTTCTTGAGAAAAATACTTTGGAATAAGAAGAATTGATTTTACTTATAACCAACATTTATTTTCACAACATCTAAAATAAGATTAAACTATATCTTTACATAACCTCTAATAAAGATAAATGTGTGATGTCTTGTGTGATAAGACGGTCGGATAGAGCACATATTTTTTTGTTTAATTTCCACATGTCACTAATAATGATGCACGGAATTTCAACATGCTCTCAATAAAATGTTGTTTTAGTTTGAGATCTTATCTATTCTTTTCGAGAGAATAGTTCTTTTGGAGAAAATGAATGAATTTTATTTATAATTATACATATTATTTTCACTGCATCTAATATAAGATTAAATTATATGTTTACAAATATTTTGAGACAATAGCTCTTTTGAAAGGAGAGAAATAAATCTTATTTATAAACAAACACTTATTTTCTTAGATATATGAGATAAAGCTATATATATATAATATATATATATATTATATATATATATATATATATACATACGTCTCTACAATATATGTATAATTTGATGGGATTACCGAAGCATTTGATGGGGATTCCTGCAGACCTCTCCACATCCCATCTACATTCCTGACGATGCAAGAAATAGGAGTCGTCACCATCGACAACAAAGATAAGTTCGTAGAGGTGGGTTCTTTATAGGTCCCGACATAATGATATATAGAAGTACCGTCTTCTAACACGACGGATCTACCACAAGATCATATATATTTATATATATATATAAACGCTTTTATCAGGTGTATTTGGACAACCACAGGGGTCGTGATATTTATAGTGACTTATCAAGCCATGAACTCCACCGCAAAACATGCAATACGTGCAGTAGAGTAATAGGCGTCTTTTATTTTGCTCTTTCGAACGTGGAAGCTCGATCATGATCTGACAGCTGAGCTAACAGTCCATTATAACCATAGATGGGTAATATATCACTTCCCTTGATACCATATGATTGATTCTGAGAGGAAGAGTGTTGAACTGATGTGTCTCTACCTGGGGCTAAGATTGCGAGTGGGGCTCATCGAGGTCGTGACCGAATGGATACCATAATCTCGTTATGTGAAAGTCACTCAAATTATGTTTGGTATTTGAATAGATCGAGAATAAAATAATATTATTCACTCTATCTCTAATCTATTCAAATATCAAATATAACATCAACGAATAAGTATAGATCGTCCGTAATATCCACGTGTCTCTTAGATAAGGATACTACTCATGAATCATAATACATAACTGCCCCAACACCTGAATTCCCACCATAATGGATGACGAGGACAACGACAAATGTGTAGTAGATGATGGTCCATCTCTTGAAGGGATCTTCTCAGCGGTTATAAAGATAAAGTAAGAGGTCCAAGTAAAGGAGGAAGGAGGTCAGCTCTCGATAACTCTCCAGTATTTATCCACCCTATACTCACTTCTTGGCTTTACATAGGGGTGTTCACGGTTCGGTTCGATTTTTTTATTTTGGAGAAAATCGAACCGAAACGAAGTCATTGTTTGAACCGAACCGAACTGTTCGGTTTAAACCGAATTCTGGCATTTTGGGTTTTTTCTGATTTTTCTGGCATTTCTGGCAATGACCAGCAAAAACCATGTAAAAAGGGCATTGTGATGGTCGCGAGTATCGAACTCGCGACCACCACGCGCGCGGAGGGCGCGCGACGCCGCCCTCCGTTGCGCTACCCTTTTTTGTATATTTATTATTATTTAAATTATATATAACTATCGGTTCATTTCGATTTCCCAGCCTGAAACCGAACCGAACCGCCCAGCCCATGAAACCGAACCGAACCGAAACCGGTCGGTTCAATTTTCGATTTGGACCATATTCTGTACAACCCTAGCTTTACATTCCCTCTTGTCTCCTCACATCTTGACTTGACCATCGAAAGGTCAATCTCAGAAACCAACTTGTGGACTTGACCTCTGTACAAGTTCAATCGAGAGTGACAACTTCATCTACCACCACTCTATAATTAGCGCCGAATGAAACTCTTCTCAGGCAACTCTAAAGTTGTCACTTTTTGGCCTTTTCTCCATCTAAAAGGTCTTGGCCTTTATCACTCCATATATATATATATATATATAATATATATATATATATTATATATATATTATATATATAAAATTAAACTACCATTCATATCCCAAATAATCATATATTTATGGATATTGATTGCCATTTTATTCGAGATACAGTTATGTTCTATCAGATCAGTACGCCATTCACTCTTACCACGGATCAAATTGTAGATTTCTTCACGAAAATACTTGGAGTTGGTCGCTTTGGTTTGTTTGCGTAGCAAACTAGACTGTGTGACATATATACCTCCGTTTGAGGGGTATGTCTTTAGGGTTTTTCTTGTTATTATATTTTTATTGTGTACCTAGGGTGCAAGTTGTGTACCATGATTCCCTTCTAGAGAAATACAATTTTGGGAGTTATTGTCTTCAATGTTGAACTTTATTGACATCCATACAATGATATGCTCCCAACAATATGATCCATGTGGATCTCACTCGCATGTATTTGAGATGGGTGGTACTTGTCAACTTCAATGGAGACAAGAAGCTTTTCTCTCTAGAGGACTTCGGTGGATCGATCAGTAGAACTGCTTAAAAGCAGGAGGTCCCGTTTGTTTTTTTTTGATGGGGGGGGGGGGGGGGGGGAAGGCTTACCTGATTATATACAATCCTCGAGGTGTGTAAGTCCGAGTTTTTCCGGTCAAGTGGGGTAAGAGTATATATGTACACGAAAAATAGGAGCTGCTAACTCCTGATCTTGGAGTTCACGAACACGAATCTGGAGTCCACAAAATCACACGGGGCGAGATTTCCTCGTTACAAAAAAAAAAAAAAAAAAACTTTTCTCTCCCTTCTCTCTCTATTATATACACACATGTATTTGGCATCTGTGTTGAGTAGAACCCTATGTGTAGCATAGGCTGGGAACTGTATACTTTTTTCACAAAAACACGAAAACAATGTTGGCGACAAGCTTGCAGTATCTGGGAAGAAGTCCCACACATTAATCTACAAAATATACATTTGCAAAACGAAGAGAAAACAGTTGCATCACCAAACACCTCATTAGATCTCAGTCAGCTCCCAGGTGTATATCATTAGGTCAGCTTTCTTGCAGAGGGATGAATAAAACTGAGCTGAGCTTCTCTGTTGCCAAACGAGGGGAGAATGTCCTGTTAGAGTGCTTGTACGTACATGCATATCCAAGCTTCAAAATTGGTGCGGGGGCTTTGCTTTGCAGTTTGAAGTCATGTCAGAGTAATGCAAGATTTGAACTTTTTGCTTGTTGTCCTCACTACCAACACCCGCCCCGGCGAAAGGTTATGATCTGTTGCAGAGTTTAGCTACTGCTATCTGCATCCTCGACCTCGGAGTGCATCACAAACTTGGAAATGCTAGAGTAATGTCCCTGAAAAGGTGAGGTGGTAACAAAAGCAAATAATCGTGTTAGAACTTTTGAGGTGGCAAAAAATAATGCTCAAGAGTACAGGCATAAAGATTCATCACTCCCAGAGCCTAAGATCACATTTTAACACATTGGCTAAGAATAGAAGCACTCAAGGAAGGTTGAAGGGATTCTAAGGTTACCTGTTATGAATGAGAGGAAAGACGCAAGGAAGTAGATGAAACACATGCGACTGGGAAGGTATTAGGGTCATAAGTAACAAAAATCTCAACATAGAAAGTGATGTAGGACTACATACCCAAGTTCCAACACTTTGCCTCTCGGCTAAGAGGGACTCTGCAGATTAATTGGGTGGAGATGAAGAGGAGTGGAGTTGGACCAAGCCCATGCTCTGATGCTATATTGAAATCAGGAAAATACAGTATAGAGATTCACAGAACCCGGTCATAAGTGGTCATAAGTAACATAAACCTCAATCTAGAAAACCAATGTGAGACTAAATACCCAAATTCTAACATTGTGATTGCGGAAGATGAGAGCATGATGCAATTCAAGGCGACATGCACTGGGAATAATTTGATAGGATGGGATGATAGCAGTTTTGGAGCGATCGAGCAGGCGAAGTATGCAAATCTGTTGCAACTCACTTCAGGTAAGGAAGATAGTGTGTTCTCAGCAAAGAAGGATTCTGGCCACAAATTCCTCCACTCATCAATATCTATCTTCCATCACTTTTCCCATGCTTCATGAAAGGTCTAGAAAAAAAAAGATGGGGAAATGTGAATAAACACAGAACTAAGGGCACAAGATGAGATGGTGTAACCAAATGCAAATGTCAAAAAAGATGTCAAGGGCAATTTCCTCACCTTATCAACGATCGATTCAACGACAGCATCTGAAAGGACGAGTTCCGATTCGTCCAACAGGGCAAGCACCATCTCCTTCAACTGCAGAAAGTTGAGGAAGAATTAATAGTCCATGATCATGTGATAGGTCCAATAGCAGAAAATAATCCGAATGAAAGGAGATTTGACCAATTCTACGGATGATATGTCATAAAATTTACATGGGCCTGAAAAATAGTGGGCCTCAAAGAAACCTTAGATGAACGTGTAGGCAAGGCCGTGGTAGAATTCATGGAGGTTGACTAACTTAAAGGAATTTATAGGTGACACCACGTTTATGTGGGAATCTAATCTCTTTTGGCAAACTTTTCCTGGAATGTTTACTCTTTCCAGATACCTTCACAACTTTGGAAATCTCATAAAAATGCACTATAATGCTGCGCGAAATGCCTTGTTCCCAAACCATTTTCATACGAACACATTTGACAAAGGATGCAAAAGAGATCAACAAAAAATCCATGTCGTATTGCAAAATTCTGGGATTAGGTCCAAACAGGTGTTGGATGCACCTCTGCATCTGAATGTAGAATGGTCTCAAGTATTTACATGGTAGTGGCCTCTGCTTCTTCTTTTTAATCCTAAATGTCAAATTTTGAGAAGAAGAAGAACAGGGTATGGTCGGATGTTTCATGTTTCATACATTTACGACAAAGTTTCTTCTAGAGAAGCTACTCCCTATATCCAATAAAAATCATATCGACAAAGTAAAAAAAAAAATATGTATGTTCATTTTACGAACGAAGTTAACTGAAAGAGAAGAGAAGTGGGGCATAACCTCTTCACGATCGATTATACCAGTATGTCTCAAGTCATACAGTCTAAAAGCAACTGCAAAAAGAAGATGTCAAGAACTAAATTAGATTTCAAGTCCAAACTATGCTCAAAACTAATTTGCTTGCATTGGAACACTTCAGGATATAATACTGCTCTGCAAGAGGTAGTGCATCTCTCATGTGCTACAATAGAAAAGGGATGTCCTGTAATAGAACCAAATGCAGCCCTATAGAAATAAGATTACTTCACTGAATTGTAGTGCCTAGAACCAAAAAAAAAACTACTTTTAAATACAATTTAGGGTTTTGAAGGTTTTCAAACAATTAGCAACATGAAGATGATTTAGGCAGTTTCTAGTGATAGATTCATCTTATGGTGCAGAACATGATACAAATCTGTATATGAAAATTTTCTGGGTACATCAAGAGACTAGAAGATGAAGTTGATTGTTCAAGATCTGAAAATCAGCAGAACCGAATAGCAAACACCCTACATGCAATTTTATCAGCTTCTGGTGCATTGGATGAAAGACATTAGAGATCCGTACGAATTCCCCAAATTCAATAACTCCATTGCGCTTGAGATCAAATAGATCAAATATCTGCATAAGCTTATTGAAAAAAAACATATTAAATAGAAAAAAAAAGGGCATAATTTTACAAAAAAGAAGGATTTAGATACTGAATTTTTCAAAGGGAAACATGAAATAGTGCATGACCTTTTTCCGTTGAACCATTTCTTGATCATGAAAAGCAGTGTCAGGCAAAGAAACAAAACAATTCGCCAGAGTTTTGGAAACTCTGTGTTGTATACTCAATGTAAAGAAGTCTACTGAATAAAGAAGTTTCCCTCAACAAAGAAGCATCTTTAATTTGATTGTCATTTGATTTTTTTTTTTTGAGGCACTACATGATTACTGCATAAAGAAAAGTTTTATTGCAGAGAGAGATTATTACATTTTAGCACTCAGTTTGAACTGAGATAATAAGATTGATAACAAAGAGAAGGACTGGCCTTTGTATGAAGGCTGAACAAAATTATATCACCATCTTCTTGTTGTGACAGGCAGAAATAATTCAGCAAACCCCCCAGTCACCTTGAAACCAACGGAATTAGTTCTATCAATAATACTTGCCACAAATAAGCAAGGCACTTTATCATAATTATATCAACTCACAAATTCTTTTGTGGAACCAGCTTGTTAGGTGAGAAGGTGGTAATGTTAGATTTAAGGTGTATTGAGATTTGAGCCTTCAACTCAAAACCTAAGGTGATGAGTGGAGAAGGGACACATATTTAAGCACAAGAGATATTTTGTCTCTTATGTGGAAGTATTCTAACAAGTAATCTTCTACATCTAGTTGACTAGAAAGCAAGAACCCATGATTTCCCCCCTTTTTTCTGCTAAAGTCAGGTACTAATATGTTGAGGACTACCTCCCATAAAAGACACCATCAGGATAGGGATAAAGGGTAAACAATTAAGTCACGAAAACAGAGGTGTTGAGCTAAATAATTCATCTTTGATATTTGGATCAGAACAGGGACACAGGTGCAAGAAAAAGCACTACCCTGTCCGCAAATAGATTCTCCTGTAACTGTTCCTGAAAAAGTTCAAGTAGAAGCTCTTCCTATTGGAAGACAAAAGATAACCCCAAAAAATAAAGGTGTGATGTGAGATAAAACGCAAAATATAATGAACACAAAAAGCTGTACACGCATCCAACACAAAGTTAAGAGAAGAAATCAGACAAGACCTTGTGAATAAGTCCATCAATAAGTCCATCCTTTATAATTGAATTGCTTAGTTTTTAAAACAGTTCATACAAAGCCTCCACCTCGCTCACTGTAACTGAAAAGGCAAAAAAGAGAAGATATTGCTGATATTGTTAGTGGTCAAAAAAATGCCTGTAAGACAAGTACACTAGATAATCATGGGAACAATTGGATTGGTATAGAAAAAGTGACTAAGGAGAATGCATAGGCAACAAACAAACAGATCTCTGATGGAGTACCCAGAAAAGCCACCTCTACAGCATAGTTAACTATCTCAGTTGTCCATGCATAATTGGCATTCATTGCGTTTAAGAGCATGGTTTTGCACAGGAAAAAATTTCTTAGCTGTATGGCCCAAACCGAACTTAATTAAGGAAATAGAGATGCATCAGTTCCATTAGAAAGGGAAACAAAAGAACTCTGATCTGCTGTATAGACGTCTCTTAGAATATCTGAAAATGGCGCAACGTTTTGAATCTTCTTGATCCAAGAGCATGATCACAATTACCCAAGCATGATCAAAACAACCTCTTTATCAAATAGAAAACGTCAAACAAACCAGTTTTTTGTTTATCCACATAGGGTTAAGCTGGGTGTAGAGCATGTCTTTTTAACCCTTCTGTCCCGTATGCAAGTCCACTTTTTTGAGATCCCGGAGAAATATTTTTCCTGTACTCCGATGTTTTCCACCTGCATGCTCTCTCCTCAATCAGCTTCCACAGTCACCAATCAGAAATTCGGTTCACTAATGAAGCAAAACATTTTTTAGGCTGCATCTTTCATGTGGTAGATGAAAAGTGTAGCTAAAGATGTATTAAAACCAATAGGAATGAGTGTCAGCTGGTACAGTAAGTTCAGAGGCAAGAACAGCAGGCTTCTCGTATCCAGGGTACTGTGAGACACCCTGGAGCACGCGCAACCCATGGAACCAGCCAGCAAAGTAAGAGGGCTAACCAGCTCGGCTGCTCTTCACGATGTCAGGTTGTGAGCATGGGCCTTGAACCTGAAAAGGAACAAGCAGGCCAGGTGAAAAATGAAAACCTAGGGAAAGATGGAAGAGGCAAGATCGTGTTCAAAGGTAACCTACGAACTTGGGAAATGGGCATGTCTGTATAACCCAAAAAATAAAACTTTTGGCATCTCGCCCTCTGCAGCAGAAAGATCGTTAACTTTGCTCAAAGGGGAGGAAAGAAGCACGAACAAGCGAACAAAAGCTACCGACATAGAACCAAGGAAAACTTCGCATTAGAGGAACCCTCGCGACGACGCCGATCAGAGCCCAGACACGACTATTTTTTTGCTCAATCCAAATCAAATGACGGAGGGAAAGCTCGTACCTCTCACAGCCACTGCCCAGATGGAACAGCGCGAAGAACCCAGCAGCAACCTGCGACAGAACCTGTGGCGGGGAAGAGAAATGGCGCAATCTAGCCGATGGCAGCGGGCAAACCAGATCTGGTCTCAGATTTGGACAGAGACTGGACAGAGAAGTGAGAGGGCTTTGCTTGTGCCTGTTGTCATATTAATGGGCTTCAAGCACGGGCGGAGATGTTTGACTTGGAGCTCTTTTTTTTTTAAATACCGACCGTTAGCTTACTGAAATAAACAAACTAAATAAAAAAAATACCGGTCTGAACTCTGAAGGTGGCTATGGTTTTGCATATATGCCCTCGTTAGAAATGAAATGGTGCGAAAATTCGTCTTAGATCTAAATTGCATGCATACTCTTCATATATGAATCTAGTGTCACCCGGACCGATGTGGTAACTTCTACCTTCCTCTTCTTCATATCTCGTGGAGGGTTTTAAAAAGCGACGATAAAGATCATACGTGCCACTGAGTTCCTTTGTATCTGTGTGAACGATTGGAGACTTCTCTTGGCAAGGCGGTGTTACAAAATATAAAAAACAATTAAGGGCTTTGAGAATGGTTAAAAAAAAAAACATCCGATACTTAGGTTATAGTTGACTAGAGCAATAATAAAATCACTAAATTTTATCTTAGAAGGACTTTGCGAGAGAGATTTTTGGACATTTATAGACTTCCTTCCCTTCGATCCAATATAATTATAAGTCGTTACGAATATAGTTACGAAGAGTTATGAGGAGGTAACGTTTGTTTAAGTGTTACTCTTTCAATCGTGGGGGAATCTTAGAACAATCCACATCTTTTGTTGTAACAAATTTTTACATTAGTGGAGAGTTATGAGTAATAAATCTGATGAAAAAAGATAAGTCCTTCATCCCTTAGACTTTCCGGGAATAGGATAGGAAGGTGTCCAATATAAATTCTCACCTTAACACATTCTGAAATATTATCGCACGAGTTTGGAATATACGGAAAGTAAGAGTGCTAAGTTCTGATCTTGGAGTTCACGAATACCAATCCTTAAGTCCACAAAATCACACGGAGAGAAATGTCCTCGTTATCAAAAAAAAAAAAAAAAAAAATACTATCGCGCGAGCTTGGTTATTGGGCCACTCTTGGAGATGGACTTTCACTTCCGAAGTCGGCATTTACGACCAACATTAGGTATGTAGCTATAATGAGTCTATGATAGAAATTCTCTCTCTCTCTCCGGTATGCATATATACAGATATAAATTTAGGATAAATTGTTATCATATTTACTTTTAATGAAGGCTATATATGAAAGAAAATCTCTTTTCGGCTTCCCCATCCTACAGAGTGCCGACCACAGTTGACACAAAGAGGCAACCCTATGGGTGGTTGATCAGTCATGATGCAGCAAGTTGTCGTCAAAACGGACAAATATATAAGAAAATGGAGGGGGGGGGGGGGGGGACAAGAGACGCGGTCCAAAGGTTGTGGAGATAGATGTAGATAGAAAATTGACTTCAAAAATTTAATATAAAAAATAAATATATGAAGACTCTGATAAGGAGATGCTTGAAAGATAATTATCTTAGAAATTGAAAAAGGAAAGTAAAAAAGAGTACTTCAGTTAAGATGCGTTATTTATCATGCATTTAGTGCATCAGCCTTTCTTGAAGCCTCTTGCTTTTAAGTGGGGAAGCTGTGTTCTCTTCTTCTTTGCTCCCAGTTGACCAAAGGACGAGGGTCTCTGTGTATTCACGTCCTAATCTTCTTGCAAAGATGATTAGAAACGAAACTTTTTTTAGAAATATGTGTACATAAATATCCAGTCTTAAAAGGAAAAATATGAAAAATATGCTAGAAATTTACCGGGGAAAAGTTGTTATATAGCCTCTTACTAAGGGAAAAGAGGGGGGGGGGTTTATACCTAGAGTTGGAAACATGCAGAGTTTAAAAGAGAATTATGAAAGAACTACTATGCTTTAAAAGAGAGAGAGAGAGAGGGAACGTCGGGTCGCGTCCTCACGAGCTTATTAGAATGTTCCCTCCCGTACATGAGTCCTGAGGATTTATTTATAGAGGTAGAAATAATTTTAATCTCACTTGAGAGGATAATTATAATGGACTCGCATTCTAATTAAGGGATAAATCTAATGAAATAGATTAATCTAATTGGCTTAGGATAAGGACGAGGAGTTTGATAGTTTGATCCGTAATAAGTTTTAAACCCATCCTAACATGGATCCTAAGAGGATATGCGCAAATAATCATGATAACTAATCGGAGTTTGTGAAAAATAGAGATATGTCAATTAGACTGAGTTGTTTTGGGGATTTTAGCTGAATTTTGGACTTTCTGGAAAAAAAAAACTAGAACATATCATATTGGGGTAACACCTTAGAATGGAGACTTGCAGCACAATGGACTCATAGCTAGTGGGCCAAGATTGGACTTAACATATAACTAATTAGAGGCATCATTAAGATGAATAAAAAATTGACTCAAATTAAAGATCAAAATAGGTGTTTACAATGATGACTAGTCATAGGACTTCTATTTAAGAGGGACCAATTGAAATTAACCTCTGAGGGTTGATATTTGCACCAAATTGTACTAGACAACAATTTTCCTACCATTATAGCAGACTAGAATTATTTGCGTTGTTGCAAAACATGACAACTACTCAATTTTGAAAGCCCTAATTCTGTAGCCAGTGAGTTCTTGTTGGGATTTATTCATGAAGTTCTTAAGTTGGGTAATGGTGTCTTAAAAAATACTAAGTTATAAATTTCAAACACAAGGAAAATATTGTAGCGAGAGTGCTTTATGGTAGGTTATGTCAACACCAAATTGAGAAAACCCCACATCAACTATACATCCCCTTAGGAGCACATGTTATGCCACATTCTAGTTTTTTACCTGACTTGGTCTACCAAGGATCACGAGGACAGGTTCTTCCTTAGCATATAAGAAGAACATTCTAGTTCTTACCTTAAATAGATTCAGTCTTGTGATTGTAAATTAATCATGATCAAAATGTACTCTACGATTGACTATTTTCATACGTCAATTTTGGCATCATGTGGAAGAATGCCATATATCTCTGTGTCATACTTCATACTTTCGAGGCTAATGATCTGAAAAATTGCTGACAACAGAGCAAGTTCAGTGACTCTCTAGACATTAGTTTAAACATGCCAACTTCAACCAATCCTACACAAAGGCACCAAATAGAAGTAAACAAAGGAACGCCTCCGACAACGTAGGGCTACATACGTCTAAAGCCACTTTGGAGGAGAAAGATCCTCCAAACTAGTTGAGGGGCAAAACCTCCCTGTGGACTTGTGGAGGAGATCAACTTAGAAACATAAGCCTCTAGAACAAAATTCCTCCATGAAGTTGAGATAGGACTCGGAACCATTCCGAAACATCGGATGCCCCCTCCTCAAGAACCACGATGCAAAAATAAGACGAATGATAGAGAAAGATATAGACGAGGCCGTAGACGGAGGGAGTTCTGGGTCTTGGGCCTATAACTTAGTTAGGTCTACCCATATGTACTAGGGGTGTACACGGTTCGGTTCGGTTCGGTTTCCTCCATTTTTGGAGGAAACCGAACCGAACTGAATTCAGTTATGAACCGAACGGTTCGGTTCAAACCGAAATCCCAGCTGTTCTGACGTTTAAGGGTTTTCTGATATTTTTTAAGTTTTTTTGGCCGTTTTAGGCAAACTTGGCCAAAAAACTGGGTTTTTGGGTGGTCGCGAGCTTCGAACTCGCGACCACCCGGCGCGCGCGCCATCCCTTTTTTTGTTTAATTTTATTGTTTATATAACATATTATCTATATTCGATTTATTTCGATTTCCCAGTCTAAATCGAACCGAACCGGAGGCTCATGAAACCGAATCGAACCGGTCGGTCAATTCGATTTTTCGGTTTGGACCAAATAATGAACACCCCTATATGTAACTACACAAAGGCCAAATCATTTGACTCCTTGTCTTATGGCTCTAAGATAGAAAGTACTCATTTGCACAACGGCATATAGAAATTGCTCTCCAGCCAAAATATTCAAAAAAAAAAAACTTAAAAGAGAAAAAAGGAGAGAGGAAACGGCACTACGTTGTAAGGGTAAACGTTTACATATCCGCATGTGCTTGTGTGTGAGAGGAAGAATTGTATATACATTTACATTAATGGGCATGACAACTTAGAGAGACAACACAAGAAACAACGTCACATTAGAAGTTACTTTCTTGTGTCCTTAAGAAGTATCATATCTAGATAAATATGATAGAGTTACACTTAGTGCATATCACGAGAGACGTTGTGTGCTCACACCCTCCCTCTATATTGGATGTCTCACCAATGACTTTTCCCGTATGATACCATGTTGAATGCCAAGTTTGCTTGTAAATAGATGTGGTGCTGATTTAGGATACAATGCACGGAGATCAATGGTGTTTTAACACATTTGAACTTAAGCAATTAGATGCAAAAGCCATCACCAACATCTTGGATTTTAACACATTCCATCCTCCATTATTGCTACTGTATATACATGTTAAGTTATTGGTAATATCTTGTACGCGTGGGATAGACAAGTATTATCTATTTTAATATATGTGAATCAGATCTGTTATAATTTATAGATAATATAGACTCTACTTATATATTTTTAAGTGGTCTTCTCTCCAAATAATGCACTTTCTGTCTTCAAGTGACATCATGTGTTAAAAAAGGGGTCTTTTTCATCCTGAGGTACCACCAATCTTTATTAAATTTGGGGTCATCACCTAAACTTAGGGATGGCAATGCGTTGGACCTGGACCGGATCCGTACTGGTCCGGTCCAGCCCAGTCTCTAATCGTTCGGCCCAAGTCTGACTCGACCCGAAACGAGGCCCGATTTTTTAAGCTCGTCCCGACTCGAAAAATTTGGTTAAGACCGGCCCGCCCAAGCCGGACCGGCCCGATTTTATTTTTTAAATATATTTTTACTAGTTTTATTATTTATACAATAAAATTAGTATTTATTGAATCAAAATAACATAAAATAAATATTAGACTAATCTAGATAAATTTATTATAGTTGTTACAAATATGAAATAAATATTAAGTCATTAAATATAACTCCACAACATAATTTTCAATCCAAAATTTTAGAATATTAGAATTATCATCGTGTTATTTATTTTATTTTTTTTTAAATACCGGACCTCCGGGTCGCCGGGCCGGGCCGAGCCAAGTCCGAGCCCGACCCAATCTTACTCCGGGCCGGGCTGGGCTAGGCTCAAAATTAAAACATATAAATCGTCTGGCCCAAGTCCGTTATAAAACCGAGCCGGGCCACCGAACCTTCGGGTCGGCCCGCCCAATTGACACCCCTACCCAAACCACAGAGGGCCCGTGTTCTTGTCCTCTTCCCTTCCGTACACACACATGCCGTCTCACTTCTAAATGACAAGAATATTCGTACACAAACCTTTTTGGTGATGAATGATTGGTGTAATTAAATCCAATGTCTAATGATATAAGATAACATGAAGAGCAAAGAAAAGTTTAGTACATTTTTGTATTGTATTAAATGTAAAAACAAAGTAATAATTTATGTGACACCTCTTACTTAGAGAGTGATAAAATGACAATCTAATTATTAGATGTCACATAAATTATTATCTAATTAATTTATCTGAAGAGTAATACTTGAAACACATTACGCGTAAATCGGACGATCATTAGCTGCTCATCTAATCAACTTGCGGTGTTAGTCAACCACGCACAATTTACACGTACACCACGTTATAATGATGTGTTCCAAATATTACTCAACATTGAATCATCAGCTGCAAAGTGCTTTGTTATCTGGATCAATCAACATCACATAAGTAATCATCTAGATTGGAACATGTCAACTCCGAACAGACCAGGTGGCATGAACAAATAGAAGAGATCGAAATATCAATTTTTCTTTCGATGCAACTAATAACACAAATGAAAAAAGATGATGGGGGACCGTGTTAATGTGGACACACAAAAATTAGACTCGTGTAGACGTTGCCCACTACCAATTCTCTGCTCCTTTTTGTTCTACATGCCTCTTGGGTGGTCTAAGGGGCAAGGGACAAAATTCTATAACATTGCGGCTCTATCATATAAGAGCCAACTTGTCATCCGTAGTGATATGATGACATGCGAATTTCATCCGCATGTGTATGTTAGGGCTGTAAACGGGTCGGATTAGAATCGAAAATATAAATTTCGATTTCGATAACCGAAATATGATTCTGATTCCGATAAATTAAGATGTTTACTATAATTGTACATTTGAGTTATGATAATTTATCGGATAATCGATACCGATTTCGATTATTTTTCAATTCCGATTCCAATTCCGTAATTTATCGGAATATCCGATACGATTTCGATAAACTATCAGTATCATTTTCGATTTCGAAAACCGATAATTTTTATCGGAATCAAGTCGAAATATCAGGGTCTGTTTACACCCCTAATTATTGCCCATCCCAATGTAGATAATTAAATTTCTCCAATATAAAAGCCATAGTGTACCATCATCTATTAGTTAACACTTACATTAAAACAAGTTTAGTGCATCCTCATCGCTCGTCATCAAATGCTCTCTCTTCTAATATGAAGCCGACCCCGATCCTTCTCTCTCTTTTAACCTCTGACTATGGCAGTTGAAACGGGTGTTCATCCATCTAGAGAAGGAATTTTTAATGTACTAGACAGAGTTAATTAAGTACACAATATTAGACAATATCACTAGAATATTCCACAATAGTGTAAGGTTCGCTGACTCTACCTTTATAATGTCTTGTCCCAATATGTGTAAGAAACATTTCTCTTAGTCTATTTAGAGGTGTAAGTGGGTCGGAGTTTAAAATTAGTGTTTTCGTATCCGAATTTGATAAAAATTTATGAAAAGTTATCCGATTTAGAATCGCGTAGTTTCCGTAACCCGAATTTGTTTCTTAAACTATTGAAAATGGGATTAAAAAATTTGGATAGTGCTGAATCTGAATAGATTTAGTAATAATCGGATTCAAAAAACTGGATAATTGGATATCAAATAAGATATAGTATATATTATGTAAATATAATCTATATTATATGATATATATTATATAATATTATAATATTTATATTATACTATATATAGAGAATTAGTAATTGCTCCCTAACAGAGGATTGACATATATAGAGAATTAGTAATTGCTCCCTAACAGAGGATTGACATTAATTTTCAATCTTTGACAAATTTTTCAGCACCGCATGTCCTTTTTTTTGCGGGACGTAAATTTAGGTCCCTCACTACATAACTATGCAAGTATGTAAGCATGAAATTATGTAAGTATGTAAGTTATATAATATATCAATATGTAAGTATGTAACTTGTGCTTCACTAATTATGTGAGTTACATAATTATGTAAGTACTTCTATTATGTAAGTATGTAAGTATGTAACTATGTAAGTTATGTAATTATGTAAGTTATGTAAGTATGTAGTTAGTGAAATACAAGTTACATACTTAAATACTTACATAATTACATAACTTACATACTTAAATAGTTACATATTTATATAGTTATGTAGGAAGGGACCTAAAAATAAGTCTTGCAAAAGTAGGAATCATGCGGTGTTGAGAAATCAAACAGAGACTGAAAATAATGTCAGTCCTCTATCAGAGAGCAATTATTAATTCTCTCTAATATATATTATCGGATTTTGATATCGGTAATCGAATACGAAAACAACAGTTTCCGCATCTGATGTTGATAACTTATCAGAAATATCCAAATTCGAAAACTATCGATAGTTAAACTACTTCCGAATCCTATAATTTTTGTCTAAATCAGATTGGATAATCGAATTTTTAGCCCTAATCCTATTATTATCGAGCAATGCTGCGATGCCCACTTTTTTTTGCCTAGTTTGCCTTGTTTCATTTCTATCATATCCCATCTCGTGTTGGATGATACCGATCGCAGGGTGAAGAAATATCGTATATACCGGAAGGGGTGCGACAATCGGTGTACTAATACACACGCTCTGTGGTAACATTTCGACCTCGGAACGGAATTCCGTAAAACCATTGCTCTGTCAACCGTCTCGAAGTGCCGATTTCGAATTGTGGTCACATAAACGATTCCGATACCGAGCGGAAAGTTATGCCCAGTTCCTTCACTAAATGGGTGAGAATAATCCAGAATGGATGAATATATCGGCGATATTCGTGCACCCATATTTACGACTTGGGAGACATTCTCGCACGAGATGACCACAACTTCCGATCACCGTGATAGGCCGACTCTGTATTGCGGCCCCCACCGGTGATTCGCGTAATTGAGGAAATGTTACTGCTAGAAAACCTTGGAAACATGGAGATCATCGACTGGAATCGCGATTTTAGAAAGTGAAAGAAGAATTTTCAACTCAAAAATGGCATCATCGTGGAAGGAACTAAAGGGCGATGAGCGTCTCTGAGTGCAGATTCGAATTGGGGTCTTATAAGCGATTCTGGTAACCGTGCGGAAAAGTTATGACCGTTTTAGCGAAGGGGTATCGTATGCGATCACATCGGGAGCCTGCGACCAGGCTCCCGAAGAGGAATTTGGGCGTCGGACCAAAAGTCTGAATCTGACTTTATGCTGACTGGGTCGAAGTGTCGATTTCGCATTGGGCCTTGTGGGGGTTTTGATCGCCAGGCGAAAAAATATCTACATCTTACCAAAGGGGTGCGACAATTGGTGTCCAAGTACACAGCTCCGCGGTGGAATTTCGGCCTCGGAAAGAAATTTTGTGAAACTAGCGTCATGTCGACCGTCTCGAAGTGCCTATTTCGAATTGTGGTCACATAAGCGATTTCGATACTCGGGCGGAAAGTTATATCAAGTTCTTTCACTGAAAGGGGGAGAATAATCCGAAAGGGGTGAATATATCGGCGATGCTCGTGCACCCATATTTACGACCTGGGGAGGCGTTCTCGGGTCGAGATGATCACAACTTTCGGTCGTCGTGATAGGGCGACTCTGTGTGGTGGCCCACCAGTGATTCGCGTAATCGAGAGAAATGTTACTACTAGAAAACCTTAGAAACGGGGAGATCGTCGGCTGGAATCACAATTTCAGAGTGCGAAATGAAAGATTTTTGACTTAGAAATGACGTCTTATTGTCGAAGGCAATAAAGGGCGATGAGCGCCTCTGAGTGCCAATTCTGAATTGGGATCATGCAAGTGATTTTGATAATTGTGTAGAAAGTTATGGCCGTTTGAGCGAAGGGGTGTCCGCATACGATCGCATTGGGAGCTTGCGGCCAAGCTCCCGGAGAGGAATTTGGGCGATGGACCAAAAATCTCTGAATTCAACCTTGTGCCAATTAGGTGAAAGTGTTGATTTCGAATTGGGGTCTCGCGGGTGGTTCCGATCGTCGGGCGAAGAAATTTCTGCGTCTTACCGAAGAGGTGCGACAGTCCGTGTCTTATCTAATTCAGATTTGTTTCACAATCTTATTATGATTACCATGTCATATAATGTATACACTTTTTATATAACTTGTTATCACGACATCATTAGTTGATGGAAATCTGAATATTATTTTGCATTTTTAGATCTAAAGAGACCATGTTGTGAACATGGGTTCCATTAGTACATCTACTACGTTTCTTATTTTTGGTAGTAGTATATTACTCCTAAGATTTCTTTTATCAATGAATAACTATAACCCTCGTAGAGTTATATGAGTACATATTCCCTTGAAAAGGGTAAAAGGTCTGACGAGGTTGATGAGTGGAAACATATGAAGATAGACAACGATGATCTTATTTATCACATAACATTTCTATTACAAAACTCCATATTCAGCCTTACAAATTACATTGATTGACAAAACTTACCAAGTTTTATCCTACTACAATGACTAAATTCAAGCACTTCTTACTATACTCTAATCCTATTAACTATACATAAAATTACTTCTAACAGCTTCAGTCACTTTTCTTTGTAGCTTCAAGTTTTTCCAAAACTCTTGTCTTTGCTCTGAGAGAGTACAGGACATTCTGAGATCCGATGCTCTAGACTTCCGCATTTAAAACATGTCCTAGTCTCTGCCAACAATTCTCTTTGACATGACCTGATTATGACAGCACGCACAAGCTTCGTTCGCTTGCTTTTTAGCCTTCTTACTCTTTTTGTTCTCTTTGCTCCGCTTCATCTTCTGTTTGCCAGCTTTTCTCTATCACTGGGACGAACTGTCTTCTTTCGTATGGACACTGTAATACTCACTGTTTCTTGAGAGTTTGGATTACTAATGCTCTTATGCAGTTTCATTTCTTTGATCATCAACGGGAACTACCCGTTCTACAGACTGAGCAAGATTGTCCATTGCATGTTGAACCTCTTTCCATTATGTTTCTTCTCCCATTACGCTGGCTAAGCAAACAAATTTAAGTTTGTTAGTCAATCATGGGATTAAAACTTAGCTTTTCTGATTCATACTATTAATACAACTGTTACAGTATGTATCTAGTTATTTGATACATTAATCTCCATGATAAATGGTGCCTTTTTCTTGTAGGATTTTGAGATATGACAGATGATTTATGTGTGTCCTGGTTTTGATATATATCTAGTTGAATGTAATAAATATTTAACACAAGTCTTTATAACATATGAAAATTCATAAATCAAAAGGTCTATTAAGTGTGTTGTCCCTGATTACTCTTAGGTTGGCACTACATGGAGATCAGGTTAACACTAGTTAAGCTTCTAATTAACACTTAGAGAAGGATAAGGCTTAAGGTTAACTCCAAGTGGGGTTAAGTTGACTATACTCATAGGTGAGGTCGACACGAGGAAAATACATGAACAACTTTATGTGACGGATAGTTATCAAAACTGCTATTTCTGAGTGAGATCGACTCTAGAAGACATGGAGTTGACTCTACTGATACCTTTCCTACTGATCCCAAGTCCAATTGTTTGTGTGCATTAACACGCCATGCTATTAATTAATTGAAGCAAAACTATAGGATTTAACTCGACTAGAAAACGTTTGATTCTTAGGATACAGTTAGAAGGGAAAATTTGATGAGTTTAAGTCTATAGAGGATGTACTTGATCAAGGGGTGATTTCACTAAGTCCAAATTCTTATAAAATGTATTTGCATATCCTTGCATTTCTTCAAAATTCCTCCTAATTAGATATTTTTCCTACTTCTTTTCTTCACTATTTGTTTGATTGTTTACTCCATTAGACATAACAGATTCAATCCTACATTGTATGTATACAGTTTGTGAGATTTAAGACGATCTCAAAACTTTGAGTCATCAATTGTGTGAGTGTTCCACACATTCAAGTTATAAAGAGTTTCACTTGATTTAGTGAGGGATGGAGGTAAATGAGGAATAAATGATTCATTTCAATGATATAATAATTTAGAATCCAAGAACATGGGAAAGTCAACGGAAGAAGAATATATCACGAAGATGGTCATGAAATCTATATGATCAATTGAATCATTCATTTATTAATTCTTATTTAGAGTTGGAGATAATAACATATCAATTCAAAAGTCATATTGATGTAATTTAAGGGATGAGGAGGTTTGACTTTTCCTTCAGTAGGAGAGGGCTCCCTTGGAGAAGTCATATGTGTGTTAACCATTTTCACCGAACCTTGGATTTTTAACATTCTAGTAAGTTTATTCGAATTATGAAATTTTTAGGTAGGTCAAATTGTGAGAAATTAGAAAGACGTTATTTTGATATAATCGCAAAAAATCGCGTTTTTCTTCTTCGGTGGGAGAGTTGACTTTTTATTGGTAAGAGATATGATTTTCCTGATATTTTATTGGATTCAAATGGGGGGGTACTTTTTATTTACATGCAATATCTTAAGTAAATGTATTGTATGAGTTCAGTCTTACAAGGGTCCTGCTGACACTTCTGACTGAACCTGTTGACACATCTAACTGAAGAAGGATCAGTTCAACACAAACTGGTGTCTGTCGATAGCTAGAAAATGGTTGTCGACAGATGACAACAGACAGAATAAGGTTTTTCTGGTTCTGAGGGTATCTGTCGACAGACCAGACTCGGCTGTCGACAGGTAAGTGCTGTCAGTCAACAGGTAAAGTGTAAACTTCCACGAATGTGGTAGAACTACCACAGGAAATTCTACCAAGTGTTCTATAAATCTTTACATGATTGACAACATTAAAATGGTCTTAATGCCAGTTCTAACACCATATTTCATGAGGGAGACAAGTAGGACAATAGGGATATATTGTGGTATGGGAATCTAAAAGCAAGATGATAACTAGAAGTGCAACACTTCTAACAACCTTGCTTGCTTCTAATGGGATACGTTTCATAGTATGCTTGAGTCATAGCACAACTCTAGCTAAAACATGATTACAAGGAATAGAACAACTCTTCTATAGTTGTTTCAAATATGTGTACATGGTAAACACTTCACTCATGAAGTTCTAAGTAGGGATAAGAAGCAAGAACAGAAGAAGGAAACCACAGGAAGGTGAGTTCTAAAGAACATGAAACAATTAGTACATATGATTTGTACAAATGGAGAACCTACAAGCATGAAATTATGGAAGTGAAGATGAATCGTAAGAAGGAAAACTATCTCTAGATATTCCATTCATACTCTATACAATCTATATCTGACTTTTACCTATCTAGTTTAACCTTAGGCTTTCTACCCATCCTCACAGGTTATCCCTAGGTTTATCGAACTAATGCTCTGATACCATTCTGTCACATCACGACATTTAATATATCTATAAATGTCGGAACGTGAACGAACGAGAAATCAAGAGTATAATTGAACTAACTGAATAGGAAATTTGCTCAGAGACTTCACTAAATAAAATTATTATTCATCATTCAATAGATGTTACAATGTTCCTGATTTACGATCTTAAAAATCAAATGTCACCTTGGTTGGTCTCTCCACACACAAATCCGGAGTTCCCGCCTTCAAGAATTGTAGATACCTAAAATAGTAGGATTTTGTGAGCTAACTAGCCCAGTAGGATTCAATTCCACAAATCAGAAGGGACTAAGGTGTATAACATCAAAGTAGGAAACTTGTTTATTGTCAACACTGAATATCAAATGAATGAACACGTATGTCAATTAGATGATACACATAGAGCAGGAATAATGTGAAAGCATGACCAAGAATTCAAGAGGACACTTAGGTTCTGATTCGATGTATAATCACACACACACATGTATGTCATGATGACTAATCAAGCACTTAATGATGTAATGCCAAACATCCACTTATCTTTTATCGTCCGCGCGCGGCCACTTAAACGAATTTAGGTGCTCCTCCCAGGACTGGACCAGCCCTTATTTGCCAGGCATAATTCTTAAATTGAGTCCAAGACTCACAACTTGTCATCACCACACCCTTATCCTTGTAATGAATCAAGGAAATACAAGGATTCTCTCTTAATTTACTCATGGTTTGCACACAAGAATTAAGGAAGTTTGGTTCCTTCATTGATTTCAGAAATTGATAGTCTCACAAGGACAATTTTGTTCGGAACTTGTAGTAATAACTCAAGGTAACAAGGAAGAGAACTTGACTGATTTAAGCAGGTATTTAGGTAGTAAAAACCATAAGATTTAGGTGGGCTATTAGTGGAAACAATTGGGTGAGATTTACATCAAGGGATGGATCAAAACAAGAGCTGGAAACACAGCACTGTCAGCACCTGTCGACAGGCACAAGATTGCTGTCGACAGGGGCTGGTTTCCAGAACTGGAATACCAGGACTATATGTTCCTGTCGACAGCAAGCTATGGGCCTGTCGACAGCAACACACAGTGTTGCTTCTTGGTTTCTGGCTATGAGTGTCTGTCGACAGCCAGTAGTTCGTCTGTCGACAGATCTTGCGTAAACTTTCAGAAAGGCATTAACTTCAATCCAAATGATTCTACAAAGTTCCTCTATCATTCCTAACCTATTTAGGACCTTGAACAAGTATGATTTCAGGTTTACAAATCAATGTAACATGACCAACAGATGAGGGAAAAAATCATGGAATATAAACCATATAAATGATTAACAAGAAGTTGAACTCAAGGGGAATTTAATGGAAAACACTTTTCTCATTGATCATACATCAAGTACACTTACTTGAGACTTCCATGATCTCTCAAAGAATCAATTTCACTAAGGAGAAGGAACCCTTATGGTTCAGTCTACTCTACATAGTGAAATCAACATGATTTTAGGTTCAGACAACTTGAACAAAGGAAATAATTTATAGCTACCTATGACTTGGAGATTAACTAAAACATGATGGAATGTTTAGTTCCTAACATGGACATATTTTCTAAACTTTGAAAATATCATGATCAATAACATGACTTCTCAGATTTGGCAATAATCTGAGTTTTCAGATTGGAAGAATAACATGCTTAAGGTACAACATGCCATTAGCCAATGAATCAAGGAGAGGTAATCAGGAGAACTTAAAAGGATTAAGAAAAGAATCAATATGTAGCTTCTCTAAATTGAACACTACTTAAACATAGTGAGAAGCTTAATTCCTACCATGGAATTCAAGAGAAAGGCACAAGAAGGGATAGTGATGGAATGAATCCTGCACATGATTAGCTTAAGACTTAGCACAACATGATACCGAGAGAACACTCTTATGACAACAATTATGTACTCAACAAGAAGTTCCACAGGATGAACACACACACTTCCAAGAGTGTTTACAGAGTTAAAGCAACAGTTTGAGGGTTGGAACGCCTACACAAGAGGTTTCACAGCAAATCAAGTGGGTAAGATTGAGAAAGGAAGGAAGAGAATCCTACCAATACGTAAGATTATAATTAAAGACATGAGTGTTGATTAGCAACCATATGGACTCAACAGTACAGAAGTAATCAAACAAGCTGACTAAATCTCATGTTCTCGTGAGGTCAAGATGACTATTGAATTCCAAGACTTAGTAAGAAAGGGAAAATAGAAGATAGTAATCAAAGATTGAATCCTACCTATCGGATAGCACAAATCCTTTCTAGGCGTCGAAATCCCCCAAGAACACAATGTATAACAGCTGAGAGAGTAACCAACAGTAAAGAAGGTGTAGCAATCCTCCCAGGTCTATTTCGCCAGTCTTACAGTATCCCCTGTAGCAGCTCCAGCGCCAGCTCAAGTAAAGATAGGGTGCAAACACCAGGCCAGCAATTCCAGCTACGTATCTCACTCAAGAGTTATGCAAACACAGCAGCAGCATCACGGGAAAGAAAATAGAAAAATGGTTACGAAGGCCATTGGGCATATTTATACCCAAGGTTCCTTCCATGCACGGCGACACATCAACGGCTAATGTGTCACGGTAAAAACTATTTGGTTTTTTACCTAGACACGTAGCCCATGCAAGCCACTTCATGGTTACACACAGGTAACCAACGTGTTACCTTCCCAAATAGGTGTGCTGGCCTTCCCAGGGTCGCCCACGTATGCTTCCAGAAATTTCAGAAAATCACAACCCGTAATTGTCCCATAATTCAACTGGCCCATTAAGCTTTATGTAAACATGTCCAAATGGTAACCATTTGTCATGAACTTTTAACCATAGGCTAATATGATGGTTTTGCTAATTATGGTGATTTTTATTTAATTTTTATATTTTATTTTGCACTAGGTGAAAAATCACCTGAAAAATAGTCTAGTCGACTTATCCTCGAAGTCCGAACGCCGAAAAATTCGGATAATTACATATTTGATTTCTCCACATTTTTCTGGAAAATTCTTAGATGTTCGTTTTTTTTCGTTGTCGTTTTCGGTATCGCCCTGTGGAGGCACGCACTTCGAGGTACGATACTAGGATAACGTTCATTACCACTAATTAAGTCTATCATCTAATTATCACAATTTAATAACAACCCTAAGGTATTTTAACCAAATTATTTCTATTTTCTTAACATTTTAAATTGCTGGGGCGTTACAGTGAGAATAATCTAGAAGAGGTGAATATATCGGCGATGTTCGTGCACCCATATTACGACATGGGGAGGCATTCTTGTGCCAAGATGACCACAACTTTCGATCGCCGTGATAGGCCAACTCTGTGTTGTGGCCCCACTAGTGATTCACGTAATCGAGGGAAACATTACTGCTAGAAAATCATGGAAACGGGAGATCATCGACTGGAATCATGATTTTGGAGTAAGAAATGAGGGAGTTTTGACTCAGAAACGGCATCTTATCGCAAAAGGCAAGAAAGGGCGATGAGCGTCTGTGAGTGCCAATTCCAAATTAGGGTCTTACAAGTGATTCTGACAACCGTGCAGAAAGTTATGGTCGTTTGAGCGAAGGGGTGTTCATATGAGATCGCATCGGAAGCCTGCGACCAAGCTCCCGGAGAGGAATTTGGACACCAAACTAGAAATCTTCAAATCTGACCTTGTGTCGACCGGGTCGAAGTGTCAATTCTGAATTAGGGACTCGTGGGTGGTTTCGATCACCGAACGAAGAAATATCCATGTCTTACGTAAGAGGTGCAACAATCGGTGTTCTAGTACACACACTCTGCGGTGGAATTTCGGCCTCAGAACGTAATTCTGCAAAACCAGCACCATGTCGACTGTCTCGGAGTGTCGATTTCAAATTGTGGTCACATAAGCAATTTCGATATTCGGGCGGAATGTTGTGCCCAATTCTTTTACTAAAAGGGTGAGAGTAATCCGTAAGGGGCGAATATATCGGCGATGTTCGTGCACCCATATTTACGACGTGGGGAGGCATTCTTGTTCCGAGATGATCACAACTTCCGATCGCTGTTATAGACTGACTCGGTGTTGCGGCCCCTCCGGTGATTCGCGTAATCAAGGGAAACGTTACTGTCAGAAAATCTTGGATACGGGGGAATCGTCCGCTGGAATCACAATTTTGGAGTACAAAATGAAGGATTTTCAACTCAGAAACAACATCTTATCACCAAAGACAATAAATGGCAATGAGCGCCTCTGAGTGCCGATTCCGAATTGGGGTCTTGTATGTGATTCCGATAACTGTGTGGAAAGTTATGGCCGTTTGAGCGAAGGGGTGTCCGTATGCGACCAAGCTCCTGGAGAGGAATTTGGGCGCTGAACAGGAAATCTCCGAACCCGACCTTGTGCCGACTAGGTCGAAGTTTCGATTCCGAATTGAGGCCTCGCGAGCGGTTTCGATTGCCGGGCGAAGAAAATTCCACGTCTTATCGAAGGAGTGCGACAATCGTTATACTAGTACACACGCTCCGCAGTGGAATTTTGGCCTCGAAACAGAATTCCGCGAAACCATCGCCCTGTCGACCCTCTCTGAGTGTCAATTTCGAATTGTGGTCACATAAGCGATTCCGATTCCCGGGAAAAATTATGCCTAGTTCTTTCATTGAAGAGGTGAGAAAAATCCGGATATATCGGCGATGTTCGTGCACCCACATTTACGAGCTGGGGATGCGTTCTCGCGCCTAGATGACCACAACTTCTGATCGTTGTGATAGGCCGACTCCGTGTTGTGGCTCCACCAGTGATTCGCATAATCGAGGGAAACGTTACTGCTAGAAAACCTTGAAAATGGGGAGATCGTCGGCTGGAAGTGTGATTTTGGAGTAAGAAATGAAAGATTTTCTATTGATAAATGACGTCTTATCGTCGACGGCAATAAAGGGCGACGAGCGCTTTTGAGTGCCGATTCCGAATTAGGGCCTTACAAGCGATTCCGATAGTCGTGCGGAAAGTTATTACTGTTTGAGCGAAGGGGTGTCTGTATGCGATCGTATCGGGAGCCTGCGACCAGGCTCCCGAAGAGGAATTTGTGCACCGGAGCGAAAATCTCCTAGTCTGACCTTGCGCCGACCGGGTCGAAGTGTCGATTCCGAATTGGGGCCTCGCGGGCGGTTCGATCGTCGGGAGAAGAAATATTCGTGTCTTACCGAAGGGGTGCGACAGTCGTTGTACTAGTACACACGCTCTGTGTGGAATTTTGGCCTTAAATGGAATTCCGTGAAATAAGTGCCATGTCGACCGTCTCTGAATGTCAATTCTAAATTGTGGTCACATAAGCGATTCTAGTTCCCAGGCAAATGCGGAATCCCGTTCTGATGCCAAAATTGCTCCCCGAAGTATGTGCACTAGTATGACTGTCGCATCCTTCTGTAAGACGTGGATATTTCTTCGCTCGACGATGAAAATTGCCCGCGAGGCCATAATTCAGAATCGGCACTTCGAGCCATTTGGCACAAGGTCGAATTCGGAGATTTCTGGTTTGGCACCCAAATTCCTCTCCGGGAGCCTGGTCGCAAGCTCTCAATGCGATCATATACGGACACCCCTTCGGTCAAACTGACATAACTTTCCGCACGGTTATCGGAATCGCTTATAAGATCACATTTCAGAATTGTCACTTAGAGGCGCTCGTCGCGCTTTATCACCTTGGCGATAAGATGACGTTTCTAAGTCAAAAATCCTTCATTTTGCCTTACAAAATTGCGATTGCAGCCAACGAACTCGCTGTTTCTAATGTTTTCTAGCAGTAATGTTTCCCTCGATTACGCGAATCACTGATGGGGCCGCAACGCAGAGTCGGCCTATCACGACGATTGGATGTGGTGGTCATCTCGGTGCGAGAACGCCTCTTTAGGTCATACATAAGGGTGCACGAACATCACCGATACATTCACCCCTTTCGGATTATTCACTCTTTCAGTAAAGGAACAGGGCATTACTTTCCGCTCAGGTATCGGAATCGCTTATGTGACCACAATTCGGAATCGTCACTCCGAGACGGTCGACAGGACGCTTATTTCACGGAATTCCATTCCAAGGTCAAAATTTTACCACGGAGTGTGTGTTATAGTACACCGAATGTCGCACCCCTTCGATAAGACGCAGATATTTCTTTGCCTGGCGATCGAAACTGTCCGTGAGACCCCAATTCAGAATCGATGCTTCTACCCGGTCGGCACAAGGTTATATTCAGAGATTTCCGGTCTGGCGCACAAATTCCTCTCCTGGAGCCTGGTCGCAGGTTCCCGATACGATTGCGTACGGACACCCCTTCGCTCAAATAGGCATAACTTTTCGCACGATTTTCTAAATAGCTTATAAGATCACATTTCGGAATCGTCACTCAGAGTCGCTCGTCGCGCCTTATCGCCTTTGGTGATAAGTCGTCGTTTCTGAGTCAAAAATCCTACGTTTCGCCCTACAAAATTGTGATGCCAGCCGACGAACTCCCCGTTTTCAATGTTTTCTAGCAGTAACGTTTCCCTCGATTACGCGAAGCACTGGTGGGGCCGCAACACATAGTCGGCCTATCACAGCGATCGGAAGTGCTGGTCATCTCAGCGCAAGAATGACTCCCCAGGTCGTAAATATGGTGCACGAACATCGTCGACATATTCACCCCTTCCGGTTTATTCTCACCCCTTAGTGAAAGAACGGCACATAACTTTCCGCCTTGGTATCAGAATCACTTATGTGACCACAATTCAGAATCGGCACTCGAGACGGTCGATCGGACGCTTGTTTCACAGAATTTCGTTCCGAGGTCGAAATTCCAATTCGGAGCGTGTGTACTAGTACACCGACTGTCGCCACCCTTCACTAAGACGAAGATATTTCTTCGCCCGACAATCTGAATCGCCCGCAAGGCCTCAATTCGGAATTGGAACTTCGACCCGGTCAACACAAGGTCAGATTCATAGATTTTCGATCCGGCACCGAAATTCCTCTCCGAGAGCCTGGCCACAGGCACCCGAATGATCACATATGGACATCCCTTCGTTCAAATGAGCATAACTTTCCTCACGGTTATTTGAATCGCTTATAAGACCACATTTCGGAATCGCCACTCTAAGGCGCTCATCTCCCTTCGTCGCCTTTGGTGAGAAGACTTCGTTTTTTAGTAGAAAATCCTTCATTTCACCCTAAAAAATTGCAATTCCGGCCAACGAACTCCCTGTTTCTAATGTTTTCTAACAGTAACGTTTCTCTCGATTACGCGAATCATTGGTGGGGTCGCAATGCAGAGTCAGCCTATCATGGTGATTAGACGTGGTGGCCATCTCAGTATGAGAATGCCTCCTCAGGTCGTAAATACAGGTGCACGAACATCGCCGATACATTCACCCCTTCTGGATTATTCTCACCCCTTCAGTGGAAGAACGGAGCATTACATTCCGCCCAGATATCGAAATCACTTATGTGACCACAATTTGGAACAAAACCAGCATCCCGTCGACCGTCTCGGAGTGTCGATTCTGAATTGTGGTCACATAAGCGATTCAGATACCCAGGCGGAAAGCTATGCCCAGTTTTTTCACTAAAGGGGTGACAATAATCCGAAAGGGGTGAATATATCGACGATGTTCGTGCACCCATATTTACGACCTGAGGAGGAGTTCTCACGTCGAGATGACCATAACTTCCGGTTGCCGTGATAGGCCGACTCTGTGTTGCAGCCATATCAGTGATTCGCATAATTGAGAGAAACGTTACTGCTAGAAAACATTGAAAATTGGGAGTTCGTCGGCTGGAATCATAATTTTATAGGGAGAAACGAAGGATTTTGCCTTAGAAACGACGTCTTATCGCCAAAGGTGATAAAGGGCGACGAGAGCCTCTGAGTGACGATTCTGAAATGTGATTTTTGAGTAATTCACATAATCGTGCGGAAAGTTATGCTCGTTTGAGCGAAGGGGTGTCCGTATAAGATTGTATTGGGAGCATGCGACCAGCCTCCCGGAGAGGAATTTCGGTGCCGGACCGGAAATCTCCGAATCTGACCTTGTTCTGACTGGGTCGAAGTGCCTATTTCAAATTGGGGCCTCACGGGTGGTTCCGATCGCCGGGCGAAGAAATATCTGCGTCTTACCGAAGAGGTGCGACAATCGGTGTACTAGTACACATGCTCCGAGGTGGAATTTCGAACTGGGAACGAAATTCTGAGAAATAAGCGTCTTGTCGACCGTCCTAGAGTGCTGATTCTGAATTGTGATCACAAAAGTGATTTCGATACTCGGGCGGAAAGTTATGCCCCGTTCGTTTACTAAAGGGATGAGAATAATCTGGAAAGGGGTGAATATATCGGCAAAGTTCGTGCACCCATAATTACGACCTGGGGAGGCATTCTTGCGTCGAGATGACCATCACTTCCGATCACCATGATTGGCCGACTCTGTGTTGTGGCCCTACCAGTGATTCACATAATTGAGGGAAACGTTACTACAAGAAAACATCAGAAACAGGGAGTTCGTCGCCTGGAATCAAAATTTTGTAGGGCGAAACGAAGGATTTTCGACTCAGAAACGACGTCTTATAGCCAAAGACGGTAAAGGGCGACGAGCGCCTCTGAGTGATGATTCCAAAATGTGATTTTTTAAGTGATCAAATAACTGTATGGAAAGTTATGCCCGTTTGAGCGAAGAGGTGTCTGTATAAGATCGTATCGGGAGCTTGCGACCAGGCTCCCGGAGAGAAATTTGGACGCTGGACCGGAAATCTCCTAATCTGACCTTGTGCTGACCGGGTCGAAGTGCCTATTTCGAATTAGGGCCTCACAGGTGGTTCCGATCGCGGGGCGAAGAAATATCTGGATCTTACCGAAGGGGTACGATAATCGATGTACTAGTACACACGCTCCGGGGTAGAATTTCGGACTCAGAACGGAATTCCACGAAACAAGCATCCTGTCAACCGTCTCAAAGTGCTGATTTTGAATTGTGATCACAAAAGCGATTCTAATATCCGGGCGGAAGGTTATGCCTCGTTTGTTCACTGAAGGGTGAGAATAACCCGGAAAGGGGTGAATATATCGGCGAAGTTCATGCACCCATAATTATGACCTGGGGAGGCGTTCCTGTGCCGAGGTGACCACCACTTTCGATCGCCATGATTGGCCAACTCTGTGTTGCGGCCTTACCAGTGATTCATATAATCGAGGGAAACGCTACTGCAAGAAAACATCGGAAACAGGGAGTTCATCGACTGGAATCGCAATTTTATAGTGTGAAACAAACGATTTTCGACTCAGAAATGACGTCTTATCGCAAAAGGTCATAAAGGGTGACGAGTGCCTCTGAGTGACGATTCCAAAATGTGATTTTTTAAGTGATTTAGATAACCGTGCGGAAAGTTATGCTCGTTTGAGAGAAGGGGTGTCAGTATAAGATCGTATCGGGAGCCTGCGACCAGGCTCTCAGAGAGGAATTTGGGCGCCGGACCGGAAATATCTGAATCTATCCTTGTGCTGACCGGGTCGAAGTGCCTATTTCAAATTGGGGCTTGCGGGTGGTTTCGATCACGAGGCGAAGAATTATCCACATCTTACCGAAGGGGTACGACAATTAGTGTACTAGTACACACGCTCCGGTGTGGAATTTCGGACTCGAAACAGAATTCTACGAAACAAGCATCCTGTCGACAGTCTCAGAGTGTTGATTCTGACTTGTGATCACAAAAGCGATTCCGATACCTGGGCGAAAAGTTATGCCCCGTTCATTCACTGAAGGGTGAGAATAATTCGGAAAGGGGTGAATATATCGGCGAAGTTCATGCACCCATAATTATGACCTGGGGAGGCGTTCTTGCACCGAGGTGACCACCACTTTTGATCGCCATGATTGGCCAACTCTGTGTTGTGGCCTACCAGTGATTCGCGTAATCGAGGGAACATTATTGCAAGAAAACATCAGAAAGGGGAGTTTGTCGCCTAGAATCGCAATTTTGTAGTGTGAAACGAAGGATTTTCGACTCAGAAATGACGTCTTATAGCCAAAGACAATAAAGGGTGACGAGCGCCTCTGAGTGACGATTCCGAAATGTGATTTTTTAAGTGATTCAGATGACCGTGCGGAAAGTTATTCCTGTTTGAGCGAAGGGGTGTCAGTATAAGATCGTATCAGGAGCCTGCGACCAGGCTCTCGGAGAGGAATTGGGCGTCGAATCGGAAATCTTTGAATCTATCATTGTGCTGACCAGGTCAAAGTGCCTATTTCAAATTGGGGCCTCACGGGTGGTTCCGATCGCGAGGCGAAGAAATATCCACGTCTTACGAAGGGGTGCGACAATCGACATACTAGTACACACGCTCCGGGGTGGAATTTCGAACTCGAAACGGAATTCCGTGAAACAAGCATCATGTCGACCGTCTCGGAGTGCTGATTCTAAATTGTGTTCACAAAAGCGATTCTGATACCCGGGCGGAAAGTTATGCCTCGTTCGTTCACTAAAGTGGTGAGAATAATCAGAAAAGGGGTGAATATATCGGCGAAGTTCATGCACCCATAATTACAACCTTGGGAGGCATTCTTGCGCCGAGATGACCGCCACTTCTGATCGCCATGATTGGCCGACTCTGTGTTGCAACCCTACCAGTGATTCGCATAATTAAGGGAAACGTTACTACAAGAAACATCAGAAACTGGGTGTTCGTCGTCTGGAATCGCAATTTATAATGTGAAACGAAAGATTTTTGACTTGAAAACGATGTCTTATCACCAAAGGCGATAAAGTACGACGAGCGCCTCTGAGTGACGATTCCGAAATGTGGTCTTATAAGCGATTCAAATAATCGTGTGGAAAGTTATGCCCGTTTGAATGAAGGGGTGTCCGTATGCGATCATTTCGGGTGCCTGCGGCCAGGCTCTCAGAGAGGAATTTGGGCGCTAAACCGAAAATCTCCGAATCTAATCTTGTGCCGACGGGTCAAAGTTTCGATTCCGAATTGGGGCCTTGCAGGCGATTTCGATCGCCAGACGAAGAAATATCCACGTCTTACCGAAAGGGTGCGACAGTCGGTGTACTAGTACACACGCTCTGAGGTGGAATTTCGGCCTCGAAATGGAATTCCGTGAAATAAGCGTCTGATAAAACCATCTCGGAGTGTCGTTTCTGTATTGTGGTCACATAAATAATTCTGATACCCGGACAGAAAGTTATTCCCCGTTCTTCACTGAGGGGGTAAGAATAATCCGGAAGGGGTGAATATATCGACGATGTTCATGTACCCATATTTATGACCTGAGGAGGCATTCTCGCACCGAGATGACCACCACTTCCGATCGACATGATAGGTTGATTTTGTGTTGTGGCCTTATCAGTAATTCGCGTAATCGAGGGAAACATTACTGCTAGAAAACATTGGAAACGGTGAGTTCGTCGGCTGGAATCACAATTTTGTAGAGTGAGACGAGACTCAAAACGACATCTTATCGCCAAAGGCGATAATGCGAGACGAGCGCTCTGAGTGACGATTCTGAAATGTGATCTTATAGTGATTCAGATTACTGTGCAGAAGTTATGCATGTTTGAGCAAAGGGGTCTATATGTGATCGTATCAGGAGCCTGCGATCAGGCTCCTGGAGAGGAATTTGGACGCTGGACCGGAAATCTCCGAATCTGACCATGTGCTGACTGGGTCGAAGGGTCGATTCCAAATTGGGGCCTCGCGGGTGGTTTCCGATCGACGGGCGAAGAAATATTCGTGTCTTACCGAATGTGTGCGGCAATCGGTGTACTAGTACACACACTCCGAGGTGAAAATTTTGGCCTCCGAACGAAATTCTGCGAAACAAGCGTGCTATTGACCATCTCAGAGTGTCGATTCTGAATTGTGGTCACATAAGCGATTCTGATACCCAGACAGAAAGTTATGCCCCGTTCTTTCACTAAAGAAGTGAGAATAATCCGAAAGGGGTGAATATATCGACGATGTTTGTGCACCCATATTTATGACCTGGAGAGGCATTTTGGCACCGAGATGACCACCACTTCTGATCACCGTGTTAGACCGACTCTGCATTGCGGCCCCACCAGTGATTCGTGTAATCGAGGGAAACATTACTACTAGAAAACATTGGAAACGGGGAGTTCGTCGGCTGTAATCGTAATTTTGGAGGGCGAAACGAAGGATTTTCGACTCAGAAACGACGTCTTATCGCTAAAGGCAATAAAGGGAGACGAGCACCTCTGAGTGACGATTCCGAATTGTGGTCTTATAAGTGATTCAAATAACCGCATAGAAAGTTATGCTCGTTTAAACGAAGGGGTGTTCGTATGCGATCATTTGGGGTGCCTGCGAGCAGGCTCTCGAGGAGGAATTTGGGCGCCGGACCGGAAATCTCAAAAATTGACCTTGTGCCGACCAGGTCGAAGTTTCAATTCGAATTGGAGCATTGCGGGCGATTCTGATAGCCGGTGAAGAAATATCTGCATCTTACCGAAGGGGTGCGACAGTCAGTGTACTGGTACACACGCTCCGGGGTGGAATTTTGGCCTCGGAACAGAATTCCGCGAAACAAGCGTCCTGTCGACCATCTTGGAGTGTCGATTCCGAATTGTGGTCACATAAGCGATCCGATATCCGAGCGGAAAGTTATGCCTCGTTCATACATTGAAGGGGTGAGAAAAAATCTGAAAGGGATGAATATATCGGCGATGTTCGTACACCCATATTTTCGACCTGGGGAGGCGTTCTGGCTCCAAGATGACAACCACTTTCGATCGTCGTGCTAGGCCGACTATGCGTTGCGGCCCCACCAGTGAATCGTGTAATCAAGGGAAACATTACTACTAGAAAATTGGAAACATATAGTTTGTTGGCTGGAATCGCAATTTTGGAGGGCGAAACGAAGGATTTCGACTTAGAAACGACGTCTTATCGTTGAAGGCGATAAAAGGAGGTGAGCGCCTCTAAGTGACAATTCCAAAATGTGGTATATAAGCAATTCAAAGAACCGTGTGGAAAGTTATGCTCGTTTGAACGAAGGGGTGTCCGTGTGCGATGGTTTCGGGTGCCTACGACCTCGAAACGGAATTCCGCGAAACAAGCGTCCGATCGACCGTCTCAAAGTGTCGATTCCGAATTGTGATCACATAAGTGATTCTGATACCTGGGCGGAAAGTTATGCCCCATTCTTTCACTGAGGGAGTGAGAATAATCTGGAAGGGGTAAATATATCAACGATGTTCGTAAACCCATATTTACGTCCTGAGGAGGCGTTCTCGCGCCGAGATGACCACCACTTCCGATCGTCGTGATAGGCCGACTCTGTGTTACGGCCCCACCAGTGCTTCGCGTAATCGAGGGAAACGTTACTATTAGAAGACATTGGAAGCAGGGAGTTCGTCGGCTGGAATCAAAATTTTATAGGGTGAAATGAAGAATTTTTTACTCAGAAACGACGTCTTATCGCCAAAGGCTATAAAGTGCTTCTGAGTGCTTCTGAGTGACGATTCTGAAATGTGATCTTATAAGCTATTAAGATAACCGTACGGAAAGTTATGCCCGTTTGAGCGAATGGGTGTTCGTATGTGATCGTATCGGGAGCCTGCGACCAGGCTCCCGGAGAGGAATTTGAGCGCCGGACCCGAAATCTCCAAATCTGACTTTGTGCCGACCGGTTCAAAGTGCCGATTCCGAACTGGGGCCTCGCGGGTGGTGCCGATCACCGGGCGAAGAAATATCTGCGTCTTACCGAAGGGTGCAACAGTCGGTGTACTAGTACACACGCTCCGAGGTGAAATTTTGGCCTCGGAATGGAATTCCACAAAACAAGCGTCCGGCGACCGTCTCGGAGTTTCGATTCTGAATTGTGGTCACATAAGCGATTCCGATACCCATGCGGAAAGTAATGCCCCGTTCTTTCACTGAAGGGGTGAGAATAATCCAGAAGGGGTGAATGTATCGGCGATATTTGTGCACCCATATTTACGACCTCGGGAGGCGTTCTCACGCAGAGATGACCACCACGTCCTATCGCCATGATAGGCCGACTCTACGTTACGACCCCACCAGTGATTCGCGTAATCGAGGGAAATATTACTACTATAAAACATTGGAAACTGGGAGTTCGTCCGCTAGAATCGCAATTTTGGTGGGCGAAACGAAGGATTTTTTACTCAGAAACGATGACTTATCATCGAAAGCGATAAAGGGAGACGAGCACCTCTGAGTGACGATTCCGAAATGTGGTCTTATAAGCGATTCAGATAACCGTGCGGAATGTTATGTCTGTTTGAAGGAAGGGGTGTGTGTATGCGATCGTTTCGGGTGCCTGCGGCCAGGCTCTTAGAGAGGAATTTGGGCGTATAACCGGAAATGTCCGAATCTGACCTTGTGCCGACTGGGTCGAAGTTTCGATTCCGAATTGGGGCATTGCGGGCGATTTCGATCTCCGGGCGAAGACATATCTGCGTCTTATCGAAGGGGTGCGACAGTCGGTGTACTATACACACTCTCCGAGGTGGAATTTCGGCCTCGGAATGGAATTCCTCGAAAAAGCGTCCGATCGACCGTCTTGGAGTGCCGATTTTGAATTGGGGTCAAATAAGCGATTCCGATACCCGAGCGGAAAGTTATGCCCCGTTCTTTCACTAAAGGAGTGAGAATAATCCGAAAGGGGGGTGAATATATTGGAGATGTTTGTACACCCATATTTACGACCTGGGGAGGTGTTTTGGCACCGAGATGACCACCACTTCCAATCGTCGTGTTAGGCCGACTCTGCATTGCGGCCCCACCAGTGATTCGTGTAATCGAGGGAAACGTTACTACTAGAAAACATTAGAAACAGGGAGTTTGTCGGCTGGAATCGCAATTTCGGAGACCGAAACAAAGGATTTCGACTTAGAAACGACGTCTTATCGCTGAAGTCAATAAAGGGAGATGAGCGCCTCTGAGTGACGATTCCGAAATGCGGTCTTATAAGTGATTCAAATAATCGTGCGGAAAGTTATGGCCGTTTGAATGATGGGGTGTCCGTATGCGATTGTGTCGGGTGCCTGCAGCCAGGCTCTCAGAGAGGAATTTGGGTGCCGGACCGAAAATCTCCGAATCTGACCTTGTGCCTACCGGTTCGAAGTTTCGATTTCGAATTGGGGCCTTGTAAGCGATTCTTATCGCCGGGCGAAGAAACATCCGCATCTTACCGGAGGGGTGTGACAATCGGTGTACTAGTACACACGCTCCAGGGTGGAATTTCGGCCTCAGAATGGAATTCCGTGAAACAAGCGTCCGATCGACCGTCTCAGAGTGTCGATTCCGAATTGTGGTCACATAAGCGATTCTGATACCCTGGCGGAAAGTTATGCTCCGTTCTTTCACTGAGTGGGTGAGAATAATCCAGAAAGGGTGAATATATTGACGATGTTCGTGTACTCATATTTACGATCTGGGGAGGCATTCTCGCACCGAGATGACCACCACTTCCGATCGCCGTGATAGGCCAACTCTGTGTTGCGTCCCTACCAGTAATTCGCGTAATCGAGGGAAATATTACTACTAGAAAACATTGGAAATGTGGAGTTCTCCGGCTGGAATCACAATTTTGAGGGCGAAACGAAGGATTTTTTACTCAGAAACGACGTCTTATCGCCAAAGGCGATAAAGCGCAACTAGCGCCTCTGAGTGACGACTCCGAAATGTGATCTTATAAGCGACTCTGATAAACGTGTGAAAAGTTATGGTAGTTTGAGTGAAGGGGTGTCTGTATATGATTTCATCAGGAGCCTGCGACCAGGCTCCCAGAGAGGAATTTGGGTGCCAGACCGGAAATCTCTAAATCTGACATTGTGCCGAATGGGTCGAAGTGTTGATTCTAAATTGGGGCCTCGCGGGCGATTCCCATTGTCAGGTGAAGAAATATCCACGTCTTACCAAAGGAGTGTGACAGTTGTACTAGTGCACACGCTTGGGGTGCAATTTCGGCATCGGAACGGAATTTCACGAAACCAGCATCCTATCGACCATCTCGGAGTGTCGATTCCAAATTGTGGTCACATAAGCGATTCAGATACCTGGGTGGAAAGTTATGCCCAGTTCTTTCACTAAAGAGGTGAGAATAATTCGGAAGGGGAATATATCGTTGATGTTTGTGCACCCATATTTACGACCTGGGGAGGCGTTCTCACACCGAGATGACCACAACTTCCAATTCCCGTGATAGGCCGACTCTGTGTTGCAGTCCCACCAGTGATTCACGTAATCAAGAGAAACGCTACTGCTAGAAAACCTTGGAAACGTGGAGTTCGTCGGCTGGAATCACAATTTTGGAGGGTGAAACGAAGGATTTTCGACTCATAAACGACGTCTTATCGCCAAAGGCAATAAACGGCAATGAGCGCCTCTCAGTGACGATTCCGAATTGTGCTCTTATAAGCGATTCCGATAATCGTGTGGAAAGTTATTCCTGTTTGAGCGAAGGGTTGACCGTATGTGATCGCATCGGGATCCTGTGACCAGGCTCCCGGAGAGGAATTTGAGCGCCAGACTGAAAATCTCTGAATCTGACCTTGTGCCGGCCGAGTCGAAATGTCGATTCCGAATTGGGGCCTCGCGGGCGGTTCTGATCTCCGGCCGAAGAAATATTCACATCTTACCGAAGGTGCGACAGTCAGTGTACTAATGCATACGCTCTGGGGCGGAATTTCGGCCTCGAAATGGAATTTCGTGAAACAAGAGTCGTGTAGACCATCTCGAAGTGTCGATTCCGAATTGTGGTCACATAAGCTATTTTGATACCCAAGTGAAAAATTATGCTCAGTTATTTCACTGAAGGGGTGAGAATAATCCATAAGGTGTGAATATATCGGCGATGTTCGTGCACCCATATTTATGATCTGGGGAGGCATTCTTGTGCCAAGATGACCACACTTCTGATCGTCGTGATAGGATGACTCTATGTTACAGCTCCACCAGTGATTCGTGTATTCGAGGGAAACGTTACTGTTAGAAAACCTTTGAAATGGGGAGTTCGTCGCCTGGAATCACAATTTTAAAGGGTAAATTGAAGGATTTTTTACTCAGAAACTATGTCTTATCACCAAAGGCAATAAAGGGCGACGAGCACCTCTGAGTGTCGATTCCGAATTGGGGTCTTATAAGCGATTCTGATAACCGTGTGAAAAGATATACCCGTTTGAGCGAAGGGATGTACATATGCGATTGCATCAGGAGCCTGCGACCAGTCTCCCAGAGAGGAATTTGGGCGCCGAACTAGAAATCTGTGAATCTGACTTTATGCCAACTGGGTCAAAGTTTAGATTCCAAATTAGGGCCTCGCAAGCAATTCCCATCGCCGGGTGAAGAAATATTTGCGTCTTAACAAATGGGTGCGATAGTCGGTGTACTAGTACACACGCTCTGGGGTGGAATTTTGACCTTGGAATGGAATGTCACTAAGCAAGCATCATGTCAACCATCTTGGAGTGCTGAGTCTTAATTGTGATCACAAAAACAATTCTGATACTCGGGCGGAAAGTTACGCCCCGTTCGTTCACTAAAGGGGTGAGAATAATCCGAAAAGGGGTGAATATATCGGTGAAATTCGTGCACCCATAATTACGACCTGGGAAGGCATTCTTGCGTCGAGATGACCATGACTTCCAATTGCCATGATTGGCCGACTCTGTGTTGTGGCCCTACCAGTGATTCGCGTAATCGAGGGAAACGTTACTGCAAGAAAACAATGGAAATGGGGAGTTCGTCGCCTGGAATCGAAATTTTGTAGGGCGAAACGAAGGATTTTCAACTCAGAAACGACGTCTTATAGCCAAAGGCGGTAAAGGGTGACGAACGCCTCTGAGTGACGATTCTGAAATGTGATTTTTTAAGTGATTCAGATAACCGTGTGGAAAGTTATGCCCATTTGAGCGAAGGGGTGTCTGTATAAGATAGTATCGAGAACCTGCGACTAGGCTCCCGGAGAGGAATTTGGGCGCCAGACCGAAAATATCCGAATCTGACCTTGTGCTGGCCGGGGCGAAGTGCCTATTTCGAATTGGGGCCTCACGAGTGGTTCCGATTGCCGGGCGAAGAAATATCCGCATCTTATCGAAGGGGTGTGACAATCGGTGTACTAGTACACACGCTTCGGGGTGGAAATTTGGACTCGGAGTGGAATTCCGTGAAACAAGCGTTCTGTTGACTGTCTCAGAGTGCTGATTATGAATTGTGATCACAAAAGCGACTCTGATACCCAGGCGAAAAGTTATGCCACGTTCGTTCACTGAAGGGGTGAGAATAATCCGGAAAGGGGTGAATATATCGGCGAAGTTCATGCACCCATAATTATGACCTGGGGTTAGGGCTGTTCATAATATGGTTCAACCCGAAAAATCGAACCGAACTGGCTAATTATGTTCGGTTTGAGAAGTGCCACGGTTCAGTTCGGTTTTGCACAGTGAAACCGAATGAACCGAAAATATATAATAAATATAACATAAAATCGCGCCTAGCCCAGTGGCTAGGCGCGCTTCTTCCTTTGGGGCGGTCCTGGGTTCGAAACCCACGACCGCCCCGCGCGTGTATTTTAGGCTTTTTTTTTTTATTTTCGGTTCAAACCGAACCGAACCGATTCGGTTCAGTTCGGTTTGAATAAAATTTCGGTTCGGTTCGGTTTCCTTCAAAATGAGGTCTAAACCGGACCGAACCGAACCGTGAATAACCCTACCTGGGGTAGTGTTCTTATGCTGAGGTGACCACCACTTTCGATCGCCATGATTGGCCAACTCTATGTTGCGGCCCTACCAGTGATTCGCGTAATCGAGGGAAACGTTACTGCAAGAAAACATCGGAAACATGGAGTTCGTCGCCTGGAATCAGAATTTTGTAGTGTGAAATGAAGGATTTTCGACTTAGAAATGACGTCTTATCGCCAAAGGCAAGAAAGGGTGATGAGTGCCTCTGAGTGACGATTCCGAAATGTGATTTTTTGAGTGATTCATATAACCATGAGGAAAGTTAGACCCGTTTGAGCGAAGGGGTGTCAGTATAAGATCGTAACGGGAGCCTGCGACCAGGCTCCCAGAGAGGAATTTGGGCGCCGGACCGGAAATCTCTGAATCTATCCTTGTGCTGACCGGGTCAAAGTGCCTATTTCAAATTGGGGCCTTGCGGGTGGTTCCGATTACGAGGCGAAGAAATATCCACGTCTTATCGAAGGGGTGCGACAATCGGTGTACTAGTACACACGCTCCGAGGGTGGAATTTCGAACTCGGAACGAAATTCTGTGAAACAAGCATCCTGTCGACCGTCTCGGAGTGTTGATTCTGAATTGTGATAACAAAAGCGATTCCGATACCCGGGAGGAAAGTTATGCCCCGTTCGTTCACTGAAGGGGTGAGAATAATCCGGAAAGGGGTGAATATATCGGCGAAGTTCATGCACCCATCATTATGACCTGGGAAGGCGTTCTTGCACAGAGGTGACCACCACTTTCGATTGCCATGATTGGCCGACTCTGTGTTGTGGCCCTACCAGTGATTCGCGTAATCGAGAGAAACGTTACTGCAAGAAAACATCGGAAATGGGGAGTTCGTCGCCTGGAATCGCAATTTTATAGTGTGAAACGAAGGATTTTCGACTTAGAAATGACGTCTTACCGCCAAAGGCGATAAAGAGCGACGAGCGTCTCTGAGTGACGATTCTGAAATGTGATTTTTTAAGTGATTCAGATAACTGTGCAGAAAGTTATGTCCGTTTGAGCGAAGGGGTGTCAGTATAAGATCGTATCGGAAGCCTGCGACCAGGCTCCCGGAGAGGAATTTGGGCGCCAGACCGGAAATCTCTGAATCTATCCTTGTGCTGACCGGGTCGAAGTGTCTATTTCAAATTGGGGCCTCGCGGGTGGTTCCGATCACCGGGCGAAGAAATATTTGCATCTTACTAAAGGGGTGCGACAATTGGTGTACTAGTACACACACTCCGGGGTGGAATTTCGGACTCGGAATGGAATTCTGTGAAACAAGCATCCTGTCGATCGTCTTGGAGTGTTGATTCTGAATTGTGATCACAAAAGCGATTCCGATACCCGGGTGGAAAGTTATGCCCCGTTCGTTCACTGAAAGGGTGAGAATAATCAGAAAAGGGGTGAATATATCGGCGAAGTTCATGCACCCATAATTACACCCTGGGGAGGCGTTCTTGCGCTGAGATGACCACCACTTCTGATCGCCATGATTGGCCAACTCTGTGTTGCGACCCTACCAGTGATTCGCGTAATCGAGGGAAACATTACTGCAAGAAAACATTCGAAACGGGGAGTTCATCGCCTGGAATCGCAATTTTATAGTGTGAAACAAAAAAATTTTGACTCGGAAATGACGTCTTATCGCCAAAGGCAATAAAGTGCGACGAGCGCCTCTGAGTGACGATTTCGAAATGTGGTCTTATAAGCGATTCAGATAACCGTGTGAAAAGTTATGCCCGCTTGAATGAAGGGGTGTCCGTATGCGATCGTTTCGGGTGCCTGCGGCCAGGCTCTCAGAGAGGAATTTGGGTGCCGGACCGGAAATCTCTGAATATGATCTTGTGACGACCGGGTCAAAGTTTCGATTCCGAATTGGGGCCTTGCAGGCAATTCCAATCGCCGGACGAAGAAATATCCACGTCTTACCAAAGGGGTGCGATAGTCGATGTACTAGTACACACGCTCCGAGATGGAATTTCGGCCTCGAAATGGAATTCTGTGAAACAAGCGTCCGATCGACCGTCTCGGAGTGTCGATTCTGCATTGTGGTCACATAAGCGACTAGGCTGGAAATCTCTGAATCCGACCTTGTGCCGAATGGGTCGAAGTGTCGATTCTAAATTGGGGCCTCGCGGGCGGTTCCCATTGCCGGGCGAAGAAATATCAACGTCTTACCAAAGGAGTGTGACAGTCGTACTAGTGCACACCCTTCGGGGTGCACTTTTGGCATCGGAATGGAATTCCGTGAAACCAGCATCCCAATGACCATCTCGGAGTGTCGATTCCGAATTGTGATCACATAAGCAATTCAGATACCTGGGAGGAAAGTTATGCCCAGTTCTTTCACTAAAGGGGTGAGAATAATTCGGAAGGGGTGAATATATCGGCGATGTTCGTACACCCATATTTATGACCTGGGGAAGCGTTCTCGTGCGAAGATGACCACAACTTCCGATTCCCGTGATAGGCCGACTCTATGTTGCAGTCCCACCAGTGATTCACGTAATCAAGGGAAACGCTACTGCTAGAAAACCTTGGAAACGTGGAGTTCGTCGGCTGGAATCATAATTTTGTAGGGTGAAATGAAGGATTTTCGACTCATAAACGACGTCTTATCGCCGAAGGCAATAAACGGCGATGAGCGCCTCTCAGTGACGATTCCGAATTGTGCTCTTATAAGCGATTCTGATAATCGTGCGGAAAGTTATGCCTGTTTGAGCAAAGGGTTGACCGTATGCGATCGCATCAGGTGCCTACAACCAGGCTCCCGGAGAGGAATTTGGGCGCCACACCAAAAATCTTTGAATCTGACCTTGTGCCGACCGAGTCGAAATGTCGATTCCGAATTGGGGCCTCACGGGCGGTTCTGATCTCCGGGCGAAGAAATATCTACATCTTACCGAAGGTGCGACAGTCAGTGTACTAATACACACGCTCTGAGGGTGGAATTTTGGCCTCGGAATGGAATTTCGCGAAACAAGAGTCGTGTAGACCGTCTCAAAGTGCCGATTCCGAATTGTGGTCACATAAGCTATTCTGATACCCGAGCGAAAAATTATGCTCAGTTATTTCACTGAAGGGGTGAGAATAATCCATAAGGTGTGAATATATCGGAAATGTTCGTGCACCCATATTTATGATCTGGGGAGGCGTTCTCATGCCGAGATGACGACCACTTCCGATCGTCGTGATAGGATGACTCTGTGTTGCAGCTCCACCAGTGATTCGTGTAATCGACGGAAACGTTACTGTTAGAAAATCCTTGAAACGGGGAGTTTGTCCGCTGGAATCACAATTTTAAAGGGGTAAAATGAAGGATTTTTGACTTAGAAACAACATCTTATCACCAAAGGCAAGAAAGGGTGACGAGCGCCTCTGAGTGACGTTTCTAAATTGGGGTCTTATAAGCGATTCTGATAACTGTGCGGAAAGTTATACCCGTTTCAGCGAAGGGATGTACGTATGCGATTGCATCAGGAGCCTGTGACCAACCTCCCGGAGAGGAATTTGGGCGTCGAACTAGAAATATGTGAATCTGACTTTGTGCCAACTGGGTCGAAGTTTAGATTCCGAATTGGGGCCTCGCGGGCAGTTCCCATCGTCGGGCGAAGAAATATTTGCGTCTTACCAAAGGGGTGCGACAGTTGGTGTACTAGTACACACGCTCCGGGATGGAATTTCGACCTCGGAACGGAATTTCGCTAAGCAAGCATCCTGTCGACCGTCTCGGAGTGCCGATACTGAATTATAGTCACATAAACGATTCCGATACCAGGGTGGAAAGTTATGCCTAGTTCGTTAACTGAAGGGGTGAGAATAATCCTGAAGGGACGAATATATCGACGATGTTTGTGCACCCATATTTACGTCTTGGGGAGGGCTTCTCGCGTCGAGATGACCACCACTTCTGATCACTGTGATAAGCCGACTCTGTGCTGCGGCCCCACCAGTGATTTTTGTAATCAAGAGAAACGTTACTACTAGAAAATCTTGGAAACGGGGAGTTCGTCTGTTGGAATCGCAATTTTAAAAGACAAAACAAAGGATTTTTTAGTCAGAAACGAAGTCTTATCACCGAAGGCAATAAAGGACGACGAGCGCCTCTGAGTGATGATTTCGAATTGGGGTCTTATAAGTGATTCCGATAACCATGCCGAAAGTTATGTCCGTTTGAGCGAAGGGATGTCTGTATGCGATCGCATTGGGAGCATGCGACCAGACTCGCGGAAAGGAATTTGGACGCCGGACCGGAAATCTCTGCTCTAACTTTGGGCCGACCGGTCGAAGTGCTGATTCTTAATTGGGGCTCGCAGGCGGTTCACATAGTCGGGCGAAGAAATATTTACGTCTTACCGAAGGGGTGCGACAGTCGGTGTACTAGTACACACGCTACGGAGTGGAATTTCGACCTCGAAACGGAATTTTGCTAAGCAAGCATCCTGTCGACTGTCTCGGAGTGTCGATTCTAAATTGTAGTCACATAAGCGATTCCGATATCAGGGCGGAAAGTTATGCCCAGTTCGTTAACTGAAGGGGTGAGAATAATCTGGTAGGGGTGAATATATCGGCGATGTTTGTGCACCCATATTTACGACCTGGGGAGGGCTTCTCGCGTCGAGATGACCACCACTTCCGATCACCGTGATAAGCCGACTCTGTGCTGTGGCCCACCATTGATTTTCGTAATCAAGGGAAACGTTACTGCTAGAGAATCTTGGAAACGGGGAGTTCGTCTGTTGGAATCGCAATTTTAAAGGACAAAACGAAGGATTTTTTAGTCAGAAACGAAGTCTTATCACCGAAGGCAATAAAGGGTGACGAGCGCCTCTGAGTGACGATTTTGAATTGGGGTCTTATAAGCGATTCCGATAACCATGCCGAAAGTTATGTCCGTTTGAGCGAAGGGATGTCCGTATGTGATCGCATTAGGAGCATGCGACGAGGCTCCCGGAGAGGAATTTGGACGCCGGACCGGAAATCTTTGAATCTGACTTTGGGCCGACCGGTCGAAGTGCTGATTCTTAATTGGGGCTCGCAGGCGGTTCACATAGTCGGGTGAAGAATTATTTGCATCTTACCGAAGGGGTGCGATAGTCGGAGTACTAGTACACACGCTCCGGGGTGGAATTTTGACCTCGGAACAAAATTTTGCTAAACAAGCGTCATGTTGACCGTCTCGAAGTCTCTATTCTGAATTGTGGTCACATAAGCGATTCCGATACCCTAGGGGAAAGTTATTTCTTGTTCTTTCACTGATGGGGTGACAATAATTCGGAAGGGGTGAATATATCGGTGATGTTCGTGCACCCATATTTACGACCCGGGGAGGGGTTCTCGAGTCAAGATGACCACCACTTCCGATCGCCTTAATAAGCCGACCCTGTGTCGCGGCCCCACCAGTGATTTATGTGATCGAGGGAAACATAATGCTAGAAAACCTTAGAAACGGGGAGTTCGTCAATTGGAATCACATTTTTTTAGTGCAAAACGAAGGATTTTTTACTCAGAAACGACGTCTTATTATTGAGCAACTATCCTTAAAAATATTTCTAAATATTTAAACATTATGTTTTTGCTATGACAAAATCTATTAATCTCTCCTAAATCAATTTATTGATTTACACTTCAATTTATGAAAATTAATATGACAATATAAAGGCACATATATATGATATTGTACAATATCTTAGCCAAAATTTATGCACGCAAATATCAACACTGTCACACTTTTGTAAAGATTTTCTCTAAGTCCACAGCGTATACTGTTTATCTTACTAACTCCGACTTTAGGTAAGTCAAAGACTCCGACTTTAAAAAAGTCGAAGTAGTGTACCAATTGATGAACAAACGGGTAGTACTCCGACTTTGGAGAAGTCGAAGTCTGGCATAACTCCGACACTTAAAAAGTCGAAGTCCTAATACCAATTGCTTATCAACTGGCCCTTACTCTGACTCTTTAACAGTCGAAGTCATACCTTACTCCGAATCTTGAAAAGTCGAAATCTTGTTGATTGCATTTTACTCCGACTCCCTAAAAGTCGAAGTCTGACATCTATCAGCATCTCACTCCGAATCCCCAAAAGTCAGAGTCTATTATCTATTGCTTGCACTCCAACTCCCTAAAAGTCGAAGTGTCACATCAATTAATGAACAAACTTATATCACTCCGACTCCCAAAAAGTTGAAGTCTGTTATCAATCAATGTCTCACTGCGACTTCTATATAGTCGAAGATCTGTATGCATCTATTGTCTTTGACTCCGACTCCTTGAAAGTCGAAGTATCATATATCAACTTCTGTGTACTTGTACTTAAATAATTTTTGTGTAATCTGTCATTCCACAGAAGCCATGAAATCTTAATCTTGATTATTTCAATGTTTTTCATTATCCCTATGGGACCCTTTACAAAATGAATGACACTTTTATGTCTTACAGAATAATATTTTTCTTGCTATTAAATTTAAATATTCTATTAAGCAGGAAAAAGTATATGCAAAATAATCATATAAAAACATCTTTGTTAAGATTTGAAATAAATATATAATGTGGTCTCTTGCTTGCTGTCAGAATTTTAGTTCTTTTTCATTTGACAATTGCAATGCAGTAAATGCGAAGGTAGGTATAAGCAGTATGGGCTATTTGTCAGAACTCACCTAGCATATCTCCTTGTTTGTCAGAACTCCCTTATTTTCAGGATACAACTGTCTGTCTATTTTTTAATGCTCTGAACATTTGTCCATCTGAGGTTCTCTATACTTTACATATATTTTTACCTCACATACCTCCAAAAGGACAAAGGTACTTGTGCTTCCTTACCTTGCAGATACTTAGCTACCTACTGAAGCTTGCTTACAGTCATTTTGATAAGCTTTTCTCATAGAGAGATGAAGCTACCTACATAGCTTGAAGACATTGGGACTCTGAGAGCTGAAGGACTGATGGTTATAACAAAAGTCTCAAAGTGTCAACATCCAAGGATCAACGGTTAGTTTCTAATGGTTAGTTTCAAACGAGAAGTTCAATCCTCTGAAGCTCATATGTAGAAGCTGAAGTTTGAACCAAAAGGCACATGCAACTCTAATCAGAAATCGCAAGCAACAAGAGTCACCACAAGCTTATCTACTGAAAAGAGAAATAGAGCTGCTACTTCCCTCGACTTCCAAGCTCTCTTGTTTTCTAGAAGTCTTTTCTTCTTAAGTGGCATTCTAAAATTGTAGATTCTCTCAGTCCATCCTCTTAGATTTAGAAAGAGTCAGAGCTCCAATTCCTACTTGTATCTCTTTCTGATTCTCTTTATTTGCTCATTCTTCTGAGCAGACACACCTATGTTATTTCTGTGTAAGAAAATCAGCAGGGGGTTTGATCCCTGTAGTGCCTCTCTTGTGAAGGGAGGACCTACTAGTATAGGTGGTCTTTGTACCCCTTGGTAAAGGGAAGACTTGCTTGGGTGCAAGTGGGTTAGTAATACCTCTCAGGTTGAGAGAAGACTGTGTTCTTGGCAGTTAGTGAAATCTCAAGTGGTTCTTGGGGACTGGACGTAGGAGTTCTACGTGGGAAGGGAAGAACTAGAATAAAATCTCTTGTGCAATTATGTGATTGTTTCCGCCAAGTTTTCACTTGTTTCACACACACCACACTAAGTACTAACAACTTTATTTAGTGTTATCTATTTTCAGATAATTTTTAAAAGTGCAAGAAGTCTTATTCACCCCCTCTAGGACATCTAAAGTGCCATCCTAATCGAATACTCATTGCCAAAGGCAATAAAAGGCGACGAGCACCTCTGAGTGTCAATTCCGAATTGGGGTCTTATAAGCAATTTCGATAACTGTGCGGAAAGTTATGGTCATTTGAGCGAAGGGGTGTCCGTATGCGATCGCATCGAGAGCCTGTGACCAGGCTCCAAGAGTGGAATTTGGGCACTGAACCGAAAATCTTTGAATCCGACCTTGTGCCGACCGGGTGGAAGTGTCGATTCAGAATTGGGGCCTCGCGGGGGGTTCCTATCGATGGGTGAAGAAATATATGTGTCATACCGAAGGGGTGCGACAATCGGTGTACTAGTACACATGCTCTGCGGTGGAATTTTGGTCTCGGAATGCAATTCCACAAAGCCAACTTCCTGTCGACCTTCTTGGAGTGCCGATTCCGAATTGTGGTCACATATACTTAGGCGGAATGTTATACCCAGTTCTTTTACTGAAGGGGTGAGAATAATCCGAAAGGAGTGAATATATCACCGATGTTCATGCACCCATATTTAAAACCTGGGGAGGGGTTCTCGCGCCTAGATGACCACAACTTTCGATCATCGTGATAGACCGACTCTGTGTTGCAGCCTCACTAGTGATTCGCGTAATCGAGGGAAACGTTACTACCAGAAAATCTTGAAAGTGGAGAGATTGTCGGCTGGAATTACGTTGTTGGAGTGCGAAATGAAGAATTTTTGGCTCAAAAATGACGTCTTATCACCGAAGGCATAAAGCGGGATGAGTGCCTCTGAGTGCCGATTCTGAATTGGCATCTTATAAGCGATTCCGATAACCGTGCGGATACTAATGGCTGTTTGAGCGAATGAGTGTTCATATGCGATCACATCGGGAGCCTGTGACCAGGCTTTCGGAGAAGAATTTGGGCGACGAACCGGAAATCTTCGAATCCAACCTTGTGTTGACTGGGTGGAAGTGTCGATTCAGAATTGGCACCTCACGGACGATTCCGATCGCCGGTCGAAGAAATATCCACGTTTTATCGAAGGGGTGTGACAATTGGTGTACTACTATACACGCTTCATGGTGGAATTTCGGCCTTGGAATGAAATTTTGCGAAACCAATGCCCTATCAACCGTCAGATAGTGTCGATTCTGAATTGTGGTCACATAAGTGATTCCGATATCCGGGCGGAAAGTTATGCCCAGTTCTTTCACTAAAGGGGTGAGAATAATTCGGAACGGGTGAATATATCGGCGATGTTCGTGCACCCATATTTACGACCTAGGGAGGGGTTCTCATGCCGAGATGACCTTAACTTCCGATCGCTGTGATAGGCTGACTCCGTGTTGTGGCCCCACCAGTGATTCGCGTAATCGAGGGAAATGTTACTGCCAAAAAACCTTAGAAACGGATAGATTGTCGACTAGAATTGCATTTTTGGATTGCAAAACGATGGATTTTTGACTCAAAAATGACTCTTATGGCCTTAGGCATAAAGGCGACGAGCGCCTCTGAGTGCCGATTACGAATTGGTGTCTTATAAGTGATTCTGATAACTGTGCTAAAAATTATGGCCGTTTGAGCGAATGGGTGTCAGTATGCGATCAAATCGAGAGCCTGCGACCAGGCTCCCGGAGAGGAATTTGGGAACCGGACCAGAAATCTTCGAATCCGACCTCGTGCCGACTGGGTTGAAGTGTCATTGGGGCCTTGAGGGCGGTTCCGATCGCCGGGCAAAGAAATATCCACATCTTACCGAAGGGGTGTGACAATCTGTGTATTAGTACACACGCTCCGTGTTGGAATTTCAGCCTCGGAACAGAATTTCACGAAATCAGCGCCCAATCAACCGTCTTAGAGTGTCAATTCCGAATTGTGGTCACATAAGCGATTCTGATACTCGGACGAAATGTTATGCCCAGTTCTTTTACTGAAGGGGTGAGAATAATCCGGAAGGGGTGAATATATCGGTGATGTTCGTACACCCATATTTACGACTTGAGGAGGTGTTCTCGCGCCGAGATGACCACAAATTCCGATTGTCGTGATAGGCTGACTCCGTGTTGCGGCCCCACCAATGATTCATGTAATCGAGGGCAATATTACTACCAGAAAATCTTGGAAACATGGAGATCGTCGGCTGGAATCGCGATTTTGGAGTACGAAATGAAGGATTTTAGACTCATAAACGACGTCTTATCGCCTTAGGTAATAAAGGGCGACGAGCGCCTCTGAGTGTTGATTCCGAATTGGGGTCTTATAAGCGATTCTCATAACTGTGTGGAAAGGTATGACCATTTGAGCGAAGGGGTGTCCGTATGCGATCGCATTGGGAGCCTGCGACCAGACTCCTAGAGAGAAATTTGGGAGCCAGACCAGAAATCTCTGAATCCGACCTTGTGCCGACTAGGTTGAAGAGGCGATTCTGAATTAGGGCCTCGCTGGCGATTCCGATCGACAAGCAAAGAAATATTTTTACCGAAGGGATGCGACAATCGGTGTACTAGTACACACGCTCCTGGGTGGAATTTCATACTCGGAACGTAATTTTGCGAAACCAGCATCCTGTCGACCTTCTCAGAGTGTCGATTCGAAATTGTGGTCACATAAGCGATTCCGATATCTAGACGGAAAGTTATGCCCTGTTATTTCACTGAAGGGTGAGAATAATCTGGAAGGGATGAATATATCGGCGATGTTAGTGCACCCATATTTACGACATGGGGAGGCGTTCTCGCACCGAGATGACTACAACTTCCGATCGCCGTGATAGGCCGACACTGGGTTGCGGCTCCACCAGTGATTCACATAATCGAGGGAAATGTTACTGCCAGAAAACCTTGAAAATGGGGAGATTTTGACTCAGAAACGACGTTTTATTGCTGAAGGCTATAAAAGGCGACGAGCGCCTTTGAGTGCCGATTCCGAATAGAAATCTTATAACCGATTCCGATAACCATGCGGAAAGTTATGGCCATTTGAACGAAAGGGTGTCCGTATGCGATCGCATTGAGAGCTTGCAACCAGACTCCCGGAGAGGAATTTAGGTGCCAGACCAGAAATCTCCGAATCCGACTTTATACCGACCGTGTCGAAGTGTCGATTCCGAATTGGGACCTCACGAGCGGTTCCGATCGTCGAACGAAGAAATATCCGTGTCTTACCGAAGCGGTGCGACAATCAGTGTACTAATACACACGATTCGCGGTGGAATTTTGACCTCGAAACGGAATTTCGCAAAATCAACACCATGTCGATCATCTCAAAGTGCCGATTCCGAATTGTGACTGTATGCCTTATACTTATAAAGCCTATCAATCATCATACTTACATATATATACCTCTCATATTAATGAGTTGTCAAAAATATCACTGATACATTAAATACTTGCGGTTATTACCCATTTCATGTTGAAAGCGCAAGTCTGCCTTCAAAGTTAGGCAACTTAAGGATATGATGAGATTATATACCGCAGGGATATTTTTAGACTTTGATAGCATATTTTTATTGTATAGAAGCAGGAGGACATAAATGCAAACTATTTAGAAATACCACAGACATTTTTGATAATTCACATATATAAAAGATATATATGTACACACATACGAGAATAGTAGTTTAGAAGGGTATACATGAAGAAAACCAATTCTTTTATCTTTACTTTAAACGTTGGGAAAAGAGAGAGGAAAGAGGAGAAGTGCCTTTTCATCGGTGGCAGTCAATCACATAAGTTTACCAATAAACTTGAATGTGTTAAAAGAAGTAATCAATTAATAACTAAATATAGATTTCCATACTAAGTTCAGGAAAAAAAAATATTCAAAGAATGTGATGATTCTTCACCATTTGTATGAAATATGGAAGAATCTCAGACCAGGCCTCTACTCATGCTACATCATCAGTATGAATGGAGCAAGACATCATAAAAACTTTTTTAAAAATGTACACGTTAATTGCAATGCCTTTCCTTTTAACCTGTTTTTCAATGGGCCATTAGAGCCAAAAAAAAAATTTTAAAAATAAAGAATCTGACAGACTCCAAAATTTCATCAGGAAGCAAAACCATGTCAGTGTTTTCCATTCGATCGGTGCCAGACAGGGATAACTTATCATGGTATACATCCACATGACCATATGCATCTGTTCCGGGAGGGCACTCCAGAGCAGCCTCAAGAACACGGTGGTGAACTCCAAGGAGTCGATGGAGTACCCTCCTTTGTGATCATGCCCTGCTATGCAAGCCTTGACACACTTGTACTTGTGAATTACGTCCAATACTTCGTCATAGTTCCACAAGAGTGTTTCTGAAAAGTCGAAGTAGTGTACCAATTGATGAACAAACGGGTAGTACTCGGACTTTGGAGAAGTCGAAGTCTGACATAACTCTGACTCTTAAAAAGTCGAAGTCATAATACCGATTGCTTATCAACTGGCCCTTACTCTGACTCTTTAACAGTCGAAGTCAGATCTTACTCCGACTCTTTAAAAGTCGAAGTCTTGTTGATTGCATTTTACTCCGACTCCCTAAAAGTCGAAGTCTGACATCTATCAGCATCTCACTCCGACTCCCTAGAAGTCGAAGTCTATTATTTATTGCTTGCACTCCAACTCCCTAAAAGTCGAAGTATGACATCAATTAATGAACAACTTATATCACTTCGACTCTCAAAATGTTGAAGTCTACTATCCATCAATGTCTCACTGCGACTTCTATATAGTCAAAGATCTATATGCATCTATTGTCTTTGACTCCGACTCCTTGAAAGTTGAAGTATCATATATCAACTTCTGTGTACTTGTACTTAAATAATTTTTGTGTAATCTGTCATTCCACATAAGCCATGAAATCATAATCTTGATTATTTCAATGTTTTTTTATTATCCCTATGGGACCCTTTACAAAATGAATGACACTTTTATATCTTACAGAATACTATTTTTCTTGCTATTAAATTTAAATATTCTATTAAGCAGGAAAAAGTATATTCAAAATAATCATATAAAAACATCTTTGTTAAGATTTGAAATAATTATATAATGTGGTCTCTTGATTGCTGTCAGAATTTCAGTTCTTTTTCATTTGACAGTTGCTATGTAATAAACGTGAGGTAGGTATAAGCAGCATGGGGTATTTGTCAGAACTCACCTGCCATATCTCCTTGTTTGTCAGAACTCCCTTATTTTCAGGATACAACTGTCTGTCTGTTTTTTAATGCTCTGAACATTTGTCCATCCGAGGTTCTCTATACTTTACATATATTTTTATCTCACCTACCTCCGAAAGGACAAAGGTACTTGTGCTTCCTTACCTTGCAGATACTTAGCTACCTACTGAAGCTTGCTTGCAATCATTTTGATAAGCTTTTTTCATAGAGAGATGAAGCTACCTACATAGCTTGAAGACATTGGGACTCTAAGAGCTGTAGATTGATGGTTATAACAGAACTCTCAAAGTGTCAACATCCAAGTTTCTAACGGTTAGTTTCAAACAGGAAGTTCAATCCTCTGAAGCTCATATATAGAAGCTGAAGTTTGAATCGGAAGGCACATGCAACTCTAATCAGAAATCGCAAGCAACAAGAGTCACCACAAGCTTATCTACTGAAAGAGAAATAGAGCTGCTACTTCCCTCAACTTCCAAGCTCTCTTGTTTTCTAGAAGTCTTTTCCTCTTAAGTGGCATTATGAAATTGTAGATTCTCTCAGTTCATCCTCTTAGATTCAGAAAGAGCCAGGGCTCCAATTCCTACTTGTATCTCTTTCTGATTATCTTTGTTTGCTCATTCTTCTGAGCAACACACCTATGTTATTTATGTGTAAGAAAATCAACAGAGGGTTTGTTCCATGTAGTGCCCCTCTTGTGAAGGGAAGACCTACAAGTATAGGTGGTTTTTGTACCCCTTGGTAAAGGAAAGACTTGCTTGGGTACAAGTGCGTTAGTAATACCTCTCAAGTTGAGAGAAGACCAAGTGTTCTTGACAGTTAGTGAAATCACAAGTGGTTCTTGGAGACTGGACGTAGGACTTCCATATGGGAAGGGACGAACTAGGATAAAATCTCTTGTGCAATTGTGTGATTGTTTCCGTCAAGTTTTCACTTGTTTCACACACACCACACTAAGTACTAACAACTCTATTTAGTGTTATCTTGTGGACCACAAAATTGAAGTTGTGATGAGCATGTCAAGTTTCGGAATTACATACACATTCTTGCTGGATGGACTGAAAACATATTTGGTTAGTGGGCTTGACTTGAAAATGAGGTACATATGTATGGAAGCATCACCCAGATCTGGCCCATTTAGCCCATTAACAAGGCACATTCACCACATTCTAGAAGGATTGGCAAATTCCTCGCCCAACGGCTTGGGGGGTAAAAGAGGAAAAACATAAAAGAAAAAGGGAGCTTTGTCCCATGCAAAAAATGGAGGCAGAGGCGAGGAAGAAGGGGAGACTGGGCTCACGCAAAAAAAAATAGAGGAGAAGAGGGAAAAAAAAGGAAAAGAAGGAGAGACAGGTCGAGGAGGAAATCCCAGAGGGAGGGGTGATCATCGTCATCCTGATCGAAGCCTCGATCAACTTCCATCTCTCCCATGGGCTTCATCAGGTCCGCCTCAAGAGTGGTCTCCAAAGTCATCAACGACTCCATCCTTTTCTGTGCTTCACCAGGCTTGCTTCCTTCATTCTTATGTCGATTTGATCTTTCATGTATTCAGTCAACTGGTGCTTCTTTAGACACCCCAAACGTGTTGCTGGATGGGGATTGAGTGTTCATTTCCAGAATATTCTTGATAACTCAACCTGAAATAGTAAAGAACAGAGGGAGGTTGACTGAGGACTGACGCACAGTATTGTGGAATGGAAATTTTAATCAAACGATTGCTCAGCAATTTGATGGAAATGTTACTTAATATGGAGGATGGATGAGTCAGGGCGAAGTACAGATGAAGTAGAGATTCGTGAGCAGAAATGGGAACAACTTTTTTTTTTTTACCACAAGCTGTTATTCAGAAATGTAAAAAATAAGAAACAAAAAAAGTGAATAGAAGCAATCTGGTCTCAACCTTGTGAGTTGAGAATGGTGAGGTGGACTTTGAAACCGAGGGAGAACAATGAAGCAAGGTTGCTAAATAAAAAGAAAGGAAGAAAATTGAATTTATGTACACAACCGGCCTGGATTTAAATTGAAACTCCTGGCAGCCACAATGAAAGATATCTCAATGTCAATTCACCAAGAAAGTTTCAGCAGCACCTGCAAAATTGACATTTCAACATCAGTTTCAAAAAAAATTGAAAGCTCATTTCCATTTCAAATTGAAGTTCCGCAATATCTCTTTTCTAGGTTGGCTCATGAAATTCTGAGTATGTAAGGTTGCCATATTTGCAAAGACGTACGTGTTTTCAGGGGCAAGAATGCTACATGTAAATCTTCTTCATGTGAATGAGTTCATCTCCTGGCGGTCACTATTCGGTTTTCTGTTTCTGTAAATCTTGTGTTTACCGAATATCTGAATGATGAGATATGCAGTTGTGGTCGCCTAATATATGTGAATGATGTGCATATGATCAGTTTTCTCTTGCTTTTGTTAAGCTTATCCCTGCAAATTATATCGTTCTCAAGTAGAATATCGGGCTCCATATTTCTCAATTAATCAATCAAGTGTTTTCTCATGCTAGGTGTGTGAGATGTAATTAACGATTTCTTTATGGATAGCGGGATAGGGTCCATTGAACTTCCAATCTTCTGATTCTATATTAGATATATATACGCGCGCATCTAAAATTTATCAAATTCAAATGAAATCATATTTAAAATGGCACGCCCACGCACTTTCTCTGTTTCTCCATTTTTAACCGCCCACATATCTATTTTCAGATAATTTTTAAAAGTGCAAGAATTCTTATTCACCCCCTCTAGGACATCTAAAGTGCCATCCCAATCCAATACTCATCGCCAAAGGCAATAAAAGGCGACGAGCGCCTCTAAGTGCCAATTCCGAATTGGGGTCTTATAAGCTATTCCGATAATCGTGAAGAAAGTTATGGCCATTTGAGCGAAGGGGTGTCCGTATGCGATCGCATCGAGAGCCTATGACTAGGCTCCTAGAGAGGAATTTAGGCATCGAATCGGAAATCTCTGAATCCGACCTTGTGCCGACCGGGTGGAAGTGTCGATTCAGAATTGGGGCCTCGCGGGGGGTTTCGATCGATGGGTGAAGAAATATCTATCATACCAAAGGGGCGACAATCAGTGTACTAGTACACACGCTCTGCGGTGGAATTTCGGCCTCAAAATGCAATTCCGCAAAGCCAACACCATGTCGACCTTCTTGGAGTGCTGATTCTGAATTGTGGTCACATATACCCAGGCAGAAAGTTATACCCAGTTCTTTCACTGAAGGGGTGAGAATAATCCAAAAGGAGTGAATATATCGTCGATGTTCATGCACCCATATGCAAAACTGGGAGGGGTTCTCGCGCCTAGATGACCACAACTTTCGATCGTCGTGATAGGCCGACTCTGTGTTGCAGCCTCACTAGTGATTCGCGTAATCGAGGGAAACGTTACTGCCAACAAACCTTGAAAATGGAGAGATCGTCGACTGGAATTACGTTGTTTGGAGTGTGAAACGAAGGATTTTCGACTAAAAAATGAAGTCTTATCGTCGAAGGCATAAAGGGCGACGAGTGCCTCTGAGTGCCGATTCCGAATTGTCATCTTATAAGCGATTCCGATAACCGTGCGGAAACTAATGGCCATTTGAGCGAATGAGTGTTCATATGCGATCACATCGGGAGCCTATGACTAGGCTCTCGGAGAAGAATTTGGGCGACGAACTGGAAATATCTGAATCTAACCTTGTGCCGACTGGGTGGAAGTGTCGATTCGGAATTGGCACCTCATAGGCGATTTCGATCGCCGGTCGAAGAAATATCCACATCTTACCGAAGGGGTGCGACAATCAGTGTACTACTATACACACTTCACGATGGAATTTCGGCCTTGGAACGAAATTTTATGAAACCAACGCCCTATCAACTGTCGATAGTGTTGATTCCGAATTGTGGTCACATATGTGATTCCGATACCCGGGCGGAAGGTTATGCCCAATTCTTTCACTGAATGGGTGAGAATAATCTGGAACGGGTGAATATATCAGCGATGTTCGTACACCCATATTTACGACCTGGGGAGGGGTTCTCACGCCGAGATGACCTTAACTTCCGATCGCTGTGATAGACTGACTCCGTGTTGTGGTCCCACCAGTGATTCGCGTATCGAGGGAAATGTTATTGCCAGAAAACCTTGAAAATTGAGAGATTGTCGATTGGATTACATTTTTGGAGTGCGAAACGAAGGATTTTTGACTCAAAAACGACTCTTATGGCCTTAGGCATAAAGGCGACGAGCGTCTCTGAGTGCCGATTACGAATTGGTGTCTTATAAGCGATTCTGATAACCGTGCTAAAAGTTATGGCCGTTTGAGCGAAGGGGTGTCCGTATGCTATCGCATCGAGAGCCTGCGACCAGGCTCCCAGAGAGAAATTTGGGAACCAGACTAGAAATCTTCGAATCCGACCTTGTATCGACTGGGTCGACGTGTCATTGGGGCCTCGCGGGCGGTTCCGATCGCCGGGCAAAGAAATATCCACATCTTACCGAAGGGTGTGACAATCTGTATATTAGTACACACGCTCTGTGTTGGAATTTCAGCCTTGGAATAGAATTCCGCAAAACCAGCGCCTATCAAACGTCTTAGAGTGTAAATTCTGAATTGTGGTCACATAAGTGATTCTAATACCCTGGCGAAATGTTATGCCCAGTTCTTTTACTGAAGGGGTGAGAATAATCCAGAAGGGTGAATATATCAGTGATATTTGTGCACCCATATTTACGACTTGAGGAGATTTTCTCGTGCCGAGATGACCTCAAATTCCGATTGTCGTGATAGGCCGACTCCGTGTTGCGGCCCCACCAATGATTCACGTAATCGAGGGCAATATTACTACCAAAATCTTAGAAACATGGAGATCGTCGGCTGGAATCGTGATTTTGGAGTACGAAATGAAGGATGTTAGACTCATAAACGACGTCTTATCGCCTTAGGCAATAAAGGAGACGAGCGCCTTTGAGTGTTGATTCTGAATCGGGATCTTATAAGCGATTCTCATAACTGTGTGGAAAGGTATGGCCATTTGAGCGAAGAGGTGTCCGTATGCGATCGCATTGGGAGCCTGCGACCAGGCTCCTGGAGAGGAATTTGGGAGCCAGACCGGAAATCTCTGAATCTGACCTTGTGCCGACTAGGTTAAGAGGCGATTCTGAATTGGGGCCTCGCTGACGATTCCGATCGACAAGCAAAGAAATATCTACGTCTTACCGAAGTGGTGCGATAATTGGTGTACTAGTACACATGCTCCTGGGTGGAATTTCAGACTCGAAACATAATTTTGCGAACCAGCGTCGTGTCGACCGTCTCAGAGTGTCGATTCCAAATTGTGGTCACATAAGCGATTCTGATATCTGGGCGGAAAGTTATGCCATGTTATTTCACTGAAGGGGTGAAAATAATTTGGAAGGGATGAATATATCGGCGATGTTCGTGCAGCCATATTTACGACCTGGGGAGGCGTTCTCACACCGAGATGACTACAACTTCCGATCGTCGTGATAGGTCGACACTGGGTCGCGGCTCCATCAGTGATTCACGTAATTGAGGGAAACATTACTGCCAGAAAACCTTGAAAACGGGGAGATTTTGACTCAGAAACGAAGTCTTATTGTTGAAGGCTATAAAGGGCGACACGCGCCTTTGAGTGCCGATTCCGAATAGGGATCTTATAACCGATTCCGATAACCATGTGGAAAGTTATGGCCGTTTGAGCGAAAGAGTGTCCGTATGCGATCGTATTGAGAGCCTACAACCAGACTCCCGAGAGGAATTTAGGTGCCGAACCGAAAATCTCCGAATCCAATCTTGAGCCGACCGTGTCGAAATGTCGATTCCGAATTGGGGCCTCACGATCGGTTCCAATCGTCGGACGAGAAATATCCATGTCTTACCGAAGCGGTGCAACAATCAATATACTAATACACACGATTCGCGTGGAATTTTGACCTCGAAACGAAATTTCGCAAAATCAACACCCTGTCGACCATCTCAAAGTACCGATTCCGAATTGTGACTGTATGCCTTATACTTATAAAACCTATCAATCATCATACTTACATATATATACCTCTCATATTAATGAGTTGTCAAAAATATCACTGATACATTAAAATACTTGCGGTTATTACACCCTTTCATGTTGAAAGCGCAAGTCTGCCTTCAAAGTTAGGCTACTTAAGGATATGATGAGATTATATACCGCAGGGATATTTTTAGACTTTGATAGCATATTTTATTGTATACAAGCAGGAGGACATAAATGCATACTATTTAGAAATACCAGAGACATTTTGATAATTCACATATATAAAAGATATATGTACGCACATACGAGAATAGTAGTTTAGAAGGGTATACATGAAGAAAACCAATTCTTTTATCTTTACTTTAAACGTTGGGAAAGAGAGAGGAAAAGTGAAGTGCCCTTTCATAGGTGGCAGTCAATCATATAAGTTTACCAATAAACTTGAATGTGTTAAAAGAAGTAATCAATTAATAACTAAATATAGATTTCCATACTCAATTGGATTTGTATGAGAATACTAAGTTCAGGAAAAAAAATATTCAAAGAATGTGATGATTCTTCACCATAGGTATGAAATATGGAAGAATCTCAGGCCAGGCCTCTACGCATGCTACATCATCAGTATGAAAGGAGCAAGACATCATAAAAACTTTTTTTAAAAATGTACATGTTAACTGCAATGCCTTTCCTTTTAACCTGTTTTCAATGGGCCATTAAAGCCAAAAAAAAATTAAAAATAAAGAATCTGACAGACTCCAAAATTTCATCAGGAAGCAAAAACCATGTCAGTGTTTTCCATTCGATCGGTGCCAGAAAGGGATAACTTATCATGGTATACATCCACATGACCATATGCATCTGTTCCGGGAGGGCACTCCAGAGCAGCCTCAAGAACACGGTGGTGAACTCCAAAGGAGTCGATGGAGTACCCACCTTTGTGATCATGCCCTGCTATGCAAGCCTTGACACACTTGTACTTGTGAATTACGTCCAATACTTCGTCATAGTTCCACAAGAGTGCTTCTGAAGTTGCGGCCCCAGGGTGTAACGGAAGATGGCAGAATATGATGACCTTCTGATCATTCTTTGTTGAATCCTGGAGGATACCATCGAGCCACTGGAGTTGTTCTTCTCCAACAGCTCCATTGAACATAAGAAACCTTCTGTCAAGGCCGAGCAATCCCTTTGGACTGTTCTTGTCAACATTTGGATTTTTCTCCTCTAGGAGCTTCCTAGCTGCCAGGGCATTCGGATGATCCCGAGGCCAACCGATGGCATGATATCATATGTGTCAAGAACAGCAATTCTATACTCAGGAGATGGTGAAAAATCATAGTATGCACGATCCTCTGCTGAGGGCATCCCAAGCAAGCGGATTAAAGTACTGCGAGGAAGGTTGTAAAGACAGTGGTTTCCAATCATGTGGTAAACAGGGCCATTAAACTTTTCAAGTTCCTTGGTGACTCTCTGCACTGACTGTAGAGACTCCTCTTTTGACAGAACCCATCAACTATGTCCCCAAAGTTAACAGCGAACTTGAGATTTTTCTGATCATTCCATTTTTTAACAGCCCTCTGCAGAAACCAGGATACTATGCCTATAATAACGGGGGACACCAAGAAATGAGTGCCCATCAGGAATATCAGCATACTGGACATCAGATATCACTCCAAAGGAGAAGAGTGGCCTCTTTCCATGAGAAGTCACTAGCCCATTATAGATGTCATTATGCATACCAGGACTCTTTCCTGCATAACCATTTGAAAACTGTAAGTTAGGAACAGGGAAAAAAAAAAATCATGTGATGCATGTGCACTGAACATAGGACACAGTAAGGTTGCTAAGTATAAAAGTACATCACTTCCTGAAGAGAGGTAAAACAAGCTTCTGTTTTCCAGAGCAACAATGCCAATGACCTTCATCCTTTTCCTTTAGAGCAATTCATGCCATGCAAATGGACTTAAAGAAACATTATGGTCTATTGGATATGGGAACCAAGACCAAACAGAACTCAGTCAATGAAAGCATACAATTTCCAGCTAAGGATCTCAAGAATTCAGAAATATACATTTCAGCCCCTTTTATGAAAAACAAATTCCAAAATGATTGAATCTTTTCCATCGAACCATAGTGTATTTCATGCTGAATTCGTTTTCCATGAAGAAAAACATTTTGGTGAGACCTTTCCGACCAGCACACATGAAAAAGGAGACAAGACAACATGAAATCAACTGAATGTGTAATAGCTCCATGAAGTATCTCACAAAAAATATGTTACAACCCAAGGCAGAAATGCGATTTTTGGGCAATTATTATCTCCCAATGTCTCGGGTAATCTATGTGAAGTTCACTTCTTGAGAAAAGGAAAGTCTGCATCAGGCAATAGCAATCAAAACCAGTGTTTCTAGACTCAATAGCTAGCCCAAGATGCAATCAGAAATCCTGCAAACGCTGAAATTAGGGCTAGAATCTACAACTGTGAAGTTCAAAGGAGGCAAGAAACCCGGCCAGACGATCAGGTAGAAAATGTAATAAGAACGGTAAAGGTGGAGGTTGGGGGTTCAAAAGAGGAAACATCCGCCAAATCCCACCTTCAAGGCCTTCCAACTGCACATGCTTTCTATTGTGACCACAGCCATTGCTGTCTCGAATCCAAGGTCGGGAAGAAACTAAGGATCCGAATCACGAAAATAAAGAGAAATGCGAAGCCTTTATGAAGCTAAAACAACATCTCCACTCGTATCACGACACAGGGCAGAGAGGGAAGTGCCGAGCTCCAGACCCAAGCCACGTTTCGATTGGAGGAACAACGATGACAGAAAATAAAAGAACCCACTTTTGAGGAACCCCACACGAGATCAAGTGAGAATTTCGGAAGAGATAGAGAGTGGACACTCACAGGCAAGAATCCAACCGCAGCCAGAGCGTGAGGAACGCGAATCCTCGTCCTTCTCCCTCGCCCTCTCTCTCTCTCTCTCTCTCTGTGAAAGCTTGCCGGAATCTGCGACGTCCCCTCCAATGGCGAGAAGCCGAGTCCAACCTCCTCCCCACCTCCGTTAATACATGGGAATGTCCTTGGATGCCGGACACGTTTCAACGATCCAGCCGTCCATATGGTTCTGGCGTGCGAAACGTGAGTACGGCACCCCTACCTCACCTGGCTACCTTTCTTCTCTATTTTAAATATTTATATATTTATATTTAATAGTTTTGTATCAAAAATGGAGAATACATTTTATCAGCTCGGTAGATTTTTTTAGGGGATTAGACTTATGCCTAGGCCTACATCCCGAAAACTATTTTAGAGACGTAAAAGACATTTCTCCATAAACTATGTCATATAATTTAATCGTTAATTAAATGATTATGGAAACAACTTATATAAGGTATAACTCTTTAACGGTCACAATAATGACGTTCAGGTGCATTTAGTGAGATATATGAATTTTTTTTGAACCATCTAAATATCAATCAAATTAGGGATAAATACTTAGAAAACCCTCTAATAAATATAATTGCATGATAATTCTTCTTAAAATTAATCCAGAGACCCAAGAAACATTTGAAACCCACTTTCACAACTTAGTTCCTATTTACCGCAACACCACCATTTGTTTTGGGACCTTAAATAACTAGACAGCAAGTAGGAAGAGGTTATTGTCTAACTCAAGGGGTCGAAATCTGATAGTGAAGTCACCGAGAGGCAAACCCAAGAGATTTGGTCCAGAGGCCTTACAGAAGAACCCATGATTATTTCATGGTGTTTTAAGTTGTTGCTAAGGATGGGTGCAATAGAGAAGGGAAGAAGTGACATGGTAGCGAAGTGGAGGAAGAATATCCGAAGAGGGGGCTATGGTCGAGGATCCAGTCCCACTACTTAGAGGGAGGGAGGTACCCAAGGGATCTAGGAATGGGGGCAAGGGCGGAGCTAACATGTATCTAGTGGGGTCCTGTGACTCCATGGATAAAAAAATTTATATTGGGGCACAAAATTTCACTATGGGTGACACCACTAAATTATATAGATGCACCATTAGAAATTCCCTGAAAAAAAATTCTGAATCCGCCACTGAATGGGGGTGGTGGGGGATGTAGAGACGTTGAGAGTGAGGTTGCACCTATTTCTCCTCCCCCCAAAAATCATGGGGGGCGTAGAGAGAGAGAGAGAGAGAGAGAGAGAGAGAGAGGTCCTAGCTCACTCTTGAGTGTAGACCCTCATTGACCAACTCTGTCTCTACCGCACCGCCAAGATCATCATTGGAAATGAGGGCCATCACGAGGTCTCCAGTGGAGAGCACCAAGAGAGAGAGAAAGAGAGAGGATGGGAGGGGAAATATGAAAAAAATTTTTTTATGAAATTTTTTTTACATATAGTGAGAGTTATTTCAGATCTTTTATACAAAAGATGTCCCACCGTAACATCTATTTGATGTTTTGCTTCACTTCTATTATGGAGATATTTCATCATATAAGAAGGGTACCATTACGGGGATATTTTCATCATATCAGAAGGGTATAAAAAAAATATGATTTTAAGATGAATTATTGCGCAATTACGTTTATAACAGGTTGATGTATGTCCCTTTGAAAGAAAGGGAAGGTGACATATTAGTGCGTTAAATCTAAAAATTTTGTTAGAGTATTTCAATTGATTTTAAAAGAGTAAGAAATTAAATATCTTAGAGAAAGCTGCACATCTTCATCAAAGACTGTAATTCCCATCTACAAGAGAGAGGGAAGGGAAAATTTAAAATTTGCACTTTTGTATTTGTCCTCCTTAAAGCATCTACACTATTCTTTCTTTTGTGCTTTTTTGGTACTTAGATGGGGAAGGTTCACCCTATATTTATGCACCAAAGCCCAAGCAATGTAAACAACACAACAACAAGTAAAAAATGGACTTAAACTGAAGTTTAAAATTGAAGTGGGAACACAAAGCAATCAAAGAATACTGAAAATATTTTGAGATGAACAATAAAAAAAACGTTTGATTTGCATGCCCATGAATGCTATGATTTGATATTAAGAGATGACAATGTTAATGCTATTCATCTTAAACTTTGCTCTCTGTAGTAGCAAGTCTTGCCCAACCTAAGGCAGAAATGTGATCTTTACCATTCTCATTCTCCGATTTTTCGATTAGGAGCTGAAAATTGTCCCTTTCTATAAGTTTATTACTGGTTTAGTTTTACGATCAGATAACTAAGAAATAGTAAAAAAAAATATATGGCAATTAGAACGACACACTACAATATTATTGTAAAAGTTATTCCTCACGAAATGGTTAATTGTTTTTTAAATAATAAAAGGATGTGGGGACCGGTCGGGCGGATATGGGCCTGGCCCAATATCACAAAACGGCCTTCTGTGTCTTCCAATTCGGGCCCGGTACGGCCGTCAAGGCAGCACCCTTCTCCAGTCTCTACCGCGGCGCCCCCGCTTCGCATCGGCATATCAGTCCCGCCGACGGGGAGGGGAGGCGGCGGCAGAGAGGATGGCAGGGAGAGGCGGCGGAGGACAGGGTGTGGAGGAGCTGCGGGAGGGGCAGTTCCCTGCGGGTGCCCCGAATTTAGTCGAGGAATGGAGACGGTCGGGTCAGGTGCGTGGAGACGGGACACGAGCTACCGTCGAGGGACATGGCGGAGAGCTATGGGCGGAGCAAGGGATGCCGGCTCGCCCTCATCGACGCGCCGTCGCCCGTAAGAAGCCCCCTCAACATGTTCAAGCCCGACCCTCTCTCCAAGTATAGCCGACCACCTCTCTCTTCTCACACACACACCGCACACATCACCCTTAGGTTTCTATATCCGTGTAAACTACTGATGTGTTGTTCTATTACTGGAGTTGCAAAAGAGTTAATTTTATGTGTTTTTAGATTCGTTTGATCTTTCTTTCAAATGGGCTTTTCATGGGTACTTGTAGGCGAAGCTAATATGCAAGCTGATGGCGGACACGATCAACAAATCTGAGGAACATATTTGGAAGCATATAACGGGGAAGAGGTTCCAGAACAAACTGAGTACGCAGATTTTTATAACCCTCGTCTCATTTCAATATTGTGGGCTCGCCATTTTTGCCTCCCTGGAATCATGAAAGTGGCAACATTGTCAATCCCCCAATCCCCCTCCTCTTTACAGTTCACCATATCATCTTGGTGGCTGTCAGGCTGTTGAAATTTTTAGAGTACATTATCCACTAACCATAGTGAAATTGTCATGCCTGGTTTAGAAAATGATGTTTCTTCCAAGATTTTTTTTTTTGGGTCTTAAAACATCAAGGAACTTGTTCTTTACAGGCATGTGTGACTCGAAAGAAGTAAACTTATATAAACCTGTAATTTTTGAATGCATGCTCAAGTTCAAATAGTTTTAATACTTGTTGAAGATGAAATTTCTTAGTTCTGTGTCTCTGACAGAACAAAAGGAAGCAGCAATGGACACAGAAACACCAGCCTCGAATGGAGTCTCAGGAAAAAATGCAAACAGAGGTAAAGTATTATAGTGCTGTTCGGTCCAGCATTCTATAGTGTGATCGTGAACCACTTTCCAAAAAAAAAAATGGTGTGATCGTGGCCAAGCTTATATCCTTGTGAAATTTATACTGGCATCAGGATGATTTTTTCACATATTATTCTCAATATAGATAAAAAGAAGGCTGGCAAGGTGGCAGCAGATGGAAATTTAAAAAAGAATGCTAACCAAGTTGACAAACCATCACGTGCGAAGAAAACAATCATCAAGAAGAACCAGGCAGAAAATATGAATGGAAATGGTTCTGTGTCAAGCAAACTCGTGACAGGGAGCAGCGGTCAGAAGAACCTGATTTCTGGGTCCCCCCAATAGGAAGCCGTTGGGATTTTGATGATGGAAAGGACCGGTGGGAAGCTTGCTCAAACTCAAGTCCTGAAAAGGATGAAGATGTTTGTGAAGGTAATGTACACAAGACCATTAAAAGTATGTGTGATTCATTAAAACCAATCAATTTCCTTCTCCCTGTAGATTCCCTCTCTCCTTTATTAGTATACATGTGGTACTGTCCACTTTTCAAAAAAAATTTCCTTCTCCCTGTGGCCTGTGGAGCTTACGACAAACTGTCTATGGTCCCATTTCTGACTCAGATACTGTGAGTACCATGGAAATTTAATAGATTTCTTGTCACCCCTTACCATTTGTATCTCTCGGATTTCTGGATTATTAAAGATTGTTGAATCACATGCTAAACAACTCTTTTTATTTATTATGTTACCAAATTATGTTGTGTTTCTCTTATGCTTATTCGGTTTATGAATAAGTTGACATTTGATGGGGTCCTTATCTTTCTTTATACTTCTATGCCTTTTTCATCATTCTTCTTGTTTATATCTCGATCTTCTCACAAAAAGGTACTCCAGGGGTCACTTTGATGTTGAACTTTTGGATTCTTGCCATTGTCATATGGTAATCTCTGGTCAAATCTCAGGCTTTCTTGCATGGAAGTTTTGACTCTATTGTCTAGTTTCTGACTGCAATTCCTTAGATGATCCAATTGTCTTGTACTGGTTGCTTTTCTTGAAAAAAAAAATGGATCCTCAATTCTTCAGTCCTTTAGAAGATGGATATTGAGGAGCCAAAAGTTTTATCTAGTACCATGTTGAATTCTTGACTTGCATTATGCATGCACTTGGTGACATCAGGTGCCTTGCTAACTGCTTGAAAACTTTTGTATTATCATCATAGTAAGTTTTCCTCCATTGATGTGAAAATAGAATATCAGGTGGTGCCATAGATTGCATGGTATCATCAAATTCAGTTTTTAAGCTACACAAGGAAATGGTGGAAATAATCGATAGCCAATCTAGAGAGATCACCTGCCACAGATAAGCAGCTTTTCTTTTTCTTTTTCTTATTCCCTGCAGCTTGCTGATTTATTCACAAAGACCCATACTAAGCAATAGCTTTTCTGGTTGACAAACTCTCGATTTTTTCGTTTTGTACCCAATGCATGTGGCAAAGGGGCAATGTTCTTGCCTCATCAAGCAAAGAGAAGTTTCAGGTAAAGGGCGGCAGGGTGTTTAGTCTACATGGTTGCTGTTTGTGAAAGCTTTTTGACCACATTACATCTATTTATGAAGCATGGCAGGAATCATTATCACCGCTTCACACAGATTTGATTGACCTAGGCAAAGCCCATATTTAGGCTTTTCAAGAAATAAGATGTCGGCACACATTGATAGGGAGAAACAAGTGGAGAAACTGGAGACTACTGAGCCATTTTTGAGATGGAATCTTTGATACATTAATTTTGTGTTGCAACTGACTCGCATGGGAGAGCTTGCTTCCATCTTTAGTATTCTAACCGGATGCAGTCTCTCTCTTCCTTGCATGCTTCCCTTTGTTCATTCATTGGTCATGTAGATGTAGGGCACATAACCATGGTACCACATTCTGAACCATAATGTAGTTCTCAAACTTTTCCAACTTATTCATTCCCATTCCTAGTTATGTGGATCCAAATTTTTCCTCATCTCTACAGCCCTGTCATGAAGATCCTACCTTAAACAGGTGAAGTACATCTCCTATTACTGCTAAGTCGTTTTTGTTTTTCATCTGATGAAACAGATGCTCAAGACGAAGCTGGCGCAAGGGATCTTTCTGCTCGGTATGTTATTGTGTTTGCGAACTTCCACCCTCAAACCAGCAAAACCACCCACAAATTTTCCATTTGCTGGTTATTCTGACTGATGCTTCTACCGTTTCATTGATTAGCAGAACGAAGCGAATGTCAATAGCTGTTGGCCCTAGCAGCTTCGCCTCAAAAAAGAAGAAGAGCAAGAAGGGTTCTGCAGACTAGGATTTGAAACCCACATGGAACCTGTTCATGTAGAAGCTACTAGTCACATCTGTTCATTGCTGAACAAGCTCATCCCCACTGATGCCTTTTGTTTTCTTCTTTCCTTTGGGATCAAAGGGGGCGGGTAAATTTGATTTTGACATTGTGTTTGTTTTGCAGTCATATTTTGTCCAACCACACCGTATTGTATCGTTCGGTTATTGTATCCTACTTAGGAAATTCCGATATCCAACATAGTTCAATATGTTAGCTGTTCATTTCTTTTTCAATATTTTTTTTATTATTAATTTTAGGTCTTGCTTCGAGCTGAACCTGACCAAACGGATGCAATATGTTAAAAGTTCATATCATCTTACAAGATTTTAATTCGATCCGATACGGCCAACCATGTTTGCAGCTGATGTCAGAGATTGTGGAGAGAGGGTTTAATCCGAGTTAGCTGTTCCTTTCTTTCTTGTTTAGACGTTTGCCTCTAAAAGTTTTGCCCTGGAATGGCCCGTTCGGGCAGCTCTTGAAGCTTTAACATGATATGCTACAATATTTTATGTCTTGAAAGAATGGAATGCGAAAATTTCAAGATCAACATGCAAAAGATCAGGCCTTTCACGTTTTAAGTTCATGATCATGAAAACACTCATCTACCGACTCAAGAACAAATGATGGGAAGAAAAAAAAAGTTTGTCGGTGGTCTATGATGATGTAAACAGGAAAAAGGAAAATTGCTAATATGCCCTTGGATTCTTTATGAATAACCACTTGCGTAGTTTAATCTATTTTTTGACCTAAATTATTTTGAAATAAAGAAAGATACTTCTGTTATCCCGAGATAACACTATCTCATCTGTTGGGGTCAGAGATTTATCCCAACGTACCCCTCGTAACTTTCTATACCCCTGATTAACTAATATTACCACTCAAAATAATTCAAATTTTAACCACATGTTTATACCCACATACATAGCGTTATAACATCTCCATTTAGAATATATTTTTGGAAGTACTGTGGTAGATTAGATAAAGGTAGGGGCGTAGGGGTTATATGTTAAGATTTTAGAGGTATAGTGTAATGCCAAAAAACATGGCAACATGGCAGCATCACATATGCACAAAACCCCAGCTAGAATTGCTGTTATTTAACTAATAATGTCAAAAGAATGCAGTAATCAGTATAATGTAATTGTTCGTGTACCAGATAGAATACTAAGTTATGAGTATACATTTCTACCATGGGTTTCATAAAAGTGCATCAGCTTACAAACTAAAGAGACAAATGAAGATGAGGAGGGAAAAGACGGAAACCAGGTGAAAATGGATGGGATTCGATTCCAGTATAAAAGATTTGAATCCCCATGGCATGTCCGAACTGAGAATGGCGTTTTCTCCTGCGGCCATTTGGCTAACGAGGTCATCAAAGTAGCAACCCAAAAGCTCGAAGATAAATACAGCTTCCGCTCATGGCGCTGGTAGGCCATTGTTGTGCCGACCAAGAATCTGATGGACAAGCTTGTCTGGGAGCTCTCCATTAGCCTGTGGGAAAAAATGGGACACAAACACATGCTCAGTAAGATGGGAAATCTATGACTGAAAACCAATATACTCTCGCGGCTAGAGGATTTATTTTTTATTTGATCTGGAACCAACATAGGAAGACTTTTACTTCAGGTGATGAACAGATGCCAACATAGGAAGACTTCTCCTTCACTTTTCCCCTTTTTTATGCATGTCTACGCGGGGAGGGAGGAGGGATGAGGGTTATAGAGGATTCAAAATGGATATGGACATTACTGCAATCAGAAATGATCACCTGTGATCACGAGGGGGGAGGTCAGGTGTGTAGTGTAAGAATAATGCTGCCTTTGAGACCGTTTGCTTGACCGTCCAAACAAAAAAAGAGAGATGGAAGGTGCAGGGATGATAAATGGACAAGGTCGGGGAAGCTGGAACCCTATTCAGTTTTGGTTATATTGATTCCTCAAATGATGAAATTCTGTTGTCTGTGGGAGATCCTGTTTGACCCTGTTGTGCCATATTTTTTTGGTCTGACCTCCCACGAGGAAGAAACGAAGAAAACGGAGGAGATAGAGAAGGGGGAGGGGAGTACCTGATGGAGCCGGCCACCCCTTCTCCTCCTCAACCGCGGCCAGCAGAAGAAAGGAAGAGGAGGTGGGGGGTCCCGGCGCAGGGTCCCTTGCCCGCTGCTGCAGCCGGGGCCCAGAGCCGCCGCCGTGGCCTCCTCCCTTCTCCGCTGCCGCTCGCGGCCTCCACCCCGCTCACCCGCGCCGCTGCTGCTCAAGGCCGCCGCCGGCCTCCCTTCGCCGCCGCTGCAGGTGGACCACCCCGCCACCGCCGCTGCTGCTCGCCCCTGCTACTCGCGCCGCCGCCGCTGCTGCTGTGCCCTAGGGGAGCCACCGCCGGAAGGAGAGAAGGAGGAGGGGGGTGCGCCGTCGCCCTCTCCCTCCCTGCTCTGTTTCGCACAGAGCCAACCCGGGAAGGGTCCGGCCGAAAGAAGGAAAGGGAGAAAAGAAAGAAGAAAAGAAATGGGGGGCTAAAACGCAAATATGCAGAGCGGAAATTGCACAAAACCCCCTAAAAAGATGAGCAGAGCTCCGTGGAGTGCGCCAGACCTTCCGCCAAGGCGTCTCTTGCCCAGGCACTATAAAAGAAGGGGGGCGCCCCAGGCTAAAGGTGGATTTTTGGAGTTGGAAAATCAGAACAAGGCTCTGGGAAAAGACTGCAAGGCGGTCTGGGAAAGGGTCTGCAAGGCAGCCCTAAAGAGTATCGTGCAAGGCACGATCCAATTTTCTCAAAGTCAAAGCAAGGTCCATTGGACTTCTTCTTGTTGGGCCAATTTTCTTATTGGGCCTGGTGCTTCTTATTGGGCCAGAATTGTACTGTCTCGCAATTAATCAAGACATTTTGTGCTTATTGGGCCAATAATTAGCGAATTAACTTGTGTGATTTATCGGGCCCATTGGGCTATTTTTAATCATCCAATAATGCGTTATATGAATTATTTCATGTAATGTCACGTTTATTTAAAACGTAGCACTACGTAATTTCCTAGTCAAAATCAACCAAATTTTCGACAAGTGTTAACAAAATATCTTCCAAATAATATTCTTTAATTTTCAATAACATAAAATCAACAAACAAGTTATGTCTCACATCAATTTTAACCCACCTTAAGTCAATTCATGTTTAAAACAATTAAATAAATGAAAATGTTAAGCTAATTCCCCTTTAAATCGATCAAATAAATAAAAAATGTAAACTTAATTCACATAATTTAAATGTAAATAAATAAATCACGAAAATGTTTAAATAAATAAAATAAATAATTCTGAAAATACCAAAAAAAATAGAAAATACATTTAAAAAATCAATAAAAAATGAAACAAATATCAAAAAATTCCAAAAAAAATAGATTGCATGTTCGCAACCATGTTCTCTTTCATGTGCAATTCCTCTCATTCAAATGTGAGTCATATTCTCTTGTTTCTAAGGGTTTGTCTGATGGTTAATCAAGGGTGTTCAGTCTTTTGCGCTGATATAATTAACACTAACTACGGTTAGTGGGGGAGGTCAAATGAACTAAGCAAGACCATGTCCTTGTAAATAAATAAAGAACCCAAATAAAATCAAACTTCAAACTTAAAATTTAAAAATTTTAAAATGTTAAAAAATAATTCTCACAAAGATGGCGACTCCACTGGGGACCTCCCTTCCCTTCATCTCTCCATCAGACAATACCCTAACAATAAGATGTACTCACATCATACTTTTTCTGTGTAGGTCTTACAATGGCGGCCCTTGCTCATACTCCGGGCGTGGTCTTCGGCCCACTTGTGGTCCAGGACCACATAAGGAACGGCTACCTCACTACGCCAACCAGGTTTGGAGCCTTTCCCCCGGTGGTGGAGTCTCCATACTTCTTGGGCGTGATACCGGCTGTGCTACCTGCTGCTAAGGCCCACGAAACAAGCAAAGCGAAGGAAGAGCCTCAAGCTCAGGAGGCTAATCTGATACAAATGTTCACAACTTATGCTATCAACTTCGCCAACACTCCAACTATTGGAAAGAACAGAAGACGCAAGTCTAGCAAGAAGCCCACGACATGTGGCATTTCAAGTTCTGGCAACACTGTCCGAGTTGGCGATCTCCGGATCCACCTGGACGGGAGTGAAACCCTAAAGATACCGGAGCGGAATGTAGCTACTGTACCAGTAAAGAACAGCTTCGGCATACTGCCCAAAGTGCGGCAAGACAAGCCAAGTTTCAAAGTGAAAGATGTGAAGAAGCAATGTATGAAAGTTGAAACCAAGAATAATCAACATGACAAATTTGGCTTCAAGAAATACAAAGCCAATGTTGAAAAGAAGGAAATATATAGCCCACCTAGTGTCAGACAGGTGTGGGTCACCAAAGAAGAAGCTCAAGAACTCAGAAGGACAAGGGCCCTAGAGTCTCTAATAGGGCGAAAGAATGCGAGAGGGGTCATGAAGCAAGACCCAGCCATGTGGCAGAATTTTAGAAGAAAAGTCCCAGAAAGACAAAGGGAGCCTTCCCAAGAATCTCGGACCAAAGAATGCACCCCCTCTGTACCGGTTGATCTACAAAAAGGATCTAAAAGGAAAGGGGTATATAAAGAAAGAAGACAAGCAAGCCCGGAGACAGGGCAAAACTTCAAGTCTGAAGAACATAAAGGGGATGACGGTATCCCCAGAAGATCAGTTTTCGAACGCCTGGGTACCACTGTACGCCCTAGGCAGAAGAAGAGAAGAACAGTACAAGTCACTGAAGAAGGCATGCAGATATACGCTTGCTATGCCTCCAACATCAACCTGCCTACAGTAGCTGATCAGGCAGAAACTTCAAATATGGAGCAGCATCCCACAGTATCTAATCGCAGAAGGGAGCAAGCTCGAGCCTGGCTTGACCAGGTAAATGTGGAGGTGGACTTAGCACACCAAAATGAAGGAGGCATGGCGGCTACCGACATGGCTACCACATCAAACTACCCTCTGGGTCAGAGTCAATCTGCTGAAAACCCTAATATCAGGGTATCCTCATCACCAAATCTAGAAATGGTAATGCAAGAAAATCGAAAGTTAAAGGCTATGTTGGAAAGCCTTATGCAACAATTGGAAATGGCAGCGCCACTGCCACCACTACAGCCTCTGCAACAGGCACAACATATATTGCAACCTCAGCAACTTCAACAAGCAAGCCAGCCAGCATTGCCTATAATGGCATCCCAGCCTGGGAACGTGCCACCAAGCACACCCCGGGCAGAATTCATGAATCCAAATTCATGCCAAGAAGAAACTCAAGAGGTGCATGTTGCAGAACAAAGGCATGATGCGCCGCAATTGAATACTACATTTGAAAGAACAATGGTCTCTCAGAGGGCCATGATTGAACAAATGGTTGAAGCAAAGATAGCTGAGCAGAATGAGGGGCCTGCCACCTATGACCTATACAGGGTACCATACCCTGTACACCATCTCTTCAAAAAGCTCCCAATAAAACACCCAAAGGTCCCTAAATTTTCAAAATTCAATGGGGATGGGTCACCTCATGAACATATAGCTCATTACATGAGCAGTATGGCAGAACTGGCAACTGAAGAGTCATACCTTTAAGGTACTTTTCAAACTCACTTACTGGGCCAGCTTTTCAATGGTATGCCCGGTTGAAGCCCGACTCAATAATTGGTTGGGAAGATATGCAAAGAAAATTCTATGAACGCTTCAGAGTGACAGAAAGAAGAGTCACTTTAGCAGAACTTATATCCTTAAAGCAAAACAAAAATGAGTCTGCTCTGGATTTCATCAAAAGATGGCGTGACATGAGCATGAGATGTGAACAACCACCGGCACATGAAGATGCGGTGAAACTATGCCAAAGAAGTCTGAAGCCAGAAATCAAGGAAAAGCTCCTAGGGGCCAATATCCGGACATTTGAACATCTCAACAGCACAGTGGCAGAGATAGAAATCTTCTTTGCCGAAAATCCCACTTCTTCATATGGAAGGGGTAAATCTCCTAAAGACGAAAACACCGGGTTACGAGAAGTAAATACCGTGGACTTTTCGGCAGCCCTGAAGAAAGCTGGGGGCAAGGGAGATACCCCCGCCTCTTCAAATTCAAAGAACGAAGAAAGGAGATCAGCCCCCACCCTAAGTGAGAGGCTCAACACTCCTTATTCATTTGCCAGGGAGCACACAAGAGAGTTGTTGGACATATGTCTCCAAGAAAATCTCATAACACTCCCAGAGCCCAAGCGCCCAGAAGAAGCAGCAATGGTGGACAAGCCCAATTATTGCCTATATCATCGCGTGCTGGGTCACGCTCTAGAAAATTGCTATCTGTTCAAAAATCGGGCGGAAGAGCTAATTCAAGCAGGAATTATTGACATGGCTGAGCACTTGGTAAATCCACCGCAGCCACACCAACAACCAAAACTCACATTCTCTGCTAATGTGATCAATGTTATGACCCAAGCTAGGTCCCAATAGGCCAAGCACAAATGGCGCAAGCTGGATGGCTAGATGAGCTGCTCAAAGTCGCTGCATATCACTCCCGAGGGAGGTAGTGGAAGGTGCTATTCAGACAACATTCCACCATAAGCAAGAAGAAGCTAGCTGGACCCTGGTGAATACAAACAAGAGGCCAGCCCTGAGAAACTCCAAAAGAAAGAACGACCTAGAAAGTCATACCTAGGTGGCGTCGCCCCACCTAAGGAAATAGCAAAAGAAACAATCCTCCAAGAATTGGCAGTCTTGAGAAGAGAAAAAAAAAATCAAAAGAAGAATGAGAAGAGGAGGAATCTACTGTTGAAATAAACAAGATAATGCCTGCAGTGGCAATAAATGAGAAATCATCTCGAACACCAATTAAGGAGGGGGCAAAGGTTTGGTACCCCTCGGAGCTGAACAACTTCCTCTAGAAAAAATGAATGAGAGCAGGAAATGGGCAACAATGCCGCAACCCTCCCTCCACCACAGCCATCCAAGGGTTCAGCAAAAATGATGCCCCCTTAACAAGGCAAACAAAGACAAAGAAATAGTGGGGGCATCTCCAAAAAGAAAAGGAAAATTCACTGTCAATAAAGAAGCAACAGCGACATGCAGTTGGAAGATCGTGAGCGAAGGCCATTACAGCCGCATAGGTCCATTGTCAGGCTTGGAACTAATGCCATCAGCCAAGTAATAGAAGCTGGCATATCACTGCCATTAAATCACATACAAACGACAATCCCTCAGGAGGTCCACACACTGGAGCCTCTGAAATTCTTTTTGGCTTACCATGCTGAGGGTCAGCCAATGATGTTCTATAAAGGGAAGCCTGTACTCAAACAGCCTTCAGATGATTTTGGCTAAAAGATGCCACTATTAAATTGAATGAAATGGTCGAAGATATGAAAGACATGCCAGAGCAAATAAAGGCTACATGTCAAAAGTAAAATATTCAAGTTCAAAGTCGAACGAAAGCCAAGCTACATCAAGCAATGTGGTACCCCTAACAATGTCAGGGGGCAACTGTCATTCCCCCGCAACGACACAAGAGGTCCAGGATGGGAGACACGGGAAGGTCCCGCAGTCTGCTATGTTGCAAATATTATCAACATAAAGCTTCCAATGATCGAAACAAGGATGGATGAGAATGATGCCCAGATGGATGAGGATCTCTCCACAAAAGAAATAAGGGTTGTTCAAAACCCCAAAGAAAATTCAAGAAAAGGCTTATCCTTCCGAGAGCAGGAGTGGAAGGTATCACCTTACATAAACTGACAAAGAGAGGAGCCCCATTCATATGGGACGACGGATGTCAGAAAGTCCTTGACAAAATCAATATTTGCTCAATCCTCCTTTGCTGGGGGCACCTATCAAGGGCAAGCCTTTAATTGCGGCCATATGTGCGTCACTGGGGGCATTACCAGCTTTAAAATGAAAAAAAAAAAAGAGAGAAGAAAGAAAAGAAAAAAAAAAGAAATGAAGAAAAAAAAAAAAAAAAAAGGGCAACGCATGGCGGAGTGCTTAACAACCCATCCAGCGCCAGAAGATTCCCCTCTAAATACAGAATTGATTGATGAGGAGGGGCTCCCTGCTCAAGAAATTTATGAAGCACAAGAAACTCAAGTTGAACATTGTCAATTATATTTTGATGGGGCTGCACGAGCTTCTCTGAAAGCTGAGGGCACATCAACAAATATGGCAGGGGCAGGAATTGTCTTCGTGACCCCAGAAAAAGGGATATTGCACTATTCATGTGCTCTTACAGAATCCCTGACAAATAATGAAGCAGAATATGAAGCCCTCATAGTTGGCTTGGAAATCGCCCTGGAAATGGGCATAAGGTGCATTGAAATGTTTGGCGATTCATTGCTGGTCGTCAGACAAATGTTGGACATTCTTGAAGTCCGAAAAGAAGAATTGAAAGCCTACTATCAGTGACAGGTTCTACCACTTCAAAATAGAACATGTCAAAAGAAGTCAAAACTCGCAGGCTGATGCATTGGCCAAGCTCACATCTGCCCTTAAACGTCCCCCCGAAGGTGAATTGGGAATTACCATAAAGAATAGAAGATTGCTTCCAAGCACCATGAATCGCCACGATGGTTTGACAACCTTTGAGGCAAATGTACTGAAAGAAAATGAAAGTCAAGAAGAAGATGATTGACGTATTCCCGTCATCAAGATCAAAAGAATGGTTGGCTACCAGACAAAAGAGGGGAGCGAGTGCAATTGCTGCGGAGAGTTGCTTCCTACAAATTGATGAATGACACATTATATAAGTTCACACCTAAAAAGGACAAGTCGGTACTGCTGAGATGCCTCTCTCCAAAAGAAGCCAAAATGGTCATGCGGGAGGTATATGCAGGATTGTGTAGAGCCCACCAATCTGGTTCAAAAAAAAAATGATGAAAATCAACATAAAAAGCAAAGGGTTCCATTGGCCAACCATGTTTGCAAATTGCGAGCGGTTTGCCCGAACCTGCCTCCAATGCCAGGCCTATGGGCCCAAGCCAAGAAAGTCTTCAACAAAACTTTATGCAAGCTCATGGTCAAGTTGGTAAATGGCCAAAAGCGCGATTGGGACGAAAAAGATGCATGAAGCTCTATGGGCCTATCGCAACGTCTACAAAACTCCTACAGGATGCTCGCCTTTTTCCCTAGTCTACGGGACCGAAGTAGTCATCCCTGTTGAAATCAAGCTCTCATCTTATAGGGTAGCTCTCCACTACGGGCTCCTTACGGACGAGGAGAGTGAAATTGAAAGGCGGCTTGAAGAGCTGTCAAATTTAGAAGAAAACGTTTGGTTGCATACCAACGACTTCAAAATTACCAAGCACGGATGTCCCGCGCTTTTGACAAAGCCAGTGAAAAAAAGAAGAGCTAAAAAAAAAAAATGAGGGGAGATCTTGTCATGGTCAAGCAAAAGGATGTCATGGCCTCCCAACCCAAAAGTAAATTCATAGCCAATTGGCTTGGCCCATGTGCGGTCGATAAAGTGTTTGAAGGTGGCGCCTACACGGTAGTCGACAAAAAAAAAAGAAAATGTGATGTTTTCGCCTCTAAATGGCAGACACATGAAACTGTACCACACTCTTGAGTGTGAGTACGTCCACACAATGCAACAGATGGAACTGACTTTGGTACACACTGAGGACATAGAAGTGATCTCGTTGCAAGATCTTCTAAATGAATGAAAAAATAGAAGAAAACAAAAAAGAAAGGAAAAGAAAAGGGGCTTAAAAACGAGGTGCCCCGGCAGACTTGATCCATTATTCTGTTGAGATGGATCAAGGGCAAAAAGGCCTAAAACCCGGCTGAGGTGAAAACCCGAAAGGGCGCTTCAGGCAAAAATGGGAAACCCTGCTGCATGAAAACCTGAAAGGGCGTGCAGGCAAAAGAAAGAAGGGGCTAATTGTGGTGAAAACCCAAAAGGGCATCACAATTGGTATATCAGAAAAAAAAAAAATGAAAAAATGAAATGAAATGAAATGATAATGAGGGTAATCTCTCGACCTTTCTTAGAACGAGATCGAGTTATCCCGCATTCCTTATAAAAGGAAAGACGCAAGAGTTGTCAATGACGAAACAACCCCTAAATTCATTCAAATGAATAATCAAATAAGAGGGCTATGACCGAGACGACGATGATTGTGTCTTTCCGCCCTTATAAGAAATGTGGGAAGTTCGAACTCTGCTCGAAGAAAGAGAGAGAGGGAGAACCCAACCAAAAAAAAAAAAAAAGAAGATACTCACTTCAAAAAAAAAGAGAGAAAGTCAAATCCTGAGCTTCTTTGGCTAACAAGCCGTCAAGGCCAGTCAAAAAGCTCAAAATCCAGACCTCTTGGCTAACAAGCCGTCCAGGCCAGTCAAGGGTTGAAATCTATGTCTTTTGGCTAACAAGTCGTCAAGACCAGTCAAAAGTCAAATCCCGAGCTTCTTTGGCTAACAAGCCGTCAAGGCCAGTCAAAAAGCTCAAAATCCAGACCTCTTGGCTAACAAGCCGTCAAGGCCAGTCAAATGTCGAAATCCATGTCTTTGGCTAACAAGTCGTCAAGACCAGTCAAAAGTCAAATCCCGAGTTTCTTTGGCTAACAAGCCGTCAAGGCCAGTCAAAAAGCTCAAAATCCAGACCTTTGGCTAACAAGTCGTCAAGACCAGTCAAAAGTCAAATCCCGAGTTTCTTTGGCTAACAAGCCGTCAAGGCCAGTCAAAAAGCTCAAAATCCAGACCTTTTGGCTAACAAGTCGTCAAGACCAGTCAGAAGTCAAATCCCGAGTTTCTTTGGCTAACAAGCCGTCAAGGCCAGTCAAAAAGCTCAAAATTCAGACCTCTTGGCTAACAAGCCGTCCAGGCCAGTCAAAGGTCGAAATCCGTGTCTTTTGGCTAACAAGTCGTCAAGACCAGTCAAAAGTCAAATCCCGAGCTTCTTTGGCTAACAAGCCGTCAAGGCCAGTCAAAAAGCTCAAAATTCAGACCTCTTGGCTAACAAGCCGTCCAGGCCAGTCAAAGGTCGAAATCCATGTCTTTTGGCTAACAAGTCGTCAAGACCAGTCAAAAGTCAAATCCCGAGCTTCTTTGGCTAACAAGCCGTCAAGGCCAGTCAAAAAGCTCAAAATTCAGACCTCTTGGCTAACAAGCCGTCCAGGCCAGTCAAAGGTCGAAATCCATGTCTTTTGGCTAACAAGTCGTCAAGACCAGTCAAAAGTCAAATCCCGAGCTTCTTTGGCTAACAAGCCGTCAAGGCCAGTCAAAAAGCTCAAAATTCAGATCTCTTGGCTAACAAGCCGTCCAGGCCAGTCAAAGGTCGAAATCCATGTCTTTTGGCTAACAAGTCGTCAAGACCAGTCAAAAGTCAAATCCCGAGCTTCTTTGGCTAACAAGCCGTCAAGGCCAGTCAAAAAACTCAAAATCCAGACCTCTTGGTTAACAAGCCGTCCAGGCCAGTCAAAGGTTGAAATCCATGTCTTTTGGCTAACAAGTCGTCAAGACCAGTCAAAAGTCAAATCCCGAGCCCCAGAGGAGCCTCAATCCTCTAAAGCACATTTACGGCTCTCAGGGAAGCCTCTAATTCCCTACCATTCATAAACTCAAATTCTCAACCCACGGCTCTCAGGGAAGCCTTTAATTCCCTACAGTACATAAATCCAAGCTCTAAATCCATGGCTCTTGGGGAAGCCTTAAAACCCCTATTATCAATAAAGATCACAAGTTGATGGTGAAACTCAGAAGCACAATGTATACAGCAAATAAAAGTCTTGGTCCCAAGACAGGCCCTTGGGATAGCCAAAAAAAAAGGGGAGAAGTCAAAATGGCTGAAATGTATTGGCAGAATCAATGAAATGGATCCACTGAAGGGCGACATGTGCTAAAATACAACTGGAAAGATTCACACGAGACAGTCGTCCTATGTTTCACTCTCGGACGTCAGTCTCGTGGGGGGCATTTGTTGTGCCATATTTTTTTGGTCTGACCTCCCACGAGGAAGAAACGAAGAAAACGGAGGAGATAGAGAAGGGGGAGGGGAGTACCTGATGGAGCCGGCCACCCCTTCTCCTCCTCAACCGCGGCCAGCAGAAGAAAGGAAGAGGAGGTGGGGGGTCCCGGCGCAGGGTCCCTTGCCCGCTGCTGCAGCCGGGGCCCAGAGCCGCCGCCGTGGCCTCCTCCCTTCTCCGCTGCCGCTCGCGGCCTCCACCCCGCTCACCCGCGCCGCTGCTGCTCAAGGCCGCCGCCGGCCTCCCTTCGCCGCCGCTGCAGGTGGACCACCCCGCCACCGCCGCTGCTGCTCGCCCCTGCTACTCGCGCCGCCGCCGCTGCTGCTGTGCCCTAGGGGAGCCACCGCCGGAAGGAGAGAAGGAGGAGGGGGGTGCGCCGTCGCCCTCTCCCTCCCTGCTCTGTTTCGCACAGAGCCAACCCGGGAAGGGTCCGGCCGAAAGAAGGAAAGGGAGAAAAGAAAGAAGAAAAGAAATGGGGGGCTAAAACGCAAATATGCAGAGCGGAAATTGCACAAAACCCCCTAAAAAGATGAGCAGAGCTCCGTGGAGTGCGCCAGACCTTCCGCCAAGGCGTCTCTTGCCCAGGCACTATAAAAGAAGGGGGGCGCCCCAGGCTAAAGGTGGATTTTTGGAGTTGGAAAATCAGAGCAAGGCTCTGGGAAAAGACTGCAAGGCGGTCTGGGAAAGGGTCTGCAAGGCAGCCCTAAAGAGTATCGTGCAAGGCACGATCCAATTTTCTCAAAGTCAAAGCAAGGTCCATTGGACTTCTTCTTGTTGGGCCAATTTTCTTATTGGGCCTGGTGCTTCTTATTGGGCCAGAATTGTACTGTCTCGCAATTAATCAAGACATTTTGTGCTTATGGGCCAATAATTAGCGAATTAACTTGTGTGATTTATCGGGCCCATTGGGCTATTTTTAATCATCCAATAATGCGTTATATGAATTATTTCATGTAATGTCACGTTTATTTAAAACGTAGCACTACGTAATTTCCTAGTCAAAATCAACCAAATTTTCGACAAGTGTTAACAAAATATCTTCCAAATAATATTCTTTAATTTTCAATAACATAAAATCAACAAACAAGTTATGTCTCACATCAATTTTAACCCACCTTAAGTCAATTCATGTTTAAAACAATAAATAAATGAAAATGTTAAGCTAATTCCCCTTTAAATCGATCAAATAAATAAAAAATGTAAACTTAATTCACATAATTTAAATGTAAATAAATAAATCACGAAAATGTTTAAATAAATAAAATAAATAATTCTGAAAATACCAAAAAAAATAGAAAATACATTTAAAAAATCAATAAAAATGAAACAAATATCAAAAAATTCCAAAAAAAATAGATTGCATGTTCGCAACCATGTTCTCTTTCATGTGCAATTCCTCTCATTCAAATGTGAGTCATATTCTCTTGTTTCTAAGGGTTTGTCTGATGGTTAATCAAGGGTGTTCAGTCTTTTGCGCTGATATAATTAACACTAACTACGGTTAGTGGGGGAGGTCAAATGAACTAAGCAAGACCATGTCCTTGTAAATAAATAAAGAACCCAAATAAAATCAAACTTCAAACTTAAAATTTAAAAATTTTAAAATGTTAAAAAATAATTCTCACAACCCCATGTTCGGATAAGTTCTGCTGTGCTGGAGCAACTTGCATCTAACTCGCATGATGGCTTAAATATGTACCTCTAAACAGAAATTCTTCAGAAAGATGTTTTTTTTTTTCTTGGGGGTTTGGGGGGAGGGGGGGGGGGGGGGGGGGGGGTGGCGGCGCAGGTAGTGGATCCTCTAAGAAAACTAACCTGGAAGTGTCTCATATGCAATATTGGCTCACATCCAACCTCAGCAACAGATCTTCCTAGGGGCGTTTTTGAGTTGAATCGTTTGCTTTGTATGACCAAAGAGAGCCTTCTCTGTCGGGAAGCTGGTGGGCAACTTTTAATAATGAGCTGAGAGAATTCATCTGAACACACGTGAGAGTACAGTTAGATAAAGTGCATGTCTTGTTTTGCCTGGTAGGGGATAAAGCAAGTTCCTTTAGAAATGAAGTGCTCAAATATTCTATGCATGAAGTGGATGCTGCAACAGTCAACAATACAAACTTGTCTTCATTTGTACACAAAGATTAACAAAATATGAAGACTGAATAGACAAAAGCATCAGTACACTATTGAGTTGTTCTGGTAGGTTTTATCTGAAGACAGAGAATAGAGATTGAAACATATGAGCATGAAAGAATCCTTAAGTTCTCAGGCAATGGATGGATATGGCAAACTGAGAGAGGGATGCCAATGTGCGACACCCCTTTGAGTGTGGCATGCCACACCCCCCACCTGCCATCTGATTTTCTGAAGATTGGACACTGAACTTGAGTTCAGTGCTCCCGACCTCTGAATACCACCCCCTTTGCAGAGCTAACAACAATGTTACTGCATTCACAATGTGCAACTTTCTGAATCAAAAGAAAAGGAATCCAATTCAAGTAACTATATGGACAATACTACTTTGGCTGGCAGTCTGGCAGTGACATTCCTAATCAGATTAGATGAAAAAGATGAGAAATGCTGCAGTACTGCACTGTTTGTCACACTTTCCCCACTATTCGATCTGAAATTGCAAGGTGGGAAAGATTAACTTAATTCCATTGCTCCTAAGCTTTAGTCCACACCCTTTTCCGGCTGTTTGATTTGAAATTGGATGATGGGAAAATAGTAACTTTAGTGCTCCTGAGAAGCGAGAGTGGAAAAAGTGTGGTATGAAGTGCAGCACCATAGCATTCCTCCAAACAGATACATAATGAAAACAAGCACCACAAACAGGAAAATTCTTACCTTCATATATGGACAGGAAGCACAACCACCGTGGATAGAACATCCTTCACCAGTTGACACCCCAGGAATGACACTAAGCTTAGCAAGTTCATGGGCTTCAGAAGAGTTCTGCTGTTTGGTTGTGTTAACTGATGTCTTTGATACTGAATCAGATGAGACCGGGAACACAATCTCAACTTTGATCTTTCTAGAAGCAGACTCATTGGAAAGCAGCAATTTACGAACAGCTGCAACAATAGAGGTTACCATTCCTGATTCTGTTCCTAACACAAACTGAAGGTGATCATCAAGGCCTCTGTCCAATGCTTCTTGCACTCGCTGCTTAATAAAATCTAATATATTCTGAGTAGAACCAACAACTCCCATTCCTCTTCTTTTTGCCTCCATTGCCAAGGAAAACATTTCTCCTGGGACTTCAAAATGGGCCGTCAAGAAAGCATCACAATACAGTCCTCTTATCCTTTCCACAACTTCCTGTCCAAAGAGGTGATGCACAATACAAGTGCCATCCTGACAGACAGAAAAAAGACAGGAAAAGGGCCACATCAATCAGAACTCTTGCAGTAGGAATATTGTCATTAATCTCATAAGAAAAAGGCTAACAACAATACACATGCATGACGAAATACAGATCTTATGGAAAAGAATATTACAAAGAAAACATCAACCGTCCAATAAAAAGAGTAGAAAATCAATGTATTATCTTTGAAGGTGGAGCAACTGAGCAAGAATCTGGAATTCATAGATCCTTGGCTAACTTTAATGAAATTATTTTAGTGCATGATTATTTACAAACTTTTCTTGAAAAAGAAGAACACTAATGGTCCAACAAAAGAATAGAAAACACATATTTAAAGGCTCGTCCAACAAAAGCATAGAAAGCACATATTTAAAGGTCGGTAATGGATAGGCAATGTGATTATCGGATAAAGAATATGGTAAAAATGTTAAGCAATTACATTACATCAGAAAAATGAAGACTTCAAAACTCTCATTACAGAGAATTACTATTAAAAAAAGCTGAAAAGGAAATAAATATACTTTCCATAAACGGTGCTGTGTGAAACATGTTCTACTCTACATAGGGAATGAGAAACTTACTTGGAAATAGTGCAACCGTGGCAATAATGATCTTATGGAGTTCCTATCATGTTTTGCATGCATGTGCTTTATCTCTTCATCTGACATGTTAGCCATCTGGCTAAACAACTCAGCAATGTTTGCACCCATGTATGAATCAGGGCCATACCAGACATTTAAATCGGGAACTTGTGCAAAACCCTGACAGCATACAGTTAAGAGAGTTCATACAAGAAATCTCTGAGTTGCGGTAATTAAATATTTTCAGGGACAAACAAATAGCACAGTCCAGAAAATGATAAAGCTGATAATTTTCAAAGGAAAGTTAAAAATAAATAAGCACTTCTCATATAGTCTGACCTGTAATATGGTCTGTATGACATTGGAGGAAGTACAGGTGATTGTTGGAACAAGTTCATGACCCTGAGCCTTAGTCTCCAGTGAAGTATTTATATAAATTACATGCAAAGAAGGATCCAACCTTGAAGCTGTTTCAAGAAAAGTCAGATAGGCCGGACTAGCTGCAGCATCTGCCAATGAGCAACCAATCTGATCACTCGACATCCTGTATACATCAACCTACATAAACATCCCATTATTAGCAACTGAAATAGATAAAAAGCCTAAGGGAGAGGCATTCTTTTGCCGAAATAATATGGAGTGATCTCAATTGCCAAAGTCTTATGAAAATTTTAAGGATCATTCCTTTCAGGGCCTTGTATCGCAGAAAAAATTCCAATTTTGAAATTTCATCCATCACTCAGATATGGAAATGTGCTGACATCCAAACATGTCAGAGAAATAGATGTTTAGTAATTATTGCATGGCATGCTGAACAGGCCATTGATCCACATGATTAATTTGCAGGTGGTGGGAGCTTTGCTTTCCATCCTACATCACTATAATACAGATGCAAATTTGAAATGCATACATATAAACAAACAAGTGTCACTGATATCACACAAATTTTCTGGATAAAACAGAGAATAAGGCAGGATGGATCCTTGAAAGAAGCAACAGAGGCAGGTGTAAAGAACCTTCTCAAATGCAGCTTGATCGAGTATGGAGCGAACATTCTCTGACATGAAATCCACACCGAGAACTGTTATATATTGGCATCCAGCTTCTGCCATCTTCACAGCCTTATCTGCCATTACCAATGAATCAGATATATGAATGTGGGGCCACAGCTTCTGTGCAGCTGTAAGGACTCCTTGGACCTCTGGGTCCATGTAAAAGTGTGCCACAACACCAATTTTTTTCTCCTTCAGCACATTCACAAGTTCTTCAACCTTTAGTGCATCAGGTGATAGATACTTTACCTGCAATAACACTATGATAAGTAAATTGGAATATAAGTTATAAGAACATAAAATGAAAGGACTTCAAAATCAACATGCAAAAAAAAACTGTTCTTTTTTTCTTGGAAGGAAGATCAGTACACTCTTATAGGGTTTTTTTTTTTTTTGGGCATGCCAGAAATGTAAGACATGTACGCTGAAAGGGCAAAGCCGCAAAGATTATACGTTTTGCCCATGAACATGGTGATTAAATATTCTGTAGATTGCTTGCTACATAATCCAGCAGCAACAGATAAGAGCTTATTCAGACAATTGTTGAAACTGGATCCATGGTATTCGTAACAGAGGCCCAAGCAAAGCTGGATCAATGGGAATGTGACATATAAGTATACCAAATTGTTTCTCATTATTCATTTATACTGTGCTTATAGTCGCCTTTCCGAGTCAGTATTACTCTTCTTCCATCAACATACACTGCCTACTAAGTACACCAAGGACCCATACAAGAATTTTCAGGGGCAGTCACAATCTCCACTCAAGGCAAGTCCTATTTTCGCTTTAGTCAGCAAAAGTGTATCTTAGCGCCTCCAAAGTTCAAACGTTTCCGCCCATGGAAGCGGAGGGCTTTCTTTTCTTTTTTTTCCCGTGGAAGTAGAATGTAGGGCATTCGTCGATTTTTTTAATTTCCAGCGGCAGAGACAAATATATTTTATCCTTGCAATAATTTCAATTACAACTTAAGCGCTCACGCATCGCAATCCATATCATCCCAAGTTATTCACCAACACTGTCTTGTGTTGGTATGCGGGACAAATACATACAAACAAACTTTGATAACTATAATAGTGAAAAGACAGAGTCTATCCGATAACAGCTTTTTCTTCAATCTTCATCAGTCGACAAGGCAAACGGTGAGGAGCTCACCTGAGCTTCGGCGTAGCTTCCCTTTGGCTCGAACCCGTCCAATCCGATCACCAAGGACGGAAATGGATCCACCGGCGGCCGCCCATCCCCTTGGGCGAGCAGCGCCTTGGTCCGCTTCTGCATGCTTACCAGCACGTTGTGCCAGGTGTTCACCCTCGACGGCGCCTTCCCACCTGCCGCCCCTCCCACCACGTTCAGCTCCGCCAGATCCTCCGTCTGCATCTCCAAAACCTCCTCCGGCGCCGCCCCGTCGAGCGCCCACACCAGGCAGGCGCAGAACCCCCGCGTAATCTCCGAGTCGCTGTCCGCCGCGAACCGCATCTGGCCGGCACCGTCCATGGCGGCCGCGAGCCACACCTGCGCGGTGCACCCCATGACGCGGTTCCCCGGCGTGCGGTCGGCTTCGGGCAGTGGCGGCAGCTGGGCGGCGTACTCGAGCAGCCGCTTCACGCGGTCGATCGGCTCCGGCAGGGCGCGGAACTCATCCGCCAGTTGCCGCAGCCGCAGCCTGGGAACGCTCTCGTCGCCGCCGGGGCGTCCAACCGAGGGGGACACCACAGAGGCTGCCTCCTTAGCGACGGCGGAACAGGACAGGCGGGGATCATCCTGTCCGGCGGCGGTGGGACTCTGGCGCCCGTGGAGGCATCTGACGTCGGGGACGCAGAGCCTCCTCCACCGCCTCCCGCTCCATCCGGCGGCGGGGGGCGATCTAATCCGGCAGATCCGGAGGCGGGAGCGGGCGGCATGGCTGCGGCCGAGGCCGAGGAGGCCGGCGGTGGCCCCCCCGCCGTCCACCGCTGCGGCTACAGACATAGCAGGCCTTCTCCCCTCCCTCTCGCTCTTGCTCCTTCGGGTTCTTCGCTTGTCTTCTTCTTCTTCTTCTGTTTGTGTGCGAGTGCTGCCGCTCCGGGCGGGCGGGGAAGAACAGAGGAGGCAGCAGCGATGGGAAGAGAAGGGGCACAAAGGAAGAGACGAGGGGGCGGAGGGGCCTATTTATAGGTAATTAGAGGTTAAATAATAATAAAAAGGTGTCGGAGTGGCCTCGGCGGCAAATTTTATTATTTATTTAAAAAACAGAAGAAAAAAAATATATATTATATATTAATAAAGTTAGTTCCCATCTTTTAGTTCAAAAATACTTTTTTAAGTGATAGTGCGATTGTGGCTGCAAGAACTAAAAAAATGAAAAATATCTAGTATTATCTGTTCTTATAAAGGATGTAGATTTTATTGTCAATATAATAGTGGAACTCTCCGCTCATAAAAGCAGATGGAAGTGCTCGATCTATTATTAAATATTTTTCTATTATGATCGTGGTTGAAATTTATTATTATATTAGATATCAAAATATTTAATTTTAATTTTATATTTATATCATAATCTGCCTCCCCGACGTCAGATGCCTCCACGGCGACAGAGCCCCGCCGCCGCCGGACAGGATGATCCCCGCCTCTCCTGTTCCGCCGTAGCTAAGGAGGCAGCCTCTGTGGTGTGCCCCTTGGCTGGCTGCCCCCTGGCGGCGACGAGATCATCCCCAGGCTGCGGCAGCCCGGGGACGAGTTCCGCGCCCTGCCGTAGTCGATCGACCGCGTGAAGCGGCTGCTCGTGTGCACCGCCCAGCAGCCGCCGCCGCCGCCCAAAGGCGACCGCACGCCGGGGAACCGCGCCATGGGGTGCATGCATGCACCGCGCAGATGTGGCTCGCGGCGGCCGTGGGCGGCGCCGTCCGGATGCGGTTCGCGGCGGACAGCGACTCGGAGATCGCGCGGGGGTTCTGCGCCTACCTGGTGTTGGCGCTCGACGGGGCAGCAGCCGGAGGTGGTGATGGAGATGCGGGACGGAGCACCTGGCGGAGCTGAACCTGGGGGGAGGGGGCCGGCGGCGGGTGGGAGGGCGCCGTCGACGAGGGTGAGAACCTGGCGCAACGTGCTGGTAAGCGTGCAGAAGCGGACCAAGGCGGTGGTCGCCCAAGGGGATGGGCGGCCGCCGGTGGAGCCAACACAAGACAGTGTTGGTGAATAACTTGGGATGACATGGGATTGCGATGCGAGAGATAAAACATATTTTTAGGGAATTAAAAAAATCAACAAATACCTTACATTTTATTTTTATGGAAAAAAAAAAGAAAAATAATTACACATATTGAGTGCATTAAATTAGTCACATTCATTAAAGTTATGAAACTTATCTTAGAAAGTTTTTAATATCTTCTCCACCACAATTTTTTTAAACCTTTCAATTCAAGTGTCATAATCCTAATAACAGTCTTAAAAGATGTGATTTACTTAGAGCATATCAAATATTTCTCGGAAAAGAAAGTCCTCCGCTTCCATAGGCAGAAAAATTTGGACAGGGCAGGCGCTAGTATATATTTTTGCTGACTAAAGCGAAAATAGGATTTGCCTTGGGCGGAGATTGCGTAGGGATGTCACTTATTCAGCCCAACCCAAGTCTAATTTTTTAGCCTCACTGAGTTAACTCAAAATTAACTCAGAGTTAACTCAAAATTAACTCAAAATGAATTTTGGCAACCAAAAAAAGTTAACTTGGTTAGGTTTGAGTTAACTCAACTTTTTCTAACCCACTCACACCCCAGAACAGAGTTAACTCAACTTTTTCTAATCCACTCACAAAGCAGAAATTGAGTTAACCTTGGATAACTTTAGCCATGGGTTGGAGTTAACTCAAACTCCAACCCAGTACCAAAGTGAGGCTTAAAAGTTGGCTCAGGCTTAGTTTAGACTCGGGAAAAGGTCTGGTCTAGGTGGCTCGACTCGAAAATATAAAAAAATATTTTATATATGTATATATATATATTTAATATATTTATAAAAATAATATATATTTACTTATATTTATATTAACATTTAATTCATAAAAAATATTTTTAGTAGATTTGTTATAAAAAATAATATAATTCACTTTCTAAATATAAATTTTATATTTAATAAAAATTATATTATATTTATAAATTTTAAGTCGGATCTCACAAAACTTAAGTCCAACCCTTTTCTTTTTTTAAGTCTAACCAAGCTGGGCTAAAAAATTTAAACATACTTATTTTTTCGATCCAAAGTCAAGTTAAAATCAGGCTGACTTTCGAATCTCTGGGTCGGCCCGATCTAATTGACATTACTAAGATTGTGATTGCCCTTGAAAATTCTTTAACAAAATAGAGGAGGGGAGATATTAAAAAGTCTATTTTCATATAACACAACTCCACACTTTTTTTTTCCTCTTTTGACTAAAGAACACAACTCCTCACCGCTTCCCTCGGAAGATGAGCATCGCTGCGCATGGAACGACGTGCGCCCGGTGGCACAAACTTTGCCCTCCGCTCCGAGTGTCCCGTATGTACCGGATGCTACCGATTTGCACGGATGTGCGGTGCCCCATTGGTCGGAGAGAAAAGATAAGAGGCCCCCGCAGACGTCAGCAAGCGTCAGTGGGAGCAATAGGAGGATTCCGATGGACCCACTTTCGGATGTCGCGGGCGAGGCTAGATAACGGTATCGTACTTTTACCTACAGTGCTTGTGCCGTAGTTATCCGGACCAATGGAAACGTGCCACGGTACTCGCTTATTAGTTTGGTTTGATTGTGTTGGGAGTGGGCGTACCCCGCTGACCGACTCAGAAGGCAACAAGACAAAATAGGACGGCGTGTGGGATTAGGACATAAGACTTTTGCATTTTGCAAGCTCTCCATATCACCACATGCCGACGAGAAAAGAGACCCACCGTAGTCGTTATTAAACAAAGATCAATTATAATCTCAATATGAGAGAGAGAGAGAGAGAGAGAGATCTTCCTATTGGTTCAATAGAGATTGCTAGTGATTATGATGACATCAGTCTGATCAGTCCATGTTTTTTATTTTGAGCAAAGCTAATTGCACCTTAAGAAGCACATCTTCGCCCTCTCTAAGTATATGTCGAAAAGTTAATTGATCTCCGTCGCGCGGTTTACTTCGCTATGTTATACCATTTTTTGTGAGTTTTGAAATTTAATTTTTTTATTTTAATGCTTCAATTTACTTTTTTGTCATCTCGATTCACTGCACTTCGAAAAAAGTGCAACTCTATCATATCCAAATATATTTTGAAAAGTTTATTGATTCATCCGACATGACCCACTGCACCACTTTCTTTGTTGAGTTTTGAAATTTAACTTTTTATTTTACAGTCTAAATTACTCTTTTGACATCTAAACTCGATTTATTACATCACGTCATGTCAGAAATGGTGTCAAAAGATAAATTTGGGAACTAAATTAAAAGTTTGATGTCAAAATAAAATATTATATTCTAAAATTTAAAAAAAAATGATACAATACGGTGTAGTGAGTCGTACGAGGTGGAATAATAAATTTCTTGAAGTGCACTTAGACGTGATAGAGTTGCACTTCTCAAATTACATAAAACTTTTCTCTTTTATTTTCTTTTCAAAAAGTAGTTATTTAACAAAGATTGATTATATCATCTGAGTAATCTTCTTATCGATTCAGTAGAGATTACAAATAACGGTATGATCATAATGTGGTGATGGGTCGAAGCCACGGCCTTTTATCATCTTTTTAGAAGTAAGAAAAAAAAAATAAGTTTGTAAGATTAGAGATCTTTCGACATGAAGATGCATAAAATCTCAATATCTCTCTCCCAAAGTCGGAGTTCTGTCATGTGCCTTAGAAATGACTTCTTGAGATAAGAGATATATATCTTACTTATAAATACACACTTATTTTTACTGACTTTTATTATTTCAATGTGAGATTAAACTATATATCTATATAGTTTTCCTCCCTCCTTTTTTTCAAGTAAATATAAAAGTGTTTGAATCTTGTTAAGACGAGATATTTGGATAAGATACATGACTTCTCGTTCAATTTCTTCCAGACGACGTCATTGAAGATAGTATGAAGATTTAATATGCTCCTCCTAAGAAATATTATCCCCCCTTATTAAGATTTTGTCATTTTCTTTAGAAAAGATCCTTATAAGTGAAGAAATATGTGTGTTATTTATAAATAAACATTTATTTTCACTATTCCGAGCGTGAGGCTAAACTATACCTCGGCAGGGTACTACATATCTGTTATCGCATCCAATTTTTCTTTCTCACAAGTAGTCATCTGGTCCGTGGATTCTTTCACATGTAAAGACACGGCCAGTAGGAAAAGTACTGTACAAAATCTGTCATTCCCTTTACCACTCCCATTTGTGTTTTCAAGATTTAAATTGGATGATATTATTATTATCAAAGATTTAAATATTTGCTAGAAATGTCCAAACTCACCCAAGGAAGAAAGTTCATGGAGGAGACGCAAAGGGCCGGAGAGCCCCACAAGGCTCACCTTCCCTCGCCCACAAAGGTTGACACCATATGTTAGGTGGAGGAGATGAAAGGGGTACGATGATCAAGTGTCGCAAGCACTTTCTATTGCTTCAATGACGAGACCCAAATGGTGGGTCTTTTGAATCCAATGTGGGAATGGCGGATTTTATATCACAGCTGGTCATGCTATATATAATATTAGAGACCTTCTATTAATCTACGACATGATTCACTATAAATAATTTTTTTTTTATTTTTAAATATATGACGCAACCAAATTTTATTTTGCAAGTTCGTATTTTATCCTGAGAGTTTATTCATCCAAATGGAGGTCAACTAAACTTATATAGCACGGTACGTATGTTGCTGTCAAAAGTTTGATTTGACTTTGACACAACAGTTCTGCCAACCTTATTTCTATCGATCATGTTTGTATGTATATATATTTGCATGTGTAGGTTGATAATTGGCATATGAGAAAAGATTTATCCTACTTTCATATTGCTTTTTAAGTACAATGTGATTAGGTAACAAGTCATGTGACATCTAATAATTAGATGACTATTTTATCACTCCTCATAAGAGGGTGTCACATAGATTTTTGCCTAATCACATTGCACTTAAAATATAATGTACAAGTGCAATAAATCTTTCTCTTGGCATATATGTGAAACCTTTTCCAAGTGCCAAAGGTCTATTATTATTGATATATATAATCTTTTGAGAGGGGAGGCCCCCCACCTTGTGGTGGTGAGATGCAATGGTGGGAGGGGAAGTCTCAATCTCCAACCTACTCCACACTTTCCAAATCTCTCCATCTTCCTCCCGCCACCTCTCTTTCTTGGGCTGATTAGGGTTAGTGCTCAAATCTGAACCACTTTCTTTGGACCAGCTTCTCTGTTTACTCACATATATAAGAGAGGGGTTATTTTTTGCAATTAGAGTTTTTTTAGAAATTAAGACAGTACTCATCATATTGTTAATGGAAGATAGAATCTTATGTATAATAACACTCATCATATTACAGATTAATTGCCACACAATTTGCAAGTACTAATAGGGTTTCAAGACAGTATAACGTACTCTTCCACACTTAAAAAAGAAAGGTTGTGGAAGAGGACGACTCCCTTTCTTCTGCTCACACACGCTTATCAGCAGGATAGGTTAGACTTTTTTTTTTAACTCTTATCTAGTTTGATAATAGGATTATTGGAGTAAAGTTATTTGAGAAGAAAGGGGGATATGATATACGGATTTGATATGGGACTTGCATGGGATTTTCTTCTTTTTTTTTGACTTGCATGGGATAAAACGAGGTTTAATTTGTCTTTCCTAAGACCACTAAACCTATTCATGTGAAAAATTTCCTATCCCTATCCGTATTAGGATAGACCGGAGATAGAATGAAGATATCGTCAAAATTTTGAGAATATCTTGAGGATATCTTCATTCTATTCTCGATCCATCTCGATACCAAATATGGTTAGACTATGCTTGATATTTAGATAGTCTTTAAAATTTTAGAGATATCTTCACTCTATCTCCGGTCTATCTAAATATCAACATAATATCAATTTCTTCTTCTTTTAATTTCTACTGTCTGTCGATAACTACAGCTACTGCAGTGTTTTGTATCCAAATTAAAGTTATGAGCTAGACCTTCGTGAATCACTGGTAAAGAATTTATAGGGCTATTTCTGAATAATAATTTATACAGGATATCCTATATATCTCTGGCCACAAATTTAACTAATCCCACTTTAACATCCTTTTTCTCTATCCCCTCTACCTAAAGCTATCTAATTATCTCTTTTTTCTATTGGTGGGATAGAGTTATCACATTTTATTCATATAGTTATCCATAGATAACCTATACAGCCCATCCAAAATAAAATAACTTTTAACCCCGAATTTATCCCCTGTTAAAGTGGCCTATATATACGTTTAGGTTTAGATATCATTATTGTGGTTCTTATTGGGTCTATAGGCTAAAGTCGCGAGAGGCGGTTTATGACGAGTCTTGTGCGTGGACCCAAAACGCGTACTTGATCGCAAAACTTTTGAAATTTACCCATAAATTGGAAGTAAAATTATCTTTTATTTTGGACGAATCAAAACAATATCTCCATAAAAAGGCTTATAAAAATTAAGAAGAATTATCGATCAATTTTTATTTTTTAGAGATTTATTTTTAAGTCCTTGATAATTATGTAAGTCCTTTACAAAATTATATATTATATATTTATCTCCGTAATTATAAATATATAAGCTAAGGATTTAAAAATAAATCTTAAAAAAATTATTCGATAATTCTCCTAAAATTTATGGTAGTTCAAAAACTAAAATTACCATAAACCGCTTGTCAAAAAAAATTACGTACCATAAACCGCTTCGTTTCTTAACGGTCATGCCAAGCCTGCTGCCACCTGCTGTTGCTGCTGCTGCTGTTACACTAGGATCCTTGCTAGGAGCCTAGGCCCGACCGGTTAAAAATGTAAACGAGTTTAATTTTTCGGTCCAAGTCTGGTTAAATCGAGTCGGGTTTTTAAGTCTTTGACCCGACACGATTTAATTGATATTTTAGTCGAACCGATTCATCTCATTTTTAATATTTAAATAATAATATTATAATAATTTATGTATAAAAAATATGATCGGATCAAACGACCCTCTCCTTCGACTATCTCAACTTCTCTTCTAACCCCCTCACATCACCTTCTAAGAGAGCACATTTACTAACTATGTCAATGGATCAGATCTATCCCCGAGCCTAAGCCGGGTCGGATGGTCCATTGACATCCCTAAATTTAACCAGTTATATTCTTAAAATATTATTATAATGATTAAATATAAATTATATACATAAATTAATTATAAATATATATTTTAAACTTTATTATCATTTTAAATATATAAATACTAATAAAATTATACATAATAATTATTATTATAATAAGAAGACAGAATCGCATCGGAAGAGGAAGAAGAAGAAAAGAGGGAGTGGGAGAGGGAAAGGCTTAAAAAAATCAAAAGTAAATCGGTGTTGCAGAGACCGATTTCATTGTTTTTTTTTTTTTGAATCAAATGGAAATTGGTCATGTATTGACCGATTTTGCATGGAAAAGAAAAACGCATGAGAAAGGCAAATCGGTCAATGCCGATTTGGTAATTTTAATATTTTATTATTATTTTTGGTACGATCCCACCTACGTGTACGTTGGCCCGCCGTTGACAGTAAAAAAATGTACTACTTTACGAATTAAATTTTAAATCTACTATTTAACTAATAAATTTTTTAAACTCTTATTTTTAAAGAAAACCCTAGTATAAGAAGTACTGTAGCTACTCTGTGTGTATGTGATGTGCTGTGCAGAACTGAGGGTGCAGGGCGAAGTGGGACGGCGGCGGCGTCCAGATCTCCAGGAGGTTCTACGTGCTGTTCCCCCGCCCCACCGAGTGCTCTGAGTCCACCCTGTGGAAGGTGGGCAACGACGGGTGGTACGTCACCACCGGCGGGAGCGCGTCCCGAGCCGACCCCCACCACAGCAGGTTCTCCATCGTTGAAGCCGGCGAGTACGCCTACGTGATCCAGCACTGCCCCTGCTGGTTCTGCCGCTTGCCGTGCTTCGACGTCGCCGTCCAGTATATGACCGATCACAGGTACCTCGGCGTCAACCTTTCTGAACACTCAATGAAAGTGATGTTCGAGAAGGTGGAGGAGGACTAGTACTCCTCCACGGCCAACATCTTCTGCCGGCGGGAGACCGTGGGGTGGATGAAGAAGAATAATAGACGTGTTTAAATTCTTGTGCTCCTCCATCGATCCCCTCAAGAAAAGAGGTGGTGATCACTTGCAGTAGTAGCATGGTTTGACGTATCGCCGATTCGGGGCGAATCGGATCCGCCTTGATGCGATCCGATTCGCCTAGAATCGAGGCGAATCGGGTCCGATTCGTATGATTATTATACATATATATATATATATGATATTTATGTATGTGTGTCAGGCAGGGTTGAGGAGTCAGGATCCTCTTCAGGCAGGGTTGTCAGGATCCTCTTATTTACCTGAATATCATTTAAGTAAATGTTATAATTTGTTATTTCATTTACTTAAAATATTACATGTAAATAAGTAAGTATCTCCCATTTGAATCCAATAAAAATATCAAAAAAATCATATCTCTTACCAATAAAAAGTCAACTCTCCCACTGAAGAAAAAAATCGCGATTTCGATGATTTTAGCGAAATGCTAACTTTTAATCTCTCATAATTGGTCTATCTAAAAATTTGATAATTCAAATAAACCATATGGAACACTAAAAATTCAAAATCCGATAAAAAAAGTCAAACGTGCATGTGACTTCTCCAAAGGAGCTACTCTCCTACTGACAACACTTAGTCTGCTCGATGCATCTTAAGATTTGGTCAAACTTAAGCTATCATCACCTAAACTCATGAGATTTTTCACTTTCTAATTGTGAGAAACTAGAAAGTGACAATTCTCATGAGTTTGAATGATGATAGTTTAGGTTTGACCAAATCTTAAGAGGTCTCAAACAGACTGAGTACTGTCAGTAGGAGAGCGGTTCCCTTGGAGAAGTCACATGCACATTTGACTTTTTTTACCAGACTTTGAATTTTTAGTGTTCCATATGATTTATTTGAATTATCAAATTTTTAGATAGACCAAATTATGAGAGATTAAAAAGTTAACATTTCGCTAAAATCATCGAAATCGCGATTTTCTTCTTCAGTGAGAGAATTGACTTTTTATTGATAAGAGATATGATTTTTTTGATATTTTTATTGAATTCAAATGAGGGTACTTCCTTATTTATATGTAATATCTTAAGTAAATGAAACAACAAATTATAACATTTACTTAAATAATATTCAGATAAATAAGAAGATCCTAACAACCCTGCCTGAAGAGGATCCTGACTCCTCACAACCCTGCCTGACACACATACATATATATATATATAATAATCATGCGAATCGGACCCGATTCGCCTCGATTCTGAGCGAATCAGGGATCGCATCGTGGCGGATCGGGGAATCGGATCGGATCGCATCGGATCCATTCGATTCGCGGCTGGGCGGTGGATCCATGCGGATCACAACTCGGCCCGCCCCTGATCCGCTCCGATTCGGGGGAATCGGGCCGATTCGCCCCACCATGACAAACCATGAGTAGTAGTAGTGCAATATTATCATGTGTTTATCGTATAATAAGCACGCAACGGCCGGGCCAGGTTGGCTGCACATGCACCGCAGTGGGTATATAGCTAGCTTAATTTGCCTACCCGCAGGAAGCTGCATGCATGCATCTTACATGTGTTTGCCGTCTGATTCTTTACAACCATCCATCTTTGAGAGATGTACCCTTTCCCGTACTCTTTGCCATGAATAAAATGATAGGTTAGCTTTCCCTTCACCTTGGTTTAATTTGTGCAACAAATTAAGTGGTTCGACTTCAATTAATGATCCGCACCATCTTTTCCCTCAATAAAAGGAAGCCCAAACCAAGGCAAGATTATAAACGATTTGCTTGAAGACAAATTGTTAAGGGCGACCACTGACTAAACGCCCCACTCATTCTCTTCAAGGGGAAATAGTACATGCACTGGGAACTACTTGCCACATGAGAAATACAACCACCGCGAATTCAAGCACACAGAAAGCAGTGGTCATAATTACGTTGTTAGGATCGGCAGAAATCCTGCCGCGAGAAAATTGTGGCAAGCCCTCATCTCAATCCACACCCACCACCCCCCTCTTCCCCACAAGGTCACAATCGTTTATCAAAAATAATAAACACCACCAACCTGGCTCCGGGTATTCTGATGGGCGGCGAGGACGCAGGCTTAAGCTGTACAAAGCCGCTTGTCTACATTTCACCACCCGACCCAGCAAACCCCGGAGGAGACTCGAGAAGGGCAAAGAGAAAGGGTTGATATGAGGTTTAGTTGTTGTGCACCTCAAATGATAGGGGGGATTAATATTATCTTGTCATCTCCTGTGGTGATCCCTCGTGAAGAAAGAGTGCCTAAGCGCCTCACGGGCAGTGAGCCTCTGGGAGGGGTCGTATCTAAGAAGACCTTGCAAAAGATCTATGAGATCCCCCGCCGAGTGATCCACGTGTTGCATCACAAGGTTCTGCATTAAAAGATGACAGAGCGGTTGGGAACAGAGGTAACTTCGGACAATATACGATCAGAAAGGGCACATTTATAATTACTTGAAGTCGAAGCAACTTAAGAACAGCCCTGATGCTCTCCCGTGAGGTTGCACCCTCCGGCCAGTCCAGCCGACCTCTTCTAATGTACTTCTCTGAATGTCGACTGCGATCAGCAAGTACATACAATCCAAAGCAGCAGCACCCCCGTCAAAACCACGTTAGTTTACAAGAAGAGTATCCAAAACATAGACGACACCATCGCAAGTATATATTGAAGAAGGTTACTCACTCTGCTTTCTTGAGCATGTGCTGGGGCAAAGGGCCCAAGACCCTTTCCATCATGGCCAGGTGTTCCAAGTTCTCATGGGTCTGAAACAACGCCTCACCCTGTACATGGCATAAGCAGTTTGCCGCCGTCTAGCGAGCATTTTCACAAGCATCGATATGCATAAAATTAAGTTACGCGCATGTATTGAGGACTTACAGAACAAAGCTCCACCAGTATGCAACCGATACTCCATATATCACAGGGATAGCTCCACCCAAGCCCTACACAGCCAATAAAGACCGTTAGAACGATGCATCCACGACCGTCGGATACCTCTAAAGATCAACTGGATCACTAACTGTCGAGGTTAATTTACCAAGAATGACTTCAGGTGCGCGGTAGTGCCGAGTGGACACAATGTAACTGTGATCTTGTTGTTCGTATGTGGTGCTCCCAAAGTCGATGACCTTGATAGCACTAGACTTGGGTAACCTCTTGAAGTCCTTTGGTGATCGGGATGATGCCTGTCGAGACCAATAGGAACACATGATCAGAAAAAGAAGCGAAGGACACTAACAGCTTATTAATTCACAAAGACATAAGGCACAAAATACCTTGTAGTCTGGCACCTTGACATATTCCGAGGAAACAAGTAATATATTCTCCGGCTTTAAATCGGTGTGAATGAGCCGCAAATCATGCATAACTGCAAAGAGAAACAAATGAATATAACATGTAGAAAACGATTCTAGTAGTCCAGTGAATCTAGGTAAAGATAAATGTGAAACACCAACACTTAGACTACGGCAGGTATCTCTACAGCTAAATGTGCCTATATAACAATGTGCCCAAGACCAGAGATGTATGGAGAACGAATGAAGAGAGAATAAGTAAATGGATATGATTTACTAGGAATTGAGATAAAAAAGAAATTCGTAAGCACTGTCTACACACATGCTACACATTCCAACAGTTGGCGGCCAAGCTCCCGGACAAGATCAACAGGAAAGGAGCGATAATTGTTTTTCCGTAGAAAATCATATAAGCTTGGTCCAAGCTTCTCAAAGACCTGTTAAAACCATTTAAATCCATGGACAAGTTTTAACCCCCCAGGTATTATGAAGATTGGGGAAAACAAGTTATCACAAACCAGCCATATACTTACAATACAGATATGGTTACGATAGTCAAACCAGTTCCGTATTTGCACACAACTGCAAAAATACACCAGCTTATATACCATTCGTACACCTAATGCCTATAAAGTAAAACAAAGGATAACCGCAGCTAAAAAATATCCAGGCCTACTTACCGGCTATTTTTATCATGCCTAGTCAACTGCTGAAGCACATCAATCTCGATCATTGCAGCTTCCCGATATTTCTTGATACCACGGACAATTTTTATTGCTACCATCTCTTTCTTCTCCCTATCCCAACATTCAAGAACTTGGCCAAATGTTCCTGGACAATTTTATATGACCATTGGTTAGGGAATGTGTTTTCGACCTTTGCAAAGATAATAAAGAAAACAAAAAAGTAACCTTACAAATAATGGGAAACTAGTAGCTGTAAACAAAATATATAGTGAGAAGCAGAAAATAGCCTAGTGATATCATAACAGGTACTATCAAAAAAGAATGAGAAGACTAACCTTCTCCCATCTTGCTGTAGATTTTATCTGCAAGCAAAAGCAAACAAAGACGACAATCCATCAGATAACAGACCTAACACAGAAATATAACACTAAACAACCTAAAAAAAAAATCCTCTTCCATCGTGCTTGAAAGGAGGAAAAATCTCCTTCAGCAATTATTTTTTTCCTAACATACAGGCTAGCCATAAAATACCCTGAAACAGGCATGTCCACCCCGCCATCCGGCAGGACATGCTATGACTTTATACAAGCATAAAGTTTGTTAAACCACTGCCATGAGTGTCAACCATGACTTGGATCCAATGCACCATAAGGCACATAAAAAGACGTACCAGCAAGTACCAGGCCTATTATAATCACTAGTCGCAGAATCAGCAGTTTCTTGACATGAAGTACTATACCAAGGAGAGTACATAACCAGTAATGTTACTTAACTCATAAACCACGACCTACTTGACTGTTTACCAGTCCAGGCAGATGATAACAGAAAAAAAAGAATCACACGTAAATAAGATTTTGACAATGGTGATCAAGTGTAATTACAGCGAGAAGTTAAATTCTCTCCAAGCGCAAACATGTAATGTCCATCTTTGTCATCCTCTCGCCAAGGGGAGAACCATTTCGAGCCACTCCCTTCACATATAGAGAAGAGCAAGTATGGTCTGAAGATGCCCTTGAAGACACAAAGCTTGTCACATCTCCCACTTCTTGACCACATGACAATCCTAGCTGAGCCTACACACAGCCATCCATTTAATTTTTCCCACTTAACAAACATAATCATCCTTGATCATCTCCATTCACAACGCAACGCATGACAATAAGGCAGTTATCAGAACCAACAAACATAATAAACAGAATATTAAGGCAAACGATTGGAGCGTGCAGCTGACATGTATCAAAATAAACAAGTACGGAACAGTTCACACAAAAACATATCATTTTAACCACTCATCGCAACTTGAATAACTTAAGCGATGGATAATCGTGAAAGAAGAGTGGAGACTATCTGCTGTTCAGTAGTCCTTAGACTCCTTACAACACGTTCCAGATGTCCAACAACCTCTGCCCACATAAAAGGAGATAAACGTTCGTGATGAATAACGCTTGACATAGAAGAATTCGCATATGAAAATTTTAAATCAAAAGTATACTCCGCCAGAAAAATTCACCAATTAAACAATAAAACCCAATCTTTGTATTACAAAGTTAACATATGGACACGCTGAAATTCCATGTCATATCTAAAATAGAATCAGATCAAGTAAAAACAAAACTTGAGATCGTCGTGTGTATGTGTGTATTCGAACATCCAAAATAACACAGAAATTAAAATCTTTCTGATCCAGATTCCAGAGACAACAAAAACACGTAAAATTTTTCAGAAGAGGAATGATACAAAACAAAAAGCAAAGGGCATACCTGATCTAACCTGTAAATCTAATGAAACAACACAGATCTACCAGATTAGGGCCAAAGGCAGATAAAGTAACAAATAGAAAGAAAAATGACGAAATCAAAAAGCGACAGAAAAAGAGCAGTACCGGCTGGACATCCCAGGCCAAACGGGGGCGCTTCCTGGGATGGCGATCCATGTGGCTGTGCGGGAACTCCGTCAGGCACTCCATCTCCATAACACCTTCAGATCTGCGCGATCCCGCAGCGAAATCCCCCAGATCGCGTGAGGAAGCCGAAGAGATCGAGATCCGAAGCCGAGATCTGAAGGAGAGATCGGAAGCGATCGACGGGAGGAACGAAACCCTAACCAGACAAGAACCAGGCGCGCGTTATCTGTAAGCGTGAGCGATTCTACGACGAAACGTCTCCCTTTTATCGTCGGGGAGGGGTGGCTAACCCTTGACCACCTCGTGAGGTGGTAGTTTATTCCAACCAGGGTTAGTATTCCAAACCCGGGTTAGGTCCGGCCTGTTGCCAGGTGGGCGATGACCTAACCAGACCCGGGGGGAGCTCTATCTTTTCTTCTCCACCGTTGGATCTTCCAAGGGGACACCGCCGCGATCCGTGTGATCGCTGGCCTATGACAGCACGTGAGAGGGGCGTTGGGAAATCACATAATCACATATAAGGTTTTAGGTTTGTTTTAAAGGAGGATGCTCTTTATTTAAAAAAACATAGATGAAGGTGGTATTTTATTATTAAACTCATTTAACAACATTTGATTTCTATCAAGTGACAAAAAAAAGTAGAATGTGATTAACAAACTGAGATCTTAGTACTTTTCATGAATGTTGGCAGGAACCTTATTCAAACGCAATTACCAAAAAAATTAAAAAAACTATATCTTCACTTAACCCAAAAAAAAATACTCAACAAGATGTTGCATATGGAAACATTTCAATCTAGATGAACTACAAAATATTTCATTTTTTAAGTTGAAGGGTAGCGATTCAAGACTTTTTTTAAAAAATTCTAAATATGTTTAACCACTAATTTTACTGGATTATACATCTGACTTCTCTTCTTCATGTCATGAGATGGCTGCTCTCTATTACTATCACATCTATTTGCATAAAACCAACTTTAAATTAGACTTAGTCTATCAAAGTCCATCAATACAGATAGAAAGATTGATGCCAGAGAAACAATAAGCTCCAAATGAAACATCTCCCCTGCAAGGAACATCGACACAATTTTGGAACACCTCTGAGCAGGGTGGCTCTGTTAACAAGGCCAAAATGTTCTCCATTGAAGAAAGATGTTTCTAAATAGGCAACAAACATTGATGTAGAATACTACATAACATTCGAGAAAGATGGAGATGCACGCAGGAAAGAGAGAAAAAAAATGGTGAAAAAGTTGATACCACAGCATGAAAATTGATCTAGACAAAGAAAACTTCACAAAATTACATGTTAGTCAGGCCAACAAAAACCCTGTGAACAGTCCGAGAAACACCGGACCTTGTTACTGTTAAAGCTTGACTACTTCAGATGCTGCCTGTGAGAGTTCCTCCCTGGAGTCCAATGACAAATAAAGTTGAGGCAAATAAGTGCATGTTTTTGTACGCACAAGTGGAAAGAGAAAAAAACTGATAAACCTAAGTTGGTGAAAAGATTCTGTAAAAAATTAAATAAATCGAACATCAACTGCAAGAGAGGTGAATTTAGCGAGGGCATATGGTCCTAGTGTCTCTGTCTTTATCACATTTTTGTTTAAATAGAAACACCTCATATAGTGTTAAGATCCTCACCAATTAGTATTATACCACTTGTTGTGAGATGTTTATAACAATTTTCACATGAATATAATAACATTATGGGGAATGGATCTAGGAAACCTACTTTCATTTTTAGCTCTGAATAATGAGATCTCATAGGCAGCAATCCCCTGCCAGTGCAAATCACAGGTCCGTTTAAGTGGCAATACAGTTGTGGCATTGTAGATCTTAATTCGAACGCAGCTCTTGAATCAGAGGACCAAGTTTTTGTGCTCCAAGAAATAAAGCGTCTGCAAGGATAACAAGTCCAACCTGCACAGAAAAAGTTACAAGATCATTTTTCTCTGAGTTGTACTCATCTGAATTTTAAAATCTTGAGCTGAAAGGTACCAAACGAGCAGTGAATATGAATCGGTAACCCCATCCTTCCCTGGCAGCGACAATACGCTGTTGATCTGTCCAACTACAAACAGCAAGGAGACAGACAGAAAATAAAAAATAAAAAATAATAATTGATTAAGATACTAAACTTATATATAGTTAATCAATTAAAAAGTTAAACCACAGTAAGAGTAATTATTTTAAAGGTAATCCAACAAATAGAAAGGAATGTATTTTCTTGACGGAGCCACAAGAAAGCAAAATATAAGCTTAAAACAAAGTGTATACTGCATAGCAACAATTAGCACAAAATGCTGCGCAATTACCCAAGAAACTCAGATACACCACCAATACCAGCAAGCTTAAAAGGTTGAGGACCTTCACGTTGCAAATCCTGTCATGATAAGGAAAGATCAAATATGTTGCAATTGCTCCTTTTCAAGAATCAACATTGATGACAATTCGATAGTTGAAAAAGTAGAGAAATTTTTCCTGCACACGACAGGAACAGGGATCAAATCCCCCCCCCTCTTCCATGGTACTGACCACCACCCCACCTCCTACGGGGGGGCCGAGAGGATCCCTGTTCACATGACAGGCAGGCGGTGACACATGCGGGTGGGGTCCATAAGTGTCACATCAATGCAGGCCTCACCCCCATGTGCCTAGGGCAGGCGCCTGCACCCAGTGTGTACAGAAAGTCATCCTCGAAAAAGTATGCCCACTTAGGAAATCACATTACCTCCTCTTCGGCGGCCTCCAGGCCCCCTTGGACCCAAAAGAGGTTCCGATAGCCAGCATTATAGAGTTGTTCACAAGCAGCAAGCGACCTGTATAAAAAAAAGTACAATCATTCAAATAAGAAAGCAGCTTGAAGAAAAATGCCCGTAGGGAAAAAAAATACTGCTAAACAGAGTCAGCATTCAGAAATGGATTCTGAAACTACACATGATCAACATGAAAAACTATTGCACCAGGATCAGACATAAATGGTAGCTAGGATTTAGTGCAGATCCCAAGATTTGACAAGAAAGAATAAGTTGTTAGCTTGATGTCACCCTTCAAATTTTACTTAGGTGACATTCAATAACTGGATATTCGGGCTTGTAAAAAGCAGTCAGACAGTGGGATGTTTGAGTTTATTCCCAACCAAACACTTCTGAAACTAATCTTTAGTAGTAAACAGCCAGCCATTCTCAGTGGAAGAAGTAAACCACTTGCTAAACCAACTAATTGAATCATCTGTTGTAACCGAAGCAGGGTGGTGAATTGACCCGGTTGAGTAATCAACTGAGTTAAACCTAAAACCACTACAGAATTAAAGAAACTAGAAAATTGTGTTAAAGGCTTAAAAATGAAAAATTGTTTCATGCCAGGTGGAGTGAGCTTCAACAGTAAGGCAAGCAGTTCTCAATAAGATGTTCTCATCATCAATAATATTGACAATATGGACATCAAAAATGGTTTAATACCAGGTGGAATGAGCTTCAACAGTGAGGCAAGCAGTTCTCAATAAGATGTTCTCATCATCAATAATATTGGCAATATGGACATCAACAAGCAAAAAGGGCCAGGACTACTGGAAATACAACTACACTGCTGGGAAAAGTCACCAAAGGTTGAGCAAAAAAACAACCCCAAAATGAGGCCCAAAAAACTCTCAAACAAAGCTTTATATGACAAAATATATTGCATCAATGAGAGCAGCATGCTGAAAACCTTAGAAGTGGACAGAGTAAATTGCATGTCAAAAAAAGTAGCTGGACATGCTTGACAGCAAAGCAACTCTATGAATCTTGTAAATGAAGTGTCAAATCAGTAAATGAAAGTAAACCAACGTGATAGGAAACTGAAATCTGGTATATTCTAGAAGGACGCTGGTATCAGTCATATAGATGATGACATCAGAAATGCCGCCAAGGCATTGTGCAACTCACATTAGAGTTCTAGTTGGGTGAAAACTGTGCTTGAACTAGCTGGAAAATTAGGGTCACACAATTGTTTTCTTTTTGTTGCTTTTTTTTTAAGGGGCAGGGTGGGGTGGGGGGGGGGGGGAATGGATGGTAAAAAGAGGTCCATGCCACTGAACAGAGAAACTAAATTGGCCTTCAACTGCTTCAGGTGAACCAGTGGGAGCCAATAGCAACAGGCCATAACTTCCTCCAGCTTAAGTTGGATCTGTTTGGGAAATGGCTTCAGGGGATTGAAGGCCCACCAAATGCCAGTCAGGTCCATTTTCCTCAAGTCACAACTCACAAGAAGCTGCTCAAATGTTTGATTACAGAGTAACTCACCAATGGATTCGAACACTGCTGGAAATTCAATCTGACAATGGCAATGACAGCAGAAAAGGAGCAATCAGCATGGCAGTCTCCAGCAATATCATAAACAAGATGGGAAGGCAAAGATCTCCAGTACACAGTGATGCTGGTGGCATCCGTTACAATATGATGACAGCAAGAAAAGTGGTCTCAGCAAACCCAGGATCCAGTTGCAGCAAAAGTAACAGAAGCTATTAGGCATTGTTGTAGCAACAATCTCAGCCATTGCAAACTACAATGATGCCTGACATGCAGATGGTGAAAAGGTTGCTGAAAGCTCTCAAGCTGTTGTCAACGTATCAATAATTCAAAAGATGAAAAGCAAGGTTGATAGTGAAGGAAAAAGCTTAACCTAAAAAATTTTGACACTCCAGTGAAAATTACAGTAGCTGTAGCAGTGCCCATAAGAAGACTACCTTGACACCTCAATCAGCATAGAAAAGCACAAGGAAATAGTCAAACACAGAAGGATAAGAAGGAAAGGACAACACGGGAAGAGTTTCAAATGTGGACCAGGGAATTTGATGTTCTACGGAAAGTTGGAAACTCAGCAGAGGAGAGTGGTCAGCGATTTCTCTGCTTGCTGAAGCAAAGGGGAGAAGAACAGAGTAACAGAAGCGCCAACAGCCAGAAGAAGAAAGATGCAGTTGGGGTAGAAAGCAAGGAGAGGAATATCAAAAATATGGAAGTCATCAAAGCGTATGCTAATAAAAGATTTCTAAATATTTATAAAGATGAAAATCACTAGAACAAGACCGAAAGACTAGTACAGTGGACCAGAATGCATGCATGAAACAGAAAGTTTCAACAGTAACTAACAAGAGAAGTAAAGCAAATGAGCCCTCGTAATTTGCTCATAAGAGTAAGAATCTCAAGTGATCACCTGAGTCCCTTTTGGCAAACAACAATTAGGTCAGTATCTTTTGGAAATTTGTTCTCAACATTTGGGATAAAATTGCTGCATAAAGTTGAGCAAATATGCAAGTCAGCAAAAGTATACATAACCAGGAGTTCTCTAAGGGTGCATCTTGTCTTCGCATACCTGCCATAGACCAATGTAGGAACACCGCTCCACCATCCCCCTAAAGAACAAAAGGGATAGTCTTAAGAAAGCTGATAAGACAATTTAAGGGAAAATACAGAAAAACACTATCTGAAAAGGCTTCAGTAGAGCAATAAAGATATAGCAGTTTGATTTTAGGTGTCTAATTCCCTGCATTTTTGTTCTTATGAATGCTGCATGCCTGAATTGCTTTACTGACTGATTGAGATGGTGACTCCCAAACACTGGATCCTTTACTTGGGTCTGTATGCCTTGTAAGCTTTAGCTCTTTAAATGGGTTTTGTGAATATTCATAAAAGTAAACAAAGGAAGGAAACTAAGAAGTTATTGTGTCATCGCTAACAAAAAGGTGAAAGAAAGGGTATTCTACAGACTTTCTTAAACAGCCTGCAGTCTGTGTAAAAGACTTGAAACATCATTATCATATTTTCATAAAGAAAACTCCATCTTATTCCGACTCATGCATTACCCATTACAAAATTTGTGAACTTCCGGGATATAGTTCCAAAGTTAAGTTTATCGTCGACCTCAAAAATTGGAATCCAAGTGGAGCCTTTGACCCATGCCTGCCAAAGCAAAAACATGTAACAAACGCAGAGATAATAAGTAGCATTTAAGATATACATAGAGAAGGAAAAGGCACCTAAATGGAAAAAACTGACCTTCTGTCGCTCTACTGATGGACGAACATCTAGAAGGGTTTTGTCAGAGAGTTGAATCGCATAACCAGCTTCCCTTGGCGTGAGGGCCTTAATTTTCTGATCTCTAATCTGTAAACGACCAAGAAAAATTAAGAAGGGGAAAGAAAAGTAAACAGCATGTAAAGACACCAAAAAGAAAAGAAAAACTTCAAATAGTTAACATATATTTCAGTATTACGGATGTCCCACTAAAATTCATGTACCAGAAAAGAGCTAACAAAAAATGTCTTGCCCATCAATCTCTGTTCAACACTGAGAATCCAGATCCTATAAATTACATGAATGAAATTGTACAATGACCTATACATCTGGCGTCAGCCTCACTGGATCCAAAAACTACCTTCCGTGTCGTAGGAGATAATAATGCAATACTACAACTTATAGAACTTTGAGCAATACTTGCTGCACCGCTTAGGGTGCAAGAAGCATGACTTGGATTTCGCCGTTTAATGGGCGAGCGTCACCTAGTCATCACAATTTCATGTGCCCATTTATTGCGCTCAACTCATGCGCATTTATTGCGCGTCCAACTTTTTGTGCTCCCTTGAGGATGTGGATATTCTCTTGAGCATGGTTTGGCGCGCCGGATCGAGCCGGGCCGATCCCCCGAATCGCATCGGATCAGGGAGGATCCGATGCGCGGCTCGCCCGATGCGCCCGGATCCCTTCTTAGCAGGCGTAAATAAGGATTCTGGCCGAATCCAAGCGGATCGAACCGAATCGGTTCGATCCGCCCGAATCGGATCGGATCAGGAAAAACCCGATCCGGTCCGAATCGGGGATGCGCCAAACCTTGCTCTTGAGTATGTGGATGATTTTCAGAGACTACATATGCTCCACAAGAGATACATATGCTCCCATGAGATATATATGCTCCCATGAGATATAGATATTTTTCCCTAAACCCTAATCATGCATGCTCCTCAGAGACTAAAGATGTTCCCCTGAAGACGTGGATGTTCCCCAGAGACTACATATGCTCCCCAAGAGATATATATACTTTATCCTGAGCCTTGGTCATGCATACTCCCTAGAGACTAAGGATGCTCCCTGAGGACGTGGATGCTCCCCGACTGCATATGCTCCCTAGAAAATACATAGCGCTTGAGCTGAGCACAATAAATGCGCATATGGAGCAGTGATGACTAGGTCCATTGAACGGCAAAATCCAGATCATGCTTCGCATTTCTCTAGAACTTTACAGCACTTATCTATGATTCTATGCAAATAGTTTCCATCATGGAAAGCGCTTACATTCGAGTTTGAATTAACACAAAAAGATACTCAAAATCCTCGATCAGAAGAAATAAATCTCAATTTTGACAGGCAAAAGAAGGCGCCGGCACGAATGGTGTCATCAATTCACATTTCTATTCGGCAATGCGGAGAGAAAGCAACAAGCAAACAAAAACAAGTAAGACACAAAGAAAACAAACGATCTACCAAGGCATCCCATCTCCTCCGGGCAGCGGCCATCTCTTTCATCTGCTTCGCCGGGTCCTCTTCATCCTTCACGGCACCCCCCATCCTGACAGCCCCCCTCCGGCGCTTATACATCCGCACAAACAAAAACCCACTTCAGCAAACATGCCCGACGGGACATCAGGAAGGAAGACGGAGCAACAGAGGCAAGGATGGTGACTTCAGGAGGGCCCAGGCTTACTCGGGTGTGCGTCGCGGAGCCCGGCCTGCCGGGAACGGCAGTAAAAGGTCCCGAGAGAACACGAGCTCTGCCGCCGCCGCCCCAGCATTTGGCGCCCTCCTTCCCGAAACTGCTAGGGGAGGAGACACCGAGGACGGCAACGGCCACTGGGCGCCCAAGACCAAGAGCTCCCATCAGGTCCGTTGCAGCAGAGCGAGTGCGCGAGACAGTGTCGACTGCTGCAAGTGGAAAGGATACGATCATACGATCACAAGTTTTATCTTCCCCTTCTTTAATTCCAATATTAAATAGGACTAAAAAATATAATAACAATAATATTAACTCTAATATATGAGAATTTTTTTGGCAAGATATTCTTATAATTCTCTTAATTGAAAGTCATATTGCTCCATATAAGTGCACAATAAATAAGATCTTGCTCAAGTACTTGGACAGCCCTGTGGGGTCATACTTTTGTGCAATATTTTTCATCATATTCTTCTTATTTAATTTGAAGTTAGACATCAAAATTTAATGTGTGATGTGTTTATTTATATATTTGTTTGAATAACTCCTTATATTGAGCTTTAGTTTATTTTAAGACAAATTAATTAAAAATTTTAATAGATATTTGATTTATTTTCTAGTCTTTAATAGAATTGTAACTCATTACAATAAATATTATCTCTAATTTCAATATACGTTAAATCATGTTAAAATAAAGACCTCTTTATTATAGTCAGAAATTTTAATTAATTTTTCTTATTTTAATAATATTATTATTATTTTATTGTTTATATGCAGGATCCGAATGCCCAATAAGACCACGCTGTAACGAAAGCAGCCGCGGATCCCGCACGCGGAAAACGCGGCCCAAAACCCAAACCCGGAAAGCAAGCGGACTCCTCCCCACTGCGACCTTCGTCGTCTCCCTCGCGACGAAGAAAAAGACTGGTAGCTCTGCAAGGCTTGCCCCCTCCCCCCTCCCATCCCCCTTCTCCACCTCTCCTCTCTCTCTCTCTCTCTCTCTATACCTCTCTGCGATGGCGGAAGAGGAACCTGATGCCGTCCTCAGCGACGTCGACGACGACCCCGCACCTGTCGAGCTCTCTGCCGGGAGGACATCATCCCCCACCCCCTCCACCTCCGACGATGCCGCTGCCGCCCTGGCCCACCGCGTCCGGGACCTCCAGGCGGAGCTCGATCTTGAGCGCCAAGGCCGCAAGGCCGCCGAGGACGCCCGCGCCGACCTCCAGAACGCCTTCGGGCGCCTCAAGGCCCTCGCCCACGAGGCCCTCCGCAAGCGCGACGAGGCCCTCCGCGAGAAGGAGGAGGCCGCCCGATCGGCCGAGCGGGCCGCCGCTGAGCTGGCGGAGTCGGCGCGGGCCAGGGAGGAGATCGTGAGGCAGAAGGAGGAGGCGACGAGGCAGGTGGAGGAGGCGGCGAGGCAGAGGGAGGCATCCAGGGCGGAGACGGAGACCGCCGTACAGATGCTGGTCTCTGGGATCGAGAAGGTCTCCGGAAAGGTCGGGGGTTTCGCGAATTTTGCAGCGGGCGGGCTGCCCAGGTCGAACAAGTACAGCTCGGGGCTGCCGGCCGTGGCTTACGGGGTGATCAAGCGAGCGAACGAGATTGTGGAGGAGCTCGTCCGACAGGTAGACGCTGCGGGTAAGGCCCGGGACGAGGCGCGGGAGCAGGTGGAGCACCGAAACTACGAGATCGCAATCGAGGTCTCGCAGCTGGAGGCCACCATCGCCGGTCTGAGGGAGGATGTCTCGCAGAAATCCTCTCAAGTCGAGAATCTGGAGAAATCGGTTGTCGAGAAGGACGGGAGGATTACCGAGATGGACGAGGAGATATCACAGCTTCGGCAGTTCGGTGAAGAATGCGAGGCCAAGTGGAAGACCCTTCAGTCGAAATTAGAATCGCAGAGGCCTGTGGTCATGGAGCAACTCAATTATATCTCCAGAGCTCACGAGCAGATCACAGAGATCATCAAGAACACAGTGTTGAACGAGTACGACCGCTCGGAATTTTCAGAATCGCAGTTTATGTGGAAGGAAATGGACATAGATAACCTGCGGACCTCGCTAGAGGGGACGGTGTCCATTTGTGAATTGGCAAATGTTGCTGCAGAGAAAGTGAGAGCAAGCTTAGAAGAGAGGAGAAAAGAAGTTGAGGACCTGACCGAGGCAGTTTCTCGGTTGCGGGCAGAGAAGAGCCACATTGGTACTCTACTTAGAAGTGCATTGTCGTCAAAGCTGACTGTGGCAAGGCAAGTGACTGCTAACGGGTTGAGAGAAGACGGTTTGGATCACAAATTCACCGATGATGGCAAACAAGGCGGCGTCAAGGGCGAGGAGGATGAAGTATATACATTGGTAAGCATAGTTTATCTAGTTGAGCAAGACATTTTCTTTTTCTCTTCCTTGGTTTTGGGGAAAGCAATTGACAATGGAAACTCTCTTCGTGCGTTCACCTTCCCTCCGATTCTGATCCGGCAAGGCTGGTGTTCTGGAGAATACAGTTAAGGCATCTCAGATAGAGATTATTGAGCTGCAACACCAGGTGGAATCACTCAGGTAACTTTCACGTCACCTGGAAATTGTATTTTACAGATGTTAACGAGAACAAACAAGGCTTTATCTCTTGTAAAAAGCGAAATGAATGGAAGAGGAGCAGATTTTTACATGCAGTTTTATTATTTATTCTTTCCATTTGTATAGCTAGAAAATTGATTTCATCTTCCATTAGACTGGTTGATGTATATTGAATTAATCACAGTCCTTGAGGATTATTGGTAGATAATTCCATGGAACTTCAGCTCTTTAATTAAATATGGATGAATATTCACCAGTAAAAGTATGTTTATTATCTAATGAAGAATGTGTAACGAATACTGAGAGATCCAGCTCTTAATATTTAAAAGTAGCAACATTGTTATGTAACAAATCATTTTAGAATGCCTAGTTTGTTATTTTTTAAAATTCTTTTATTTCTGTGAGACTGTGACACATTTTTGATGCGGGGTGGATCTAATGGGTGTACAGAATTGAGAGCAGCAAGAAATATTTCATCTAGATAATGCACAAAACAATAGTACCCTAGAAAAGTAGGGGGTTTGCCTAACCAACAAAAGCTACACTGAGAATTACATCGCCTCACGGTGGGAAATGGTGAACCATTGGTAGATGGGAATCTACCATAGACTAGGTGTCAGATCTTCCGGCTTACTCTTGAAATGGCTGGGATAGGGTTTCTCTTTCACAATGGCAGTAATTTCAATTTACTGGCTAGGCTATTCTATTCTCTCTGTCGGCCGCAGATTCAAGTTTATACTAAAGAAGTAAATCATGAATGAGGACATGTACACCACGTGGTTGCTTGGGAGAAGACCACCTGGTGAATGTATCTCAAGTATCTTAAGGGGGGGGGGGGGGGGGAGGAATACAATGGAATGCCCACCCCTTGCAGAGGAGTAATAGGCCAAACCCCAAGGAGAGATGCAGCTGGTGGACGTGTTCCACAGACAGGGCTGCTAGCATTGATGCGGTCAGCTGGGGATTCCATGCTGGAGTAGCAACTCGTAGGTTTGGCCGGCTCAGACTGGAGGTGCTGCATGTGGGGCGCTGTCCTGGGCTCCTTCTCGAGCGACTGTGGTGGGTGCGATCAACACAAAGGGGAGGCACGTAGTTGGCTCTCATGAGTGGAGGGAGTGGTGCCCTGTGCAGTTGGGGGGCCAAGGTCAACATGTAAGGGGGTTGCAGGCAGGTCAACTATCGTGGGGCCGGGCTCTGGATGATGGTGTGCTGCAGGGTGGAGCATGAGGAGGAGGAAGTGGGTGGATGCTGACTGTGTGAATGAGGTTCAATTGGGTGGGCTGCGACGGTGTCAGCAGCAGTTGTTGGTGCGAGTGGGGAGCTTTGGCACAATTATAGCAGGGATGTGGATGTCCGTCAATTGCCAAGGTGTTGGGGTTGTTTTGGCTCGGATGGTGGTGGGGAAGTAGATGGTAGCCAATGCCTGCTGGTGTGGAGGGTCGGTGGAGGGGCCGCTTAGTGACGGTGGGTGGGGTCATGGTTTGTCATGGCGGGGCGAATCGGCCCGATTCCCCGAATCGGAGCGGATCAGGGAAACCCGATCCCTGATTCGCCTGATTCGCCCCGATTCCCTTTATATATAATATAAATATATATAATATTATATTATATGTAATACATATAATGTAATACATATAATATATCTGCAATATATATATCATATTATATATATTATATATAATATACCCATGCGAATCGGTCCGATTCGGACCGATTCGGGGGGAATCGGAGCGAATCAGGAGCAACCCGATTCGCCTTCCGATTCCGACTCGGCAAACCATGGGTGGGGTTGGCTGTGCCGACCACTGTGGGTCGCGGGAGGACTGTGTTGGCAAATGGCAGTGAGGCTGGGGGCAGGCTGGCCTGTCCACTGCGCAGGGATGAACCAGTGGAGAGTTGCGACGGTTGAGAGGAGTGGAGGAGACTGGCGCGGTGCAGGGAAGGGCCGATTATGTGAGTGGGAGAAGAAGAGGGAGCGGCCCAGGGCGTTGCGCCCTTCCTTCCCAGGCAACTCTTGTTAGAATGTGGAGTCCGAACTCTCTAGCAGATCTGCACAAGGGGTCAGGTCGGGCAGCGCCCCTTGCGGGGGTCTCCGGGGGCAGCGCCCCCAGAAGCTAAATTTTGGCTTACAGAAGTGAAGCAGTCGAATGCATCAGTTGAAGCCAGCAGTCGAATGCATCAGTCGACTTATGCAGTGGGAGTCTATCTGCAGTCGAATGCAGCATTCGACTGCAGCAGTCGAATTTGTCATGGCATTCGACTTCTCCTTTCCCAGGTCAGACGACTTTGCAGTTCTGAGGCGGTTCTGAGTTAGAGGTTTTTTTGTCCATGTGAATCTCGATTATGGTGCCCTAACCTCCCAGTATATAAGGGGGGTATATTCTCTTTGTAAGGGGTTCTGGTTGTAGTATTGAAAAGCTGCTGTGGCCGTGAACGTAGGAAGGCTCTCGCCTCCGAACCACGTAAAATCTGGTGTTTTGTGTGTTCTTCTTCTCCCTTCTTCTATCTCTTCTCCAAACTCTACGTGTGAGTTGTGTGAGAGAGGGCTGCCGATCGGGGGGACGATTCCCCAACAACTGGTATCAGCGCCACTGGTTCGAGGGAAACAGTGGGAGCGATGGCAGCGGATGAAGGAAAGGTGAGGATCGAGAAGTTTGATGGCAAGGACTTCGGTTTCTGGAAGATGCAGATCGAAGACTACTTGTATCAAAAGAAGTTGCACCAGCCGTTTCTTGGAACGATGCCAGATGGTATGAAGAAAGAAGATTGGGATCTTCTGGATAGACAAGCTCTCGGAGTTATTCGTCTGACGCTGGCCAGAAACGTCGCGTTCAACATCGTGAACGAGAAGACCACAGCAGGTCTGATGAAGGCGTTATCAAACATGTACGAGAAACCATCTGCTTCCAACAAGGTACATTTGATGCGTCGTTTGTTTAATCTCAAGATGGCCGAAGGTTCCTCGGTCACAGATCATATTAATGAATTCAACGTGATTACAACCCAGTTGAGTTCTGTAGAAATAGATTTTGATGATGAGATTAAAGCATTGATTCTTCTGTCCTCCTTACCGGAAAGTTGGGGTGCTACTGTGACGGCTGTTAGTAGTTCTTCAGGCTCAAGCAAACTGAAACTTACAGAGATTCGAGATTTGATTCTTAGCGAGGATGTTCGCAGAAGGAAATCTGGTGAAGCTTCAGGTTCTGCCTTAAACACTGAAGGCAGGGGAAGAACAAATCAGCGTGGACAGAATCGGAACAGATCCAAGTCCAAGAAAAGAAATCAGTCCAAACCCCGTGGTGATGGTTGTTGGAACTATGGTAAGAAGGGTCACTTTAAGAAGGATTGTAGGCTTCCAAAGAAAAAGGATCAAGGACAGAAACAAGAAGAAGACTCTGCTAATGTCATGGCAGAGGGAGTCCAAGATGCTCTGATTTTGAGTGTTAACAGTCCCATCGAATCATGGATTCTAGACTCTGGAGCATCCTTTCACTCTACCTCATGTAAAGAAACCTTACAAAATTATGTTGCTGGTAATTTTGGGGAAGGTTTACCTTGCGGATGATGAGCCCCTAGATATTGTGGGAAGGGTGATGTTCAGTTGAAAACAGCAAATGGGACTGTGTGGAAGCTGAGGAATGTTAGACATGTTTCTGGCTTGAAGAGAAATCTGATCTCTATTGGTCAGCTTGATGATGAAGGATATGTCACTACCTTTGTCAATAGGTGCTGGAAGATAACCAAGGGTGCCATGGTTATAGCACGAGGCAGCAAGATGGGGACTCTCTATATGACTGCAAATGACAAAGACTTAGTGGCAGTGGCAAATTCAGAAGAGGATTCCAAGATCTGGCACTGCAGACTTGGGCACATGAGTGAAAAGGGAATGAAGATGATGGCTGCAAAAGGGAAGTTAGGTGATGTAAAGTCCATAGACATTGGATTGTGTGAAGACTGCATTCTAGGAAAGCAGAAAATGGTCACCTTCTCTAAAGCTGGAAGAAGTTCTAAGCTAGAAAAGTTAGAACTTGTGCACACTGATGTGTGGGGACCAGCCCCTGTTCGATCCCTTGGAGGCTCACTCTATTATGTCACATTTATTGATGACTCCACTCGGAAGGTATGGGTCTATTTTCTCAAAAATAAATCTGATGTGTTCTCTACTTTTGTGAAGTGGAAGGCTGAAGTGGAAAATCAAACTGGTGCAAAGATCAAGTGTTTGAGATCAGATAATGGAGGAGAATATAGCAGCAAGGAATTTAAAGACTTCTGTGCACTACATGGTATTCGTATGGAGAAAACAATTCCAAATACTCCACAACAGAATGGGGTTGCTGAACGCATGAACAGAACCCTGAATGAGAGAGCTAGAAGCATGAGGCTACATGCAGGCCTACCGAAGTTCTTTTGGGCAGATGCTATTAACACAGCAGCTTATCTGATTAATAGAGGACCCAGTATTCCTCTAAATGGTGAGCTACCAGAAGAGGCTTGGAGCGGTAAGGAGGTAACTCTTTCACACTTGAAAGTATTTGGTTGTGTTTCATATGTGCATGTTGATTCCAATGACAGAGACAAGTTAGATCCTAAGTCAAGGAAATGTTTTTTCATTGGATATGGTTTTAATGATTTTGGATACCGCTTCTGGGATGATAAAGGCAGGAAAATCATTAGACAAAGGAATGTTATATTCAATGAAAGATTGCTTTATAAGCATAGATCTGATGTGGAATCTAAAGATGCAGGTGAAGAAAATCAGGAAAGTGCACAGGTTGAGCTGAAGGAAATTTCAGAAGAGGATGTGCTGAGAAGATCTCAAGGAGACCCTGAGAACAGTACAGTGCAACCAGAGGTTCAACTGAGAAGATCAAGCAGATTTCGCAAGCCAGTTGAACGGTTTTCGTCGGCAATGTACTACTTGTTGCTAACTGATGCAGATAAACCTGAGAGTTTTGATGAAGCCATGCAGGTGGAGGATTCAGTCAAGTGGGAGTTGGCAATGAAAGATGAAATGAATTACCTACACAATAATGAAACTTGGGTGTGACTAAACTACCACCCGGCAAGAGGGCACTGCAAAACAAATAGGTTTTTCGGTTAAAAGAAGAACATGATGGCAGCAAGAGGTACAAGGCAAGGCTGGTTGTGAAAGGCTTCCAACAGAAGGAAGGTATTGATTATACTGAAATTTTCTCTCTAGTTGTCAAGTTAACCACTATTAGATTAGCGTTAAGTATTGTTGCTGCTGAGAACTTGCACCTAGAACAGCTTGATGTAAAAACAGCTTTTCTCCATGGTGATCTGGAGGAGGACATTTATATGGTGCAGCCAGAAGGTTTTCATGAACATCGTAAAGAAAACCTTGTTTGCAAATTGAACAAAAGCTTGTATGGTCTGAAACAAGCCCCCAGGCAGTGGTACAAGAAGTTTGATGGATTCATATGTAGCAATGGGTTCATTAGATGCAACATGGACCATTGTTGTTATTTTAAGAAGTTTGACAATTGTTATATCATATTGCTGTTGTATGTGGATGATATGCTCATTACAGGATCAAGTATGACAGAGATTAACAAGTTGAAGAAGCAATTGTCAAAGGAATTTGCTATGAAGGACTTGGAGTAGCAAAGCAAATTCTTGGAATGAGAATTGTGAGGGATAGAACAGATGGTATTCTGAAGCTATCTCAGGAAGGCTACATTCAGAAAGTGTTGGGCAGGTTCAACATGCAAGATGCAAAACCAGTCAACACTCCTCTAGCAAGTCACTTCAAGCTGTCCAAAGAGCAGTCACCAAAGACTACTGAAGAGTGTGAGTCCATGAAGAAAATCCCTTATGCATCAGCTGTGGGAAGTCTGATGTATGCTATGGTTTGTACCAGGCCGGATATAGCACATGCAGTGGGAGTTGTGTGCAGGTATATGGCAGATCCGGGAAAACAACACTGGGAGGCAGTAAAATGGATTTTGAGATATCTGAAAGGCACTTCAGATAAATGTCTTTGTTTCAGAAAAAGTGATGTTATTTTGCAAGGCTTTGTTGATGCAGATCTTGGTAGTGATCTGGACACAAGAAGAAGTACCACTGGTTATGTGTACACCTTGGGTGGGACTGCAGTGAGCTGGGTTTCACAACTTCAGAAAGTTGTTGCGCTATCAACCACAGAAGCAGAGTATGTTGCTGTCTCCGAAGCTAGCAAGGAGATGGTGTGGCTGAAAAGTTTTCTGAAGGAGTTGGGCAAGAAACAAAACAACAGTGTGCTGTTTTGTGACAGTCAAAGTGCAATTCACCTTGACAAGAACCCTGTCTTCCATGCAAGGACGAAGCATATACAGCTGAAGTATCACTTTATCCGTGAATTGATTGAAGATGGTACTCTTTTGCTTGAGAAGATAAGAGGGTCAGAAAATTCTGCAGACATGTTGACTAAGGTTGTCACAAGAGAGAAACTGAAGCTTTGCCAAGCTTCAGTTGGTCTCCATGAATGATTGATGGAGGGATGCCACAGTCAGTTTTTTCTTTTGCTGCATTAAGGAGGATGAAGACTTTGAGGTGCCTGATATTATTTTGGAGTTCTGACTCCAAGTGGGAGATTGTTAGAATGTGGAGCCCGAACTCTCTAGCAAATCTGCACAAGGGGTCAGGTCGCGGGGGTCAAGGGGGCAGCGCCCTTGCGGGGGTCTCCGGGGGCAGCGCCCCCGGAAGCTAAATTTTGGCTTACAGAAGTGAAGCAGTCGAATGCATCAGTCGAAGTCATCAGTCGAATGCATCAGTTGAAGTCAGCAGTCGAATGCATCAGTTGAAGCCATCAGTCGACTTATGCAGTGGGAGTCTATCTGCAGTCGAATGCAGCATTCGACTGCAGCAGTCGAATTTGTCAAGGCATTCGACTTCTCCTTTCCCAGGTCAGACGACTTTGCAGTTCTGAGGCGGTTCTGAGTTAGGGGTTTTTTTGTCCATGTGAATCTCGATTATGGTGCCCTAACCTCCCAATATATAAAGGGGGGTATATTCTCTTTGTAAGGGGTTCTGGTTGTAGTATTGAAAAGCTGCTGTGGCCGTGGACGTAGGAAGGCTCTCGCCTCCGAACCACGTAAAATCTGGTGTTTTGTGTGTTCTTCTTCTCCCTTCTTCTATCTCTTCTCCAAACTCTACGTGTGAGTTGTGTGAGAGAGGGCTGCCGATCGGGGGGACGATTCCCCAACAACTCTCTCCTTTGCAAAGGACAAAGGGAGCGGGATTTGGACAACAAAAATTTTCTTTCTTTTATTAACTTTTCAAAAGTCAGGTACATGCATATTTATAGGAGTTCATTACATCTCCCCTTAGGAAGCCACCTTTTGGGTTGGCATCTCTTAGGTTGACACCTTTTGAGAAGTTCGGGTCCTAAAATACGAAAAAATTTAAAAGTCCACTAATTTAAAAGCAACATACTCCAACGGGCCTAATTAATTATTGTTAAGACTCTTGACCCAAACCTATCTTATGCATTTTCAATTGGCCCATTATCCAACCATAAGGGGGTGAGTTTTATTTGGGCCGCTTTTTAGTGTTGTTACATATTTGCCAGATCAAAACTGGCTCGAACCCATGGGTCCTCACCAATCCTCCCTGGGTGGGAGGAACTCGACCCCGTCAAGTAAGGACTGCTGCGACTCTGGTACTACACTAAGTGGTCTGGATCGATTCACTGCAATTCTTCTCGAGTAATCTGATGTATAACAATTCGTCGAGCACCTACCATGTAACGCAAGTGTTGTCCTCAGGCTAGACAAATCACTGAAAACCTAGAAGGCAGCCGACAGTCAAAGGTGAAATGATCACAGACTTGGGTGATGAGCATTATTGGCACGTGGGTCTAGGGCTACCCCCACACATCAGGGTAGCAGCACCACTGGGCACGGCAGGCTTGCGGTGGCATGGTGACGTCTGACAGGTGTGTTGGATGGGTCAGCACTGTCCATGGCACTTGGTCGGTGGTTAGGCCGATGCTGGCATGCTGAAAATGGCCAAATATGGGCTGGCTGGTGTGCCACAGTAGGCTGGGCAATCTGTCGAACAGCTGGTGTGTGCTAGCTGGGGACTCAGCCAGCTCTGTAGGCCCTGAAGTGGGCCGACTGGCCTATTGGGATGGTGCAGATCGTGGCACAGTCAGGCTATGTTGGTGGGCCAACAGTGGTTAAGTGGTGGAGTAAGCTATGCAGGGTGGCGATGCAACGGTGTGTAGGTCTAGCTGGGTGGTCCCAGGACCCCCTTGCCCGCTCACTATTAGGAAGGGACCCATTGTAGGTGGGGTGTTCCCGGCACAACCTCCCTAGAGGCACGAGGGGGTGCAGGCAATGGAAATGCAGGGCCGCTACAATCTTGGCGGTCCAATAGCCGAGCAGGCAGGGAGAAGCAGCACCATGTGAGCAGCTATGAGCGGTGGCGCAGTGAGCCAGTGATCTGGACGGGGAGGTTGTTGGAATTGTCCCGTATCGGAATGTTCAAAAATGGGTTTGTGCTTTATATAGTGTGGTCTTCTTCCCCTCAATACCTAGGTTTTGAGGGTGAGTTTCTACATGGTATTAGAGACAAATTCCATCCTGATTGTGGGACCCACATTATTCCCTATTAATATTCACGTGACCTTTGCCCTCTATGAGGCCGGCACGTGCGGGGGTGTGTTGGAATTGTCTCATATCGAAATGTTCAAAAATGGGCTTGTACTTTATATAGTGTGGCCTTCCTCCCCTCAATGCCTAAGTTGTGAGGGTGAGTTTCTACATGGTATCAGAGCCAAGTTCCATCCCGATGTGGGGACCCACATTATTCCCTATTAATATTCACGTGACCTTTGCCCTCTATGGGGCCGGCACGTGTGGGGGTGTGTTGGAATTGTCGCATATTGAAATGTTCAAAAATGGGCTTGTGCTTTATATAGTGTGGCCTTCCTCCCCTCAATGTCTAGGTTTTGAGGGTGAGTTTCTACAGAGGTAGAGAGGGCAGCAGTGGCATGCCTTGCTAATGGTCGATAGAGTCGTGGCCGTGGAGGGTCGGCTAGGCTAGGCTAGCAAGGGTGGGTCGGTGGTACTGGTGCCGACTGTGGGAATGGCGGAGGGGCTCAGTAGTGGCGCCATGTCAACCTCCTCCTTGTAGGGAGAATGGCAGTAGCGGCGCCTGGGGAGGCAGCGGTGGATTGACGAGCCGGCCAAGCGACCTCGTTACCCCTAGTTCGGTCTGGTCAAGTCTCCCTCGCAGAGAAGGGAGGGGTGCGCCCAAGCCAACACTTCTTTCCAACTCTTTTAAATCATTATGCATGCTCTCTCCAAACCCTATTACAACCCCTTTATGGAGGAGAATCCCTAAATGCCACCATATTGGACTCAGACCACTCTAAGGCCCTTGGGCACATCCTACCTCAGGACTCAAATAGAAAATGCATAAAAAGATATATAAACTCCTAATATCCTAAGTACATGCTACTGGGCCCATATAAAACATGTACAACTCTGGCCCAAAAGACACCCAAAAGTCCAAACAACAAGTGAGCCTAAATACAAAAGGCTGATCCATTATGCTCCTGCATCACATTTTCTCTTGCCTTTATTTTTCTTTTTTATGTTCCTCACCAGCCTTTTCTATTAGCAAGTCAAGTTAAAACCTGTGACTGATGTTTCGCCAATCACCATAAACAGCATGTGGATCTGATGAAGTTTGTAGTTTAAGGGGAGTTGACCAAAAAAGTTTCACCATGAAAAGCAAGGAATGGTTCTGAAAACCATGAGTAGTTTTCTGATTTGTTTCACTTGTTAATAGTGGGAGGCTGGAGAGGTGATCAAGGGGTTACCTTTGCTCAATTATTTAAGTGAATAACTGGAACAACAACATCATGTCAATCCTAAGTTTGTTATGCATACAGGATTTCCCTAATATGTGCATACAGATATAGATATATCTTTTGGGTGGGTGGGGGGAGTTGGTGTTGAGAGTGGGGAGAGCTTCTGGACAAGTACCCTCTTCCTTCCCTGGATGACTCTTGGAAGGAGTTGCACTCATTTAGAAAGTGGTGTCATGAGAGAAGTTACCCCAGGCAACCTTTGGCGACATCGTTCAACTCAGTGTGGTTCATTCCTAGACATTTCTACCATGGGGAGGAGTGAAGAGGAGAGGCAACGGTGAGACAGCAAGATTCTTTCATAATTCAATCATTCTAGGAACAAGTCAAAAATCTTGAGTAATGAGTGACTAAGTTTACTAGCAGAAGGAGCTCTTCAATAATTTGGGCAGCTGCCTGTTGTGCATGTTGATTGATGGCCCTAGCAACTTCATCATCAGGATGACGAGTTCCTTTGTCATTTCTCTATTGTTTACAAGAAGGCTGTCATCCATAGAACAAGCAGATATAATGATGGGCTAATTGATTTCTCAGGGAACATCAAATCCTACTAGCTACATTTTCTTTAGATGTTTCCTTTAGAGTATATTTAATTTTCTGGTTTTGTAATTTTCCTTCACCAATCTTCCAGGGCATTCCGTGTTTCTCAAGTGGAACTTTGCTATTCTTTGTGTCTCTAGTTGAAATTTTCTGAGCATGGATAAGAAGCCCTAACTAGTTAAATTTATGTGAGTCCAAAATACCCTTAACCACCAAACTCCCTATTTCTTAGAATCCTTTAGAGCTATCCAGAATTCCGGAAATTCTCAAGATTCCATTGAACTGCCTAAAGTCCACAACATTCCTTCCCTTTGAAATCTCAAAACTCCCAAATTACCCTGGACTATCCTTCACTATGTAGAAGCAAAAATACCATTTGGGTCCTATAATGCGACACAGGTGGCCAAACAGACATGCTTTTCACATTCCACTTCCGCATAGAACTTGCATTGAACTATTGTAATGTCGTCCACTTATTGGGCATCATTTGAGACAAGATATCTAGATCTTTCTTTTGTTAGGGATATGATATTAAAATTGATTGTAGATCAAAAGGGAAGAACCAAATCAAAGAATCGATATAAACCACACCTCAAAACATTTCCTTTCCTTCTAAAGATAGTCAACAAATGGACATTCCAACCATGGTAGCAGAACCAGTCAAACCGCCAACTGGACCAGAACTGCTGGGACTAGTCCAGCTGGAATTGGCCAGAACCAGCCTTGGAACCAGGACCAGGGTTGGAATGCACCCTGCTAGTCTGAGAACCAGTTCTAGACCTCTGGAAAAGCAAACCTTGATCCCAACATTATGCAACTTATAATGCACCTTGTTACATGCCACAACTGTAAACATTTCAATTGACCATTCTCTCCACCATTATTGTTCTTCTATTCCATCTCTTCCACTCCCCCTTTTGCCTCCTTTACTATGTTTCTTCCATGTAGCAAAATATCTTGGGCACTTGAAGAGATTATATGCAAAGTCCTTAAAAGGAAATCTTAGGCATCTTCTCCTTATATGACAACCTGATCAAATACTTCTTAGCTACTCTTCAATAAATTTACTTTGTTTAGCCTTATGATTTTAGTCCCAAAAGAAAAGATGCGGCACAATTTTTTATCCAAACCCCATGTTCTGTATACATGTTTGCAAAAGCTATGGCTGTTATCACAGGGCTAATTTTCAGACAGGAAGTATTTTATAGACGTACTCTAACTTAGATCACAGTGTCACATGTCTGTCTGTCTGATGATTTACCTGATTTTGTTTTTAATTCAAAATTACATATAATATTATAGGTGTATGAAAAATGAGGTGTTTCATCTTACTTGTACTATTTTTTGAACTTCACTTCTATGTATGTTTTGTGTGCTAGTGAGATGTTATCTCTAAAACTATTCTGCATATCATTTTGGTGGATCAAGGGCAGAGTCTAGTTTTATTAAAGCACAACTGGATGCTTATGCAAAAGAGATTAGCCAGCAAAAGCACCGAATTAAAGAGCTTGAAGAAAAGAACGTGGGCTAATGAAAGTGTAAGTTACATCACTTCAATTTGAACCCACGCTATTCAAAACTTTCTTTTACGAAGGAATCAGATTTGTAGCTTCAAGAAGATGAATAAAGTTGTATGTCTTTTTGAGTTATGAACATGGACACCTTTTTCTTGTAGGTTGAGGGACTTATGATAGATATTGCCGCAGCAAAGAAGAAATAGCGAGATGGAAACTTGCAGCAGAACAAGAAGCTGCAGCCGGAAGAGCTGTTGAACATGATTTGAACGCAGGTATGGACAAATCATGAACTTTGCTATGACTTATTGTTCTTCTTTTTCTTTTTCTTTTGAACTTTCTCTTCACTTCCCCAATCTGTACCGAGTACCTGCTCCAAATTAGCAAAGGCAAGATGGCCTTCGGGCTGCCTGTATGCTCTTGATCATTTTTGTTTGCACTCCATAATGGTCTTGTAAGTCAATTTATCTTTTCTTGCTTATCTCATAGGCCATCATTTTTCTGACTTATTTCCTTCTCCATAATCTAACATTTAGCACACGTTTCTACCAGTGGTACCTAGATTTAATAGCATCATGCCATCGTAACTTTTATGTCCTATTGGGATCACAAAGTAGGCATAATGCTGCGTCACTCTAGTTAAACCATCCTACAATGTCATCCCAGATTCATCTGTCTCTTATCAATTTGACGACAGATTAAAATGTCTCAACTCGGATTCCCTTGTTCACCAGTAATCACCAGCACTCTAATGACTGGTACCATGGCTAAAACAGAAGAGCAAGTCATATCTAGTTACCATTTTACCCTGGTTCTCTTACCAGTTTCCCATCCTTTTTCAGCCCCACTGCATTGCCAAAAACATTTTGTGAAGGCATATACTACCGTGTGCTACACAGATGCCTCTCAAGTCTTAACGAATAGATGTAAACAAGTAGAAGTAAATCGCTGCCATAAATATACTCTTCACACCATCTTCTTTTGGGCAAAAGTCAGTACATATATTTACACCGTCTCCTCTTGGGCAACCATCAGTTGCATAATAATAAAAATTGTGCACCCAAGTTACGCGCCTCGAGACTCACTACAGCCGACCTATGTGTTTAGAGAAATGCTTAGTCAAGAGCACTCTTGCATTTGAGTTGCAAGTGAGCTCTTAAAACTTTGGGTTGGGCTCATAAATTTTGTGTTGGGTTCATAAAATGATGTGTCATGGCACATTAATCCATCATGAACCAATGGGAGAGCACTCTTGTATTTCAGCTCTTGCTATAAGCATTTCTCATATGTTTAATATGCATGTGTGTTAGTGAGCATGTAATAAACAATATCTATATATTGCGTTTCCCGCATTCCTGCTACCATTCAGATCTTTCTGATAGCCATGGCTGGTCCTACTTCGATTACTTTCTCTTGAAAGCTTAATCATTGACGGACCACATTGATTCATCGGTTAAAAACTTAGAATAACCGCCCTGGTTAAGAAAGAAAAAAAAATCATTTTGTATATTCATAGGAAATAAAACATCGGTGTAGCAGCATATCTTAACATGGTGTGTTGCAATTAACTTCTATACACCCCTCCTCCCCGCAGATATTATTTGTGCAATCCTGCCCCCAATCCAAAGTTTTTCTGGCAGCATGTTGTCGTCTGGACTTGGGGGATCACTTAAAAGCTCCTTTCTTTCAACACGCAGCTATCCGCCCTTCGTCAAGAACTTGAAGATGCAAAGCAGGCCATTCACGAGTCAGAGGGCAAGCTTAAATTCAAGGAGGAGACTGCAATTGCAGCGATCGCCGCCAGAGACGCCGCCGTGCAATCGTTGCGGTTGGCCGACGTGCGGTCGACCAGGCTGAGGGAGAGGCTGGAGGAGCTGAGCCGGCAGGTGGAAGAGTCGGAAAACCGGGAGGACTCGAGGGACCGATACAGGCAGCGGTACATCTGCTGGCCATGGCAGTGGCTGGGTCTGAACATTGTACGGCATCCCACCTCTGTTCCAGAGGAGAACTCTAACGAGATGGAACTCTCAGAACCTCTTATCTAGTTCTTTTCTTCCTTCCTCCCTTTTCTGGTTAATTAACATTTACTTTATATTTTGTAATCTTCCGAGAATGAAAGCGTCCATCTCTCCTGGCTGGTTGTGCCATTTTTTCATTTAAAAATGTAAATTTTTTTATGCTTCCCCTGGCAGTGCAGAGAAAGATAAAAAGGCAGTTTGTTTAATTGCTACGTTTTCGCAGAGAATAAAGTGAAGTGTGCAGGATCTTCTTTTCGGTCCCCCCCAACTTTCTTCTTTACAAAAAGTATGATATGATTGGGGTGGTTCTGCACAGGAGATCACTTGTCTCGTTGTGGCTCTCGTTTTTTTTTTTTTTTTTTTCTTAAACTCACTTTTCGGACTGCTCTTCACCTAGAGAAATTTTTATTGCCCTTTTGACAATAGGTGATGTGGTATTATGTATGGCATTAGATGAGTTGGCATATCACATCATTAATGCGGGTGATGATTGTTAGTAATTAAGTGGCGACCAACGATAAATGATAGTGGATGGATAGTGGATGATAGCGACAAATTATAATGAATTTACTAATTAAAAATTTGGTGACTTCTTATCTATATCGTGTGTGTGTGTGTGTGTGTTCCTACTTAGTATTAGAGCCCAATCCCAGCAAACGACGTCGGCAATCCGAGTTCCCCAAGCCCGGCGGACGCGTGCGGTGGTGCCACGGGCGGGAGAGCGGATGCCAGCATGGGGGATCGCCAGCGAACACCCTCCGTGCATGCCAGATCTCCACATGTGCCTAACGTCTCGGCCCTTCACGCTTCACCCTTGCCGCCCCTTCACTACTGCTACCAGTGCCATAACAGAGTTTCAGTTTTCAGAATGTATCCTCTTTGTTGGAGTTTCTTTTTGTGGGGTGGGTTTGAATGTAATGTGCATGTGATATGGCATGTCATGTATGTGAATGTGTTCTTTTGTGGGGTTTCAGTGTGAGTGATGTGCATGTGATTCGGAATGTTATGCTTGTTGTGGAGAGTAGTGTAGGGAGGCCAACCTAGTTATGATGGTTGGTTGATATTGAGAGTTGGATTGGTGGGTCCTACTAATTAATTTGGTCATGGTGGACGCACGGTGGTTTCAGTTGCTGTGGCTAGGGGTGTCCAATGGATTGGGTTAGTTTGAAATCCAATGGGCAGTCACTCTAGACTCAATTGGGTTAGACTCGGGTTAGCCCATGGATCTCTTTTGAAGCCAATTTGTCAACCCATCACTTGATGGGTTGGACTCGGATTAGTCCATTGGACTAAGAGATATCAATAACCACCGTACCTATCAATAACCACCATACCTACACATGCATTAAAAACATGCTTAAACAAAAAACCGTTTCACCACACCAATAGTTCTCTCTAAATTAAAACATGTTTAAATTAAAATAGTGAATCTATTTACATATTAGCTTGATGGGCTGAAACGGGTCCCAATGGCTAGCATGGGTTTGTTTTATTTGATCCATTAAATTTGGGTTGGGCTTGGGTTGGGTTATTTTAGTGTTGGGTTGAACTGGGTTTGAATTGGGCCAGCCCAAGCCCACCCATTGACACCCCTAGCTGTGGCGGGCTGGTGTTTCTACACTGGTCATGTTGTTTTCTTTATTTCCTGTGAGTCATCTCAACTAGCGTGTCTATGTTTAATGCAGTTTAATATATTTATGGTTAGCACGTTTTACTTCAATAGTGCTTCAGTTGGTGCTGTGACTGCTGTCAGTGAGACCCTTAGTGGTTGAGGTCTTGGTTATTGCACTGTGTGGTTGGTTTTGTGGTTGTTTTTGAGAGGTTCCTATTGAGCCTATGATTTGTTGAGATTCACTCCTTTATAGTTTTTTTCAAGGTTTGCCGTGGTTTGACGTGCGGCAGCATTGTGACAGACGTGTACCACCAGTAGTTGAGTCGTAGTTGTAGTTGTGTGAGTTTGCTCCCTCGGGATATGTCTCAGGTAGTTGTACTTTTTTCTTGGACATGTAATAATGTATTAGGACAATGTAAACTGTGGAAATGAGTATAAATACATGTATTTCTTGTATGTTATGCTCTTGTGATAGTCTTTTATATTCTTACTGGACACTTGTGTGAGTTATCCCTTGCGAGACTTCGGTCCAATCTTAAAAGACGGACTTGGATATGGAGCCTTATTGAGCATAAGTATCCAGGGTCGCTATAGTAGAAATTCTTCAAATCCCACCACTCAACTAAAATTGCACAAAAGAACTAAGTATAACTGGAAATAACGGTAATATTGGTAGGAAGTACATAAAGGCATAATTAATAAAGTAAAATTAAGTTAACAAAAGGAACAAGCATCCAACTTGAGTCATAACCACAAAGTAACACACATGTGCACACACACACAACATGAGAGTCGAAAGATGCGGCACTATACACTCGGACTTGGTAGGCTGACCCATGGCAATCGATTTTTAGTCCAAATACATAGCCTCCAACCACATTGACAAAACATGACTAGTAATCTTATCGTCAAAGTGCTCACTAGCATCTCACTATATGACCGCCCTAGTCTATCTTCCTCCACTCTTAGAGTGAAGCATATAAGTACTCAACACCACATCGGAAAATCAGTGACATGGCCTAAACACGGTCTCACGTCTGTCTCCCCTACTTGGCTCTAGAACTCAGTATAGTGAGACTTCTAAGAAAAATGAGATTAGCTAGACCATGCCTATACAATAATCTGCATTATGTTCCCTCCCTCAACTATGAGTGTACTTAAACGACAAAATTCAAAATGTTGTCCCTTGTTGTTTTTTCCAAACATAGACATAGGCACAACAAAAAGTGGGGGGGGGGGGGGGGGGGTCCCAAAATATAGCTCAAAACCTTTTGTCAGGGCATGAGAACCGAACCCAACCTCTTGTTTAGATGTGACACGCTAACAACATCAGGATGTTGCATAGAGAATATAGCATCGACAACTACCAAACTCAAAGTGTTCAAAACTTAGTGAAAGTTGTCTCTTAATGCACTAACCTGACTAGACGTCACACTCACAGTCGGTCTCCAAGCAGAGCCTCGACTCTTCCCCTATGGCCAGTCCGGCCCCTAACTTGAGTGAAACACCTCAAAAGAAGCTCAAGCAAAGAAAGAAGAGTAATACAATGACATGCATGCACCTCAAACCATCCATATCGCAAAAAACCATAGTGAAAATCAAGATCACTCTTTGCCATAGCATGAAAATCCCTTCTTGAAGAAAGAACAAGTCTGAACTCTCTTATATGCATGATTCTAATGTGGAAGCTATAAGAATTAAACTCGTGGAATGGAGGGAAGTGTCACCCTGCCACCAAAATAACGAGTCAAATTCCTTGGGGCCTTCTTATAAGTTGGCCACCTCCTCCTCGTCATCGCCACCATGTTTGTCACCGCTATGAATTTGAGGCCAAACACGTAGCTGTGGTCGCCCTCATCCACTATTGGCTGTAAGAGAGAGTGGAAGAGGAGAAATGTCAAATTCAAGACAAGAAGAAAGTGAGGAAGAGGTGGTGAAAATGGTCGAAGGGGCCCCTATATATAGACATGGCCCTATGAGTGGGATATGGGAGGGCGTCGCGTTAAAATGAGAACACGACATTCAAAGGCATTGCATTCACAAAGCAACATATTACCAGATCACCTTCACACCCTAACGTGCTTGCCACCTAGAACACATGTAGGTCTCGACAGGGTTGATTGGCACATTTTCATAACGAAACATGTTGATTATCGCGTTAAGAGCTATGCAAGCCGCCACCTGACAGTTGAGTTCAGACATCTATCCTTAACCAGTGCACTATCTGAACGTGACATGATGATCCATCGCGTTCACCTGACAGGATTTGACACCTCACTAGTCCGTCTTGACATAGCAGGCCATAGAAAGAAATGGCATCAATGCTACACCCAAGAGAATCACGTTTAGGAGCCGACTTGGTGGGTAGTCGCTTTGCATATGCTCGCAGTGAAAGACCTAAAATTTGACAACTTTGGGGGTCTCAACTCTTACCAAGGTCTTTCAGAAGTCGAACTAAGCACCCGGACCCAATAACCAAGATCCAAAAGACCGACCCGAGACATCACATTAATCTATATGTGAATCAATCTCATAGAAGATGAGTCGGTTAAAATATCTGCAATAAATATCACTCTTAGCTCTTTAAAGGTAGGATCAAACTTAATTTTCTATTTCTTATACTACAAATGGTGGCATGTTTAGGGAGCAAAGTGTCACTCATCAAGAGTCTTCTGGTCAATTACATACACAGACACAAACCTACTCGTTATAGCTTAGCAGAAAGAATCTCCTAATTATAAGCACACACTCAGATTAGTGGAAAATTTCCCACAAAGAAAGAAGGGAGCGGGAGGGGGAGGTCATTCTAATGAGAAAGTTTCAATTCAAGTGCCCCCGTCTGAAGCAACCCCCACCACCACCACCACCACCACCGAACAGAGGCACTTGTGCAGCATATAAAATATTAACGCGATTAAGTGGTTGCAGCAATTGGAACCACAGGGCACCTACCTCCCAAGCCAACGCTTAAAAAAGGGGGGGGGGGGGGGGGGGGGGGGGGGGGGGAGGACAGAGAATCAGATGAAGTGGCCTAGCTTCCCCCACCTCCTGATAGATATCTAAACTAAGATAAGGACTTGCCAGTCTCGCTCGTTCTAGATAAATAGAGATATAGGGCTGTTGACAGGTCGGTTCGGTCCGGTTCAACTTAATTTTTTGATAGAATCGAACCGGATCGGTCTTCATTGGCGAACCGAATAGAACCGGTTTTCATTGGCGAACTGAACCGAACCGAATCGAACATCGCAAAAAGTCTGAGTTTTAAAGGGAGGTCGTGAGGTTCAAACTCGCGACCTCCCTATGCGGGATGCGTAGGCATGCTGTGCTCCACTGGGCTATAAGTACTCTTGTGAAATAAATATTAATTATATATATATATATATTTTTTTTTCGATTTTCGATTCATCAAGTGAAATTGAACTGAACACGAGGAATGTGGAAATCGAATTGAATTGATCGATTCGATTTAATTTTTCGGGTTGGACCAAATATGAAATCCCTATATAGAGATGGGTTCTGTATGAGTACGACGTTCGCAGATTCTATTCACATATATTTGAAACGCTCATATAAATTCTACGCACATGAATTTAGAACGGAACAGATATTACTAAACTTTTCTCCTCAAATTAGACACCAATTCACATCGCCACCACCTGCTTTGAAGGTGACAAGAGAGGGCGATTGCGTCCTCCAGAGCTCATGCCATGACATCACTGTCGTGACTTCGCCTTCCCTGCAGAAGAGAACAAGTCCTGCAATAATCGGGTTTGTTTTAAAACTTAATTAGGGAATAGTATTTTAAAATTTTTAATTCTCAATCTAACACAATTTGACCGATCAACACTTGTTTAAAAAAAAAAAAAAAAGTCGGCGATTGTACGACCGATTTGTAAATCGGTCATGGCAGCACCGATTTCCCGGGAAATCAAAAACAATTTTTAGAGTTCTTTTAGATTTTAATTTATATCTAAACAATCTCTAATTATGGTGAAATTTTAAACACAAGCTAATTGAAATATGATAAATTTTATGATGATTTTAGTTTATGTTTAGAAATAATTTTTATCGAGTAAAAATTACTCTAAAAATTAATAATCAAATCAAATAATTTCAATATATGTGCAGTAATAATTCTCGATATTATCATATCTAGAACTAGTAAGTTTTTTAAAAAATTATGGTGGTCTTATATCTCAATTTTTTTTCTCAAATTCGTGACTTCTTATTGAGGTGCATACGTCTGAAGACAATTAATGTAGGGGTTATGTTAATAGTGTAAGAATATCTCTAAATCAAAATTAATCTTTTTTTAAGTAAATAATCATATCCCACATAAGAATCATTTCCACTTTCAACTTTTCAAGATCATATAATTATTAATATTATATTTTAGAATGTTACTTCCTATTTACATAATTGGTCAATTAATAGTTGTCTACATCTCAGACTTAGACTGTAGAAATGTGTAAATTCGGGGTTTTTTCGGTCAAGTGAGTAAGGGCAATACGGGTATACGGAAAGTATGAGCTGCCAAATTCTGATTAGAGTTCACGAACACCAATCCCTGAGCCCACAAAACCAACGGGGGCGAGATTTCCTCGTTATCAAAAAAAAAAAAAATGTCTCACCATCTCTAATATAATTTATACTTCCATGTATTTTTGCTCCTTGACGTGGGTGTGGATCCGTCAAGCCCTTGTTGTTATCTAGCTCTCGTTTCCAGCTGCAAGGAAGAGGAGAAGATGTTAGTATATGAGACCACGTTGCATGACTTGAAAGGCTTGTCGTGTTCTCAGTGGATCGATCAGAACGTCTAGAGATGAACCAGAGAAAGACTAGGATCTCTTATCTGGTGGTCAATTTTTTTTTTTTTTTGTTACCTATTATCTTGGTGGTGGTGGTTCTCATGTTTGAGAACACATCTTTATGATGTGAATTCCACTTCCATTGCTATTATAATGAGAGGGAAGAGGAAAAAGGAAGAACAAGGAGGTGGATATATTGCAGTTATAGTAGATTAACAAGAGAAATAATTTATAACATCATTTGGTAACATATTAAAGTGGCATCATCATTAAAATGTGCAACATCAACATTTGAAATAAGAAAATAAAAACAACTCATAAATAATGAGATTGTGATATATTTTATTGATGGTTATTTAATATGTTATTAAATGGTGTTACTAAATCATCTTCGGATTAACAACGGGGCAGTACATAACTTTGTGATGAGACTCTTGTCATTCGATCATAACTTTGTATTTAATCTGGTCATGACCCAAGTTTTATATTAGTTCATCTTGATAATTTGATAATTAGGAGCTTCTCCAGAGTTGACCTCTTCTCTTTAGGAGTTGGAATGATCCAGGATTATATATATATGACTTCTTTTTTTCCCCTTCTTCTTTGCAGTGTCAGCTGAAGCTTCAACACGAGTCTTCATCAGATGAGATAAACATTTTTTAGGATTGAACATAGTCTGGTTTGATTCGATTCAAGGTCATTTTCAAATCGAATTGAATCAAACCGATTCAACTTTGACATTGAACCGAATCAAATCAAGATCAATATGAATTAAATCACATCAATTTAATTTGATTTGGTTTGAATTGTAATTTGGGCCTTTTGGTTAACAGTTAGAAATAACTTTACATAATATACAGTTGAAGTGCATAACATTAAAGGTATGCAATATAATAACAAAAGACATCAATGTAACACTTGAAGGTTCTGAAGAAATTTATACATCTTAATAAACAATGGAAAAAGAATATTATCTTGTAACTCAAATTCATCTAATTAGTAATAAATAATAAATAAATAAATATTATCTTCATCTAATACTTGACAACAACAAAAAAACTCCTTGCGCAACGCAAAAAATAATAATAAGACTAATATTGCAGCTAAATTCTTACATTTAGAAAGGACATTATAAAAATCAATGACAAAACAGTAAAAATAAAAATCAGTGACAAAAAGAGTAGAAACCAAAATAAGTGAGGAAAAACAGTGAAACATCGCTATCCACATGCAGAAAGTATAAGTATAAACCACTGAAAAAACTCCTGCCAAAAACAATGAAAAAAAAACAGAAAATAGTGAGAAAAACTATTAAAAATTGATCTAGTTCATTTTTGTTCACTAGATTCGGTTCAGTTTCTAGTAAGAGAAATCTGATATTAACGTTAATCTAATTTAATTTTAGTGATTGGCCTAAATTCTAATATTTTAATCGAACCGAATAAAAAATTTCAATTCGAAGCAATTTAATTTCTCAGTTCAAGTTTATAAATGAACACTTGTAATTATTATTATTATCAATTATAATTTCCAAGAAATAAAGCACAACCAATGCATGAAAACCCACAAACTTGAAACACCACCATGTTTGCAGAACTGGACCCCGTCCAAACATATGCCCAGAAGATATTTTATCTTTGCCGACGAGGAGCGGGCGGCCAAGATGTCGGCGGCCACCGTGTCCGGGACTCCGGGTATGGCATGCGCGACCCGACCATTTCCGGCCCCTTGTGTCGTGCGCAGCGGGCTCCACCGCAGCTGGTGATCCCACAGGAGGCCGATGCGTGTACCCACGTCGTCTGTCTACCTCAGCCCGCATCGCGACGATGCGCATCACGGGATACCTGGACACGAAACCACCCCTCCCGCGGATGACGACAAACCATTACAACTCCCCTCGTGCGTCAGTATGCGGACATCACGTCCTTCTCTGCTCTCTCTCTCTCTCTCTATCCTCCTGTTCGAACCCGCCGGAATCTTCCTCCTCTGTCTCTAGAGAGAGAGAGCCAAAAACACAGACTGTGTGTGTGTGTGAGAGAGAGAAAGAGGAAACTTCGTAGGAGGAGCCTCTCTCTACTGTTCACAATCCGTGCGAGTGCTGGGTAAGCAAAAGGCAAAAAGTTACGGCCTTTGAAGGGGCCCTGCGCGCGTAATTCTCTGCTATCGGACCGAACAGCGCCCGCCCAGCGTCCCTTGTGCAAGCGCAGTGTTGCAGTTCGCATCTTCTCGGGGCTGCTCCAGCGGCTGCGGTCTGTCTGCGGCGGGAGGGAGCGAGTCAGAGTGGAAGGGGCGGGGGCGGGGGCGGGCGGGGGAGACCGAGCGCGGAAAGGTGCCGTCTTTTCCCCGTCGCTTTTCATGCCGTGTCTGTTTCCCTTTTCCCTTCCGGTGAGACCCCCTATCCTCTCTCCTCTCGGGTCTTCTCTCATCAAGCCAAGTTCATCGCCGGGGTGGGGATCCCGGGGGTTTGACCACTTCCCCTGCGCTTCGGGCGGGGGGAGGGGCGCCGCCTTGGTGCTGGATTTGATGGTACCTTCTCTTTCTCGCGGTCACTTTCTATGAATTTCTTTCGCAAGCCTCTCTCTCTCTCTCTCTCCATCTATCTCTATCTCATTCCCATGGGAGAAGTAACCTCTTTCTGGGTAAAGGTAAACTTCCAGGAAGAGGAGCGCAGGAGTTGACTTCGAAAGCGTAATCCTGCAAACAATGTGTAGCCACTCCGGTTTCAACAGCTTACCCTAGAAATTTAGCAACTTTCCCTTCGGAAGCAGCAAGTTGTTTATTAATTAAAATGGGAGGCCCTTCTCCCACTGTGCTTCTCTCTTCTCTCTCTCTCTCTCTCTCTCTCTCTCTCTCTCTGTGGCGTTGCCCCGGCACCGGGTTTGGATGACTTGAGAGAAGAATATGTTGCCCGTTCTCTAGGTCTATCGTCGTGTCAGCAGTGCAAAGGTTACGTGTGAGAGGCTGCCCAGGCAGGCACCGGCGGTGGGCAGGTTTGAAGTCGACTTCTTTTTCGGCTTTTCTGGTTGTCCCCGGAGCCTCTCTCTGGTTAGGTTGGTGGGTGGGGGTGCAGTTGAATCGGCCCAAGCTGCAATCTTTTTTTCTTGGGTTTTCTTGTGTGTCTGATCGGAGGGAAGGAGACAAGAAGGTGCACGGCGTGATTTGAGATTGGGGTGGATAATAACCTGCGGTAAAAAAAACCTTCTGGAGGCTGTGTGGGCCTCACGGCCCTACCCTGCTGCCGCCGCTTTGTTTTCGTGTCATTATGATCTTCTCATCCTGGTACCAGCTGGGTCTCCTCTATTTTCTGCGAAATTTCCCACCACCGACTCTGGCGAAAACGAAATTCTTATTCTTTTGATCTGTGCCGGTGTGCTGTTGGGGGTTCTTATTGATCTGATTGTTCTGGGTAGGTGACCCTGCTGCGCCTGCGTGCGTCCCTCTGCCGTTCCTGACGGTCTGTGCAGATTGGTGGGGTTGATGGGAGGGAAGAGCTCCCGGGAGGACTCTTTCCGGAGGCCTGCCAGATATTCCTCCTCGTCCTCGCACCACGGTGCCGGCGGAGGGGGTAACGCGGCGGATCAGGCGCCATGGGAAGCTGCTTCCCCCGTGTATTCCTCACGGGAGCACCCGCAGCCGGTCTACAATAGCTATGCCCCACGCGACGAGGACTATGCGTCGCCGCGCCTTGACGGCTACCCTGCGCCGTACTCTTCGTCGGCAGCGAGCTACTCGGCGCCGCAGCCCAATCCTCGCCGAAGGCTGGAGAGGAGGTATTCGAGGATAGCCGATGACTACCATTCCTTGGAAGAGGTACGAATACTGTGATTTCTTTCTTGGTGATGTGTGCAGTGTATCTTCCTTCCTCGGCTTTCCCTTTTTGCCAATAATAGCGCAAGCAGTTGTGTAAGAAACAAAGAAATTAGATGGTGAGGACCATTCCAGAACGAGTTGCTCAAGTTTTCTGATTCATCTGATGGAGATCATGTCAAGGTCGTTCCATTTGCCCTTGAAATGTTTTTTGATGTGGTGAATCCCCATGGTCTTCTTGGGCATCATCAAAGTAGTATTCCATCCCACGGGGAGTCATCAATCTTCCCGGATAAGATTTTGGTTCAAAAATATCGAGTGCTTCCTTGTAACTGGGAGTTCCAATGCAACAACTACTGGTACATGAGCAGTGTATTTGAATTCCTTTCGCCACATACATGTTTGGGTTCTGATATTCCATGTGGAGCTCTTCTTGTGTGCTGTGAAGTTTACGAAGGTTGACCTATAGATGGATGAACGTATTGTTGTGCGACCTACAAGTTTGAACAACATAACCTGTCCCTTGCTTCACCTGGTTCTTTAAGAGGGGCGAATGCAAAGGACAGGACAATAATCTGTCTCATACTTTTCTTTTTCCTCTTTTGAGGAGTTTGTTGAAAGTGTGGATCCCTTTTCATCAACAGGTCACTGAAGCCCTTGCTAGGGCTGGGCTCGAGTCCTCAAATCTCATTGTTGGCATTGATTTTACAAAAAGCAATGACTGGACAGGTTTGAATAGACTCAAGCATAGCACAAAGATTCATTAACCAGCTAAAGAACATGTGCTGACTTCTTTCACTTTGCAGGCAAGATTTCATTCAACCGACAAAGCTTGCATCATATTGGAGATATCCAGAATCCATATGAGCAGGCAATATCTATCATTGGAAGGACCTTGTCTGCTTTTGATGAGGATAATTTGATCCCATGTTTTGGCTTTGGCGATGGTAATAACTACTGCAATGTTTGCATTTTGCTTTACAATTAAGACGGTAATACATGGATACTCATTTTGCTTTATTGGCAGCATCAACGCATGATCAGGACGTGTTTAGTTTCTATGCGGATGAGAGGCCTTGTAATGGCTTTGAGGAGGTCCTGTCACGATACAGAGAGATAGTCCCACAGCTCCGATTGGCTGGTACATCTTTATTTCTTATTTTGTATTAATAGGCATAAGGAATTTAGCACCTTTTGACCTGTTTCCCTCCTTATTTTCCAGGTCCAACATCCTTTGCTCCCATCGTAGAAATGGCTATGACTATTGTGGAACAGAGTGGTGGGCAGTATCATGTTTTACTGATAATTGCTGATGGCCAGGTATGATGCCTTGATTTCTGAAGTCTTCTATATATGTTAACCATGGGAATGGTCTGAAATACTGCCAATAGAGTACATAAATCTACTTAAGAGAATGTCTCATGTAATTAATGGCTAAATTCTGAGGAACTTTTCCCAAAGTAAAAAAAATCAACTAAGAATTGACAGCTTTATGTTGGATTTTACTGGAATTGACCAATCTTCTCAGCCTGCATTTCTGACTCTTCATGTGTTTTTGACATTGCCAATTTTCTTAGGCATGAGGCATCTCCGTCTCTATTTACCCTGATTGGAAATCATATTATAGAATCTTACAAACCATATACCTACAAGAACTAGCATGCTTGGGTTAGAGAACTTACTGCTTTTCTCATGCTCGAAACAGTAACTGACCAAACCAGCATGTTGACCGCTAAGGAAAATCCTACAAATGGGTGGTGTAGAGTTCCATCTCTTCCAACTTGGCATCATAAGTGGAAAATGCTTCTTTAATAGATAATACATTTGGTTTTGTAAATAATCGCATCAGAGAGCAAGGAAACTTGCGATTCCTCATGATATCGATGCTGGGATCGAAATCATGACGAATAATGGAACGGGAAGAGCAATTTTTCACTTTTGTCGAGTTGCAAATCTCCCATGCAGATCATTGGGATGTGAATCACGCAAATGCACGATCTTTAGAAGTATTCACATGAGCACTCGAAGCAGACGAGCTTCTCACTGCAATCTCCACGCACTGACTAGATCTCAGCTCCACCATGCAGCAGTAGGGGAGAGAGAGAGAGAGGACTGGGGCGTCCAAGGGAGAGAGATAGAGAGCGAGGGGTGGCTAGGGCAAAGTCAATTGCTTGGCCCAGGGTTCTGCCCCTTCGCAACTATTTATAGACATCTGACTTTTTTTTCAAAAAACTTAAATATTTTCTATAAATCCCATCCCACCTTGTTTGAACAGTACTCTTATGTATGCGACTCTATAGACCTGAATATCAGTCCGATTTTGAAGCCCACTAAGCCAAGCACCTATTCTTGGACTTCGTTAAATTAATTAATTACATATCATTGCATGATACATAATTAATGTAATTTAACTTATAAAAAACCATCCAATGATTTTTTATTTTCCAATAGACCTTTAGACCATGAATAGCACCAAACACTACTTCATGATCCCAGAAGATATAAGGGGGACGACTCCCACTTGCATGGAATGCAGAATCGGGATCGGCTGATTCCGGATTGGATCGGCCATGACCAATCATGGCTGATCCGGCCTATTCTGGTTGATTCTGGCCAGAATCGGCCCGATCTGGATTAATATTGGTCCTAGCTGATCCAATTTTGTTTTCTATGCCTACTTAGACCTTTCCGTATACAGATACCACATAGTTATAGTTCTTCACTCATCCAATACCCCAACAATACAAGGGTATGGTAATACCATCTAACCCTTTAAGTGTTGGCTAGACAGAACCCAATACTCATAATTATCATAACTAGAAAATTGCTTTTCCAGTTAGCACCTAGCTAGGTATTTCCGAGTATGGTTCCATAGGGTATTCACTCTAGTTATATACCAAGAGTGAGTGATCCATGTTGTTCAATCAATTGTCTTCGCAAGTTTTCCACTATGTTTGAATAATTAACTGGACAAGATCTAATAGCTAAGATCCATAAACCAGTGATCAAGGCATAGCAGTCCTCATGCAAGGCATTCTTGGTGACTCAGGTCTAAAGACCAACTGTGCTACTTCAACACAAGAATACCACAGTTAACAACTAGATATAATGACCATCCAAGGATTCTAAATCTGATCAGTTTAATGAATTCATTCTCTAATAAGTACCTACGAGTTTGCCTTAGTGTCCCCACACAAGTGACTATGAGACCAGCCACCCTTATGATATGAACATGCATAACTTGTATTGGTCTTACTAGACATTTGATGTCCTCCTCAAATATCTATTGACCAGGAACATTTTAAGGCACGTGTTTATAGAAGATTGATCTCATCATGATTTAATCTTCATTACTTTTATCTATGAACTTCATTATGTAATGCAAACACACAATTAAACATAATGAATAGCATGCCTTTATTAAAATAATGCGAATCAAAATGCATTATCAATATGCATGATTAGCTCATAGGCCACACATCTCTAACAGATTTGTGGTGAAACTTGTTATATGTGGTTTCCCCTCCTCCTTTATGCTAAAAGTTACAGACAAATGGAACTTTCTAACTTTTGCCTTTGGTCCTGGTGCAGATCGATATCATGTTCTAGTGACGATGAACATTTACAATATCTATCACTTTTATCGTTATTACGGCATAATTATTCCAAGTCATTGTCTCTTCTTTTTCCTGTTTATATGTTATGGCCATTGGATGTGTTTCTGGAGGGTGCTCATATTCAGTGTAATGGTCCACAGGTCACTAGAAGTGTAGATACATTGGCTGGTCAATTAAGTTCCCAAGAGCAGAGGACTGTTGATTCTATTGTAAGGGCCAGGTATGCTAAAGCAGGGTTTCATTTTGTTCATTTGGTGTTGTATTTATCTTATTTTTCTATGATATCTTTAGTTAAAGTTCTTGCCTATCCCTAGTGTATTGATGATTGTATATTGCCACCGGGGCATATATTGTGTGCTTTCTCCTTTCCATCTGGAAAGCAATTTTAAGCTTGCAAAAATGCATTTGGGAAATTTCTCTGTAATGCTGGCCTGCTGGGGACTGATATAATCCTTTTGAGGTGACTTCTTAGGAAGTGTATATCTTAGAGCTTAAAATGCTTATAGGTACCTATAACGATGTTCATTCATGTGGAAGCTGCATCAGGCGTACTCTTATGTTTTATGTATTGTTTTTTTTCACTCTATGATATGTTTCCTTTTTATATTAAATTCAGTATTTTGAACAGTCCATAATCCATATTTTACTGACATCATTAAAATATCTTTCCTTGTATCAGCCATTTTCCTCTATCAATTGTTTTAGTTGGTGTTGGAGATGGCCCTTGGGACATGATGAGAGAATTCGATGATAACATCCCAGCCAGAGCTTTTGATAATTTTCAGGTATGAAGTGGTGCGGTGCTTCTCCGTGTTCTACAGAAAAGCTTTCATACATGTCTATAATCCTTACAATATTTGCTGATCAAGTTATCTATCTATTCAGTTTGTAAATTTCACAGAAATTATGGCAAAGAGAATACCCCAACCCAGAAAGGAGACAGAGTTTGCCCTTGCAGCACTGATGGAGATACCTTCTCAATATCAAGCGACATTGGAACATGGAATCTTGGGGTAGAAACACATCCTTATCAGTGCTTAACTTGTGTGTTTATTGTATGTTTTCTTTTTATCTTCTGATTACTGTGTCCCATCTTGCATTTGCAGTCATCCTTCTGGAAGATCTCCAGACAGGGTACCACTTCCCCCGCCTGTTGGAGGATATGGTGTGGCCTCAGTTAGCTCAAAAACTTCTAGGTCGACTAGCTTCCAACAAAGGATACCAGCGTATCGCGAATATAACAGTCCACCACATGCTGCTCCACCTGCTTCAAATGCTTCATGGGATAACAATGTAAGATATCCTTACAACCTTCTTCATTGGACATGTGCATCTTTTCTACTTGTTAATTGTTATTGTATTGTATACATTGATTGACTACTGAGTGAAAGATGTCACATAGTGCATCTGATTTTCCAATATTCATCATTCCAAATGTCGAGACACCCTACTTGAGTAGGAGACCTGGGTCCTCAGTAGCTTTTTCTAGTGGGTGAGGGGGCATGACCATGACAGCAGTTTATCCTTTGGAAATTGATATCAACCCTTTGTTCTTTAGCAACAGTCAACTCTTAACTGTTACATTCTAACGCGTTTGCATATATCTCTATCATCTTTATGTTTGGGTAACAATTTTCAGTGTCGTCCTACTATAACTTAAAATTTGATGTCAACATCCTGTTTGCGGTTATTTTTGTCATTCACTGATAACCAGTTATGACTTATGAGCTATTTATGAATTTTTCTTTGTTTCAATCAAGTAGTAAGAGTTTACTCTGGAATCTGGATGTCATCTGGTGCTAATCATCTCGGTCTTCTTCCATTTGCTAGTCTGCTTCTTAACTGAGGAGTCTAGGAATGCTGGATATTGGATCCATGGCAGGCTCCAAAATTTTGCTTGTATCATCATAATCTGAATGTAGAATGAGAAGACATGGTTTATGGTCTTCCTTTCTCTATGATGCACACACACGTGCACAGAGATTGATACATGCTTGCTGCCTATGAACAGAGACAAGAATTCATGTTTGGTGGCTTATTCACCCTGTGGTCTTGTGTTATTGGACAGGTCTGCCCCATTTGCCTTACGAATCCCAAAGACATGGCATTTGGTTGTGGCCACCAGGTAGGCTTTTCAATGACTTTGTCATCACTCGATTATTCTCAGATTCATGTATTCATAATTAACAGGTCCATAATTTGATGTGTAGACGTGCTGTGAGTGTGGGCCAACCCTTCAGAATTGCCCCATATGCCGGAGTGAGATTGTTACAAGAATAAAGCTTTATTAAGATGTCTGAATCCGTGCTGTCAGGAATGAAGATGAGATTGATCGGGCCGTGGAGCCTGATCACCTCTTTGTGAAGTTTTTTTGAGCAATTATTGCACACTTTGCTGTCACCTACGGCCCTATTTGAAGGATTCATCGTGATGCCAAAGAAATCTTTGATATCCTGTACATATTTAGGCTTTGTGATGATCAATTTTCATTAGCCTCATGAATGGATGAGGTCTGGACTAATGTTTCACCAAGTCTCTGGCACCTTTGGACCCTTCCAGGACCAACAGATGCAGAGAGGGAAACTGGGAGCACTACAGATCCATGCTGCTTTTCGCCATTAGTAGGTGCTTCCTTTTAGGGTTTTCCTGTGTCATGTAACATGATGAGATCTGGATTCTGCCTTTGATGCTCTTGTTCTTGTTTTGTTTCCTGCTGTTGTCTTCAGAAATAATGAAATGGCATTGATGTGTAGAGCTGTATCTTTCCACCTGCTTCATATGATTCTCTTGTTCCTCCTGTGAACTTGGGCACCCTGTAGGAGAGGGGCTTCTGTCAAAAGTGTTCTCAGACTTTTTTCTAATGTGGGTGGGGAGTACATGTTTTGTTGGATATGAATGTAGTCTTTTCCAAGATTTGAAGAAACTGTAGAATCTACAGATCTTCATCTGTAGATTTTGGGGCAAACAGATCTTCCACACTCTGATCCTAATCATCTTCTCGTCGTCATTTGTTTATAAAGTCTCAACAATTTGATGTGAGCAGGCATCTAACTTTTCTCATCATATGATGGATTAAGATACACCAAAGGAAAGGTAATGACCTAAGGAGTATGTTCAAGTGCATTCTTCAGTTTCAAACCATGAAAGTTAATGCATTTCTCCACAAGTGCAGTGGGTTAAACGTTCCATTCTTGTTTCCTTGCTGATATGACAACTTTCACCATTCGACCTTCTCCACAGGTTCTTAATTTTATTGATGAGATGAATGCTGCTCATATTTGTAGCTAATCAGAATGGTTAGAGGGTCCTCGGAGTGATCTTGTGGGAGAATTTTTTGATGCTCAAATTAAGAAACCAACCAAAACTTGGGTTCAGAGCTTGCGTCTTGTTTCCCTTATTTGTTGTCCATCCTATGTTAAGCACATGTCAAAGGCTTGCATGCTTGCTGCCTGTCCCACAGACCATATTGTCTGATTGTTGAGGGTAGTTGGAGGTGCATGTCATATTGATATAGTCTTTAAGTAAGGGATGAAGTGTTGTTCGACTCTATTTGCAAGATATGGGTGGGGCCATGTTGTCGCCATTGGTCTCGGAGGGAAAGAGGACGTGTTGGATGGGTGGAGAGATCATCTCCTGATGGGTCAAAACCCTATCCTAATGCTATAGGGGAGTGCTTGGCTGTGGGTGAGATTGTACCGTAAGTGACAAACCTTGACGTGGCTCGGGAGGCGGATGACTCAACTTCGGCGAGTGGAGAGTCCTTTAAGGATGATAGGCTCGAGAGTTGCTTTCGTATAATCCAGGTTGAATGTCCGTGGCTCAAGAAATCGAGGAGATTAGGTTTTGGTGAGTCGAACTGTGTGCCTTCTTTCTACATAGATCATCACTAAAAAGCGGGGGCGAAGACTAAGTTCTACCTTCATTCTCTCACCTTGATGAGCCAGACAAGTGGGTTTTAATTGGGCTTTAATAGGTCTAGCCGACTCCGCCCCTCCACAATTCTAATTTAAATTCATAAAAGTTCACTAATCTAGGATGACCAATTTTTTATTGGACGTAATTACTGTACCTATAAGCTTGAACCCCCGTATGTGCTCCATATCTTACTAAAATTTATCAATTATATCTTTCAGGTTACTAGACTGTGTATCCGAATGTATATGATGAGTTTAATATCATAAATATACAATATTTTCAGGGGCATATATATATATAATTTTTTAAAGGGCCACCGCATCTTTAATTATTTCTCAAATCAGAAGAATTCAATTTTGATACATAACGAGGATCAATTTAATGGCTAAGGCTCTGCTTGATAACACTTATTGAACATCTTATGTCTGAAGCACTCAGATTTTGAAAATTCAGATTGATTGATAAACTCTCTTAATAAATGTCTATAATTATGTCTACTATCTTAAAATGCCTCTTAAAAAAAAGTGGAGAGAATGCCACTTTTTCTCTTTCAGATCCTCCCGCCGCATCAACCCCCGGGTGCCCCTCGTGGTGGAGGTCGTGGGGCTCTTCCTCCCTCCCCTCGACGGCAAGGACGAGGAGATCGACGACGGCGTCGCCGTCGCCGCCCCCTACTGGGCTCCGCCCATTGCCCCCGCGCCATCCTCCTCCGGCAGCGACATCCGCCTCCACTGCAGAGGCTGCTACATCGCCTGCCAGATCTCGTCAGACTCTGACTCCGAGGCCGGCTGCTTGGACGAACACGTGGAGCTCGCCCTCGATCTGTGCGACCGGGGGTTGATGCGGCGGGAGGGAGGTGCGGGTGCTGGGGCGGGGATGGATCCCTTCCCAGATGCTGCGGATCCGTTCGATTTTGCCATTTTTCGATGGGGTGGAGGAGATGGGGTCGGATTATCTCAAGATGGGGATGGGTTTGGGGTTGCAGTTCGGGGTGGAGAAGGCGAATGAGGTGGAGGGGGGCGGCAGTGCGGTGGTGAATTTGGAGGAGGAGGAAGGGTCGGAATGGACGGGATGGGTTCTTTGTGGGTCGGAGGGGTATGGTCTTGGAATCGGGTGACGGTTATGGGGAGTCGTCTGGGTTGTGGGATGGCAAGGGGACGAGGATGGTGGGGTTCGGATTGGAGTCGGATTTCGATGAGGAGGAGGTCGATGAGAGGGAGATTCTCAGTATGGCGATGGATGCCGACGGGGCGAGGTATCCTCCGCTGAGATCCCCATCTCCTCCGTCGCGAGAGCGCCGCGCGTGCCCGAGTACCAGGCGTTGCTGTCCCTGAAAGCCTCCCTCGTCGACTTCTCCGACGGGAGACACTCCTGGTGAGGGCGGAGACAACGAGGAAGCGCCCCCACCAACTCCTTCCTATCTCTCTCTCTCTCTCTAAACTGTAGATATTATGTGAAATAATATATTAATTCAGATGTCATTTAATTTGTTGTCAAACAACTCTTAATAAAAGTCTAATATATTTTAAGTACTTATTAAATTATAGATTTAGATAATAGATAGAAAAATAGACTTTAGACATTTTAAATAAGTTTTATCAAACGCCATCTAAGACTCTTGACCTAGGTCCAAATCATCACATCACCCACCCCAAACAAAAAAACCCCTTAAATTTGATACTACAAAACTGTTGGGTGCTAGATTTAATCTATTTATCTCAATTCTATATTTGACCTCAAATTAAACGATCAAAATTTTGAAAAAAATTTGGAGATTAATATGTCATCACACAATTTACATTTCTCCCAATCTAACAATTCGGTTTTTAAAAGAAAAAAAAACTGGATTATTACACATATATCACGCCAACACCTAGATCATGCCCCTAGCGTTTTCACAACCTTCTCTCGCCTCTTCGCATGAAGCAGTTCCACATGCGCTCAGACTGAGACAGTCTTCTTTTTAACTCGCCCCCCCACCAAGTGCACTGTGCACCTGCGTGGATTCAGCTGCTCTCTGAACCTTCCACCACATCCGCCATGAACTGCCTCGCAGCTGTCCTCCTCCTGCTCATGGCGACGCTCATCGGTAACACTAGTGGAAGATGCGGAGGCGGCGGCGGAAAGTGGGAGCTCTTCCTCAACAGCTCCGGCGTGGTGGCCATGCACATGGCCCTCACCCACCGCAACACCGTGGTCATGCTCGATCAGACCCGGGCCGGCCCCTCCGGCCGCTGCCTCCGCGACCGCTGCCCCAGCTGCAACCGCTCCGACCCTTCCTGCTGGGCCCATTCCGTCGAATACGACCTCCACTGCGGTGGCATCCGCCCTCTCACCCTGGACACCGACACCTGGTGCTCCTCGGGCTCCTTCCTCGGCGACGGCACGCTGCTACAGACGGGCGGCCATGGCGACGGCGCCCGCCGGGCCCGCTACTTCCGCCCCTGCCGACCGGGTGGCGGCTGCGACTGGGAGGAGCCCGAGGAGCAGGTGCTGGCCGACGGCCGGTGGTACGCCTCGAACCAGGTGCTGCCGGAGGGGGACAGGGCGGTGGTCGTGGGGGGCAGGGGATCCTACAGCTACGAGTTTGTGCCGCCCTCCCATGGCGGCCGCCGCTTGTTGGAGCTCCCGTTCCTGGAGAAGACGAGGAGGAGGGAGGAAGGAAGGGCCAACCTCTACCCCTTCCTCCACCTCTCCACGGACGGCAACCTCTTCGTCTTCGCCAACCGCGACTCCATCCTCCTCGATTACAGGAGCCACCGCGTGGTCAGGGCCTTCCCCCGCATGCCCGGCCGCGGGTCCCGGAGCAACCCCAACACGGCCTCCTCGGTCTTGCTCCCGCTGGACCACGCCGACGGGTTCCGGAAGGCGGAGGTCATGATCTGCGGCGGCGCCCACGCGGGAGCCTACCAAGCCGTCAAGAGCTCCCCCCGCCGCTTTCTCCGAGCTCTGAGCTCCTGCGGCAGGATGGTCATCGCCGGCAACGCCGAGGAGCCCAGGTGGGCGATGGAGGACATGCCGGGGCCCCGAGTGATGAGCGACATGCTCGTGCTTCCCAGCGGGGACGTGCTGCTCATCAACGGAGCCACCCGAGGGTGCAGCGGATGGGGGAGAGCCCGCCGCCCGGCCTACAGACCGTACCTATACAAGCCCACGGGACGGCCCCACCGGCGGTTCTCCGTGCTCAAGCCGTCGACTGTAGCGAGGATGTACCACTCGTCGGCCATCGTCATTCCGGACGGGAGGGTGCTAGTCGCCGGCAGCAACCCCAACAGCCACTACGTCTTCGCCGGCGTCCCGCACCCCACAGAGCTGAGGGTGGAGGCCTTCTCCCCCCCTTACATGACCGAGTCCTTCACCAGCAGAAGAGCTACCAACCTGACGCTAAATGACCAGCTTATTGGCGGCGGCGGCGGCGTCAAGTACGGTGCAGAGTTCGGCGTGCGCTTCCTGCCGCCGAGGCGGTTCCGCAGCGAGGAGGTGGAGTTCCACGCCTACGCGCCGCCGTTTGCGACGCACTCCCTGTCCATGAACCAGAGGCTGCTGAAGCTGGGGTGGGGCGGCGTGGCGGCGGAGAAGGGCGGTTGGGTTCATGCAGTGGTGGTGGCGCCGCCTTCCCCGGAGGTTGCACCGACGGGATATTATTTGCTGAGTGTGGTGAATGCAGGGGTACCCAGTGAGGCGATCTGGATGAGGTTTGTGTTCGCGTAAGAAGAAGTGGATGATCCACATATATATAAACCCTAACCCTAGTTTCCATGGAGTCCAACTCAAATAAAATTTCTTAATTCATGTTTGTTGTTTTTTAATTTTAATTCGTTTCACATATTCTATCCATACAATGTTAATACTATTTATAATTGAATGACATAATATTAATAATATATGAAAACATGCATATTCCATCCACTAGATCTACCTTAATTATCTTATATCCATGTTAAAATTTGTTGTAAATAGTTTTTAATCACTTGTAACAAATTTTTACATCAAATTTATGACTAAAATTAATATAAAACAAAAAAGAAAAAATAAATTAACAATTGGAAGACCCATGTACCTAACCGTACATAAATGTTATGATCGATATGATAGATTCGAACTACAACCGGTACATACAATTCCACAAACATTGCCCTGACCCTTCTAAAAGTTATCTAAATTATCATATTTATATATACGGCCCTCACTGTAACAAAATTCCAAAAAAATTCTTATATGTTCAAAGTGTGGAGTCTCTAGAGGTGTCAACTGGTCATGATCCGATTCAATCAGGTTAGAATTATTTTTGGCCAACTCGAATTGAATCGACTTAGATGGCCAATCCGAACCAATTTGAACTGAAATTATTTCAATTCAGTTAGATTCAAATCATATTTTAAATTGAATTAATATATTTTAATTTATTAATATTTTATATATTGAAAATAAGAATAAAATTAAAAAATATGCATATTTATATGTAAACGTATTCATATATTTATTTTTTAATACTCATATTATGTATATTATAAAATATTATTATAATTATATTTAAAAATAATTTATTTTGAATTATACAGTTCAATACAATTTTACGATTTGTGAAACCAAACTAAACCAAATTAAGGTCCAAACCGAATTGACTAACTCGGTTTGGTCTGATTCGATTTTTCGATTTGAATCGAAAATGAACACTCTTATTAATCTTGCACTATTTATATATTCAAAGAGTATAAGAAAGATAGATAAGTCATTTCTAACATATATATATACAAATTATCATGTATAGAATATTTTTGATAATTCTTGAAAGTAAGGAGTATGCAATATTTCACAAGAGTATATATGTACAATCCCAACAAATAATAATGGGAGATGATATTTTTCTTGAGGACGAAGATTATTGTGGTTAAACTAATATCTTTTATCCTATAGTAGATATGGTTCATACCAAATATTTATAATTAGTTATGTTATAATTATTTTTTGTGAAGTTGATCATCTACCTACCTCCAGCTGGTGTGATGCGAAGTGTGGTAAGAGTTTCGTATCTTTAGAATTTATCTACCCAAACTGGTATGAGAAATGTTATTCTTCGATATGATGAGGGAGTAATACCCAACTAGAATAGTCGGGTGGTCTCTGATTGATTGTCTTATGGTGCAATACAACTCCCCATAAAAATAGTATTTAATGTTTATCAGAATTTAATAAAATATATAAGTGAAATAAATAGGTGCATAAGTGGAACAAATAAAATTAAGTGGAACAACTTATTTTATTCTACTTATTCAACTATTTGTTCCTCTTATTCACCTATTTGTTCCAATTATAAGTGGATCAAACTGATAGATAAGTGGAACAAATAGGTGATAAGTAATTGAATACTTATGTGTTCTACTTATATATTTATTTGTTTCACTTATTTATCTGTTTGATCTATTATAAGTAGAACAAATAGGTGAATAAGCGAATAATAAATAGTTAAGTGAAACAAATTAATATTTATTAGATTTAGATAAATATTAAATACTACTTTTGTGAAAATTTATGTTGTACCCCAAAATAGTCAATCAGAGCCCCCAACTATTCCAGTTGGATATTTATTCCCTCATCCACGAGAGTAAAGCATTACTCAACTGATATGTGTCAACTAACATGAACTATGGTTTGAAAGAACAAAGAAAAGGGACTTTTGATCCAACCCCACTATATTGTAGAGCAAAGCCCTTGGATTGAAATCTAAGGGTTCCGCACACACTCCAAACCCAACCGAAATGGGTGGGTTTCGATTTTTGTTCCCTCTGTTTGATCGTGCTATAGTACAGCGAGGTCATACCGCCATACTGTACCACCATTATATAATATAATATATATATAATATATATATATTCTCTTCTTATCCACTCTTCATTGCATTGTTTATAGTTGTTTAGTCAGAGATGGTAACTATATGCATCACTATATAGCTAACTACATGAAGTAGACAAGTGTCCAATAACCCTCCTTGTTGGACGCCCTCCATTGTTTGTTCTCATACACAAGAGGATGGCTCCACGTACCCACTCTTCAATGAATTGTTTACACTTGTTTAGTCAGAAATGATAAATTTATGCATTGGTTGGAAAATGATGCATCAAGAAGAACAAGTATTCCAATGAAACATGTTCAAGGTTTTAGTATTTGCTTATAGGGTGTTCCGTTACACTTATTTTGTCATTTTTTCTCTTAAATTTAAAAAAAAGAAAGACGAATATATAAACACGTTTGGTAAGTAATTTTTTATTTTAAAGAGAAAATCTTATCTCATATAAATTTCTCTCAAAATAAAAATATGAAACAATTAAAAAAAAAAAACTACACACACGGCTACTTTCCACACCCCGCCCCCACCCCTGCGAAGCCCCCTCCTCCTTCCCCCACCGGAACCTCTCCTCCTCCCCACACGTCCCCACCCCCCCCCCCACCCCCTAATTTCTCTACCAAATACATAATATAAATGTTAAAAATTTTAATATTTTTGACAAACATATAATATCAAATTTTTATAATTTTAAATTTTAAGTAAAAAACGGATACAACATAATTTTTTAAGTAAAAATTTAACAAAAATGCCACCGCATTAGTGCACTGTCTTCTCCCACACACCAAAGACCACCTAAGAGTAAAAGGTCCCCCACCCTCTTTAAGGATAGTAGGGCTGCCAATGGATATGCGATTTCCGACTTTCCGATCCGTTTCCGACCTTTCCGTATCCGTTTTTTTCCGTTTCGATTATTTTCTGATTTTCCGTTTCCGATAAGATATATTTTGTATTTATTTACAAAATATCTCTTAAATCTTATTTCTTAATATTAAAAAATTTTAGACTACGTTTTTAGTCTCTCTTTAATTTGTAAATAAATATAATTAACTTATCTCTCTCGTAGTATATATTTACATATTTTATCAAAGACATCTCTTTTATCATTGCTTCTAATACTATATACATCTACCATTTGATCGTACAAAATGTTTCCGATTAATTTTCGTTTCCTACCCGTTTCCGATTTTCTTATAGGAAATGGATGCGAAAAATACCATTTTCGATTCCGACTCCGACCCGTTGGCAGCCCTAAAGGATAGCTATCAACCTCTGATATTAACATTGATCTCATCCCCACCTTGATTGCGCCCACTGTCTTCCATGCTTAGCTCGCCCTTCCATCTTTGATGTTAGAATATTCCACTAAATATTATATCAAGCACCATACTACAGACACAATTCCCTGTTCTTCATCTTGCTCAGAGAGACAGGAGAGGATTTCATCTTGGTTGGAACTTGGAAGTAGTCATCATTTAACTCATCTCAGTTGGGGGGCAAACCCCAGCTTTACCCAACTCCGTTCAGATCACTCCACCAAATCACCCAACTCAATCCAATCACAGACCCAGAGTGGAAAACTGCAACTGATACAAGTATACAACCTTATGATCCTAAAGAACTTTGTTATAGAGCAGACAACTCCATGGTTTATACAAAATGTGACCCGTTAATAAAGCTCAGGAGCTGAGGAGTACAGACAGTTGACAGTGTCCTCCACTGAATTAGCTAGACTAGGAATCGAGTCCCATGGAAAACTCTGATCTTTGGGTCGATCGACCTGCTCCAGCCATAACAAGAAGAACAAGAAAACAGGAGGACAGGAAACAAACAGGGATCGAGGTGGAGCAATTACAGATCAGGAGGCAAGCCCCCTGGCAATTAATATTAAAACAAGATGGAAGCTTTAATTCCTGAATAATTCACAAGGGAAGCACTACAGAACAAGGAAGAATGTGTACTGGGGGGCATCTGCCCATCTTGTTCCATGATCCACATTTCTGGATGGAGAGATCTCCATCTACTCTTGGTTCCATCGATATCAAAAAAGAGAAGAAAAAGCGGGGGGGGGGGGGGGGGGGGGGGTGGGTTGGGGATGGAGAACAGCAAATAGGAAGCAAAACTAGCAGCAGCAGCAGCAGTAGAAACTGTGACCGAGGGAGCTCGCAGCCCCAACCGGTGCCCAGAGCTCACGCAACACCGGGGAGGCAGTACCAGGAGGGCGGGGGCGCGAGGCCGCGGCCGACGGCCTGGGGAGGCTTCTCCCCCAGGCAGGGCCGCACGGGAGCGGGGGTGACCTGCACGAACAGGTAGTTCCCGGCGAAGATTTCCCCGAGATGGGATCTCCCCTCCCGGAACCTCCTCACCACCCTGCCCAGGGAGGCCCTCACCAGCCGAGCCCTCCTCCCCAGGAGCCTCCGTAGCGGCAGGATCCTCACCCTCGGCCGCCGCCACCACCGCCTCCCCCGTCGCCCCCCTAGCCTCAGCTGCCACCGCCTGCGGTCCCCGCCCCCCGCCGCCCGCGACCCTCGCCGCTGCAGGTCTTCTTCTTCCGCTGCAAAGCCCCCGTCGAGCTCCGGGGGCGGCTTCTGCAGCTTCTGGTAGGGGAGCCTCAGCTTGATGGACGCCATGGATCTCTCACTGGGAAGCCACAGGAGCCAGAAGGGCCGCCTCTGTATGAGCGCGCGCGCGTGTGGCGATGGTTGCTGCGCTCTCTACGCTCTACAGTGAGTAGCTGACCAAGTATCTACTAAATACTTATCGTGAGCTCGGCAAAACTTTGTTCTTTCCTTTGTGGTTTTTAACTTTTCATTACGTACTCATTTTTGCATTTTATTTCCGGATTATTTTGCTTGTGAGAAAATATTTATTTTTTTCACATACCCAAAAATCACACTTAGTTAATTTAGATAACATGAAAAGAATGACTTTGTGATCGTCCATTGCATTCCATCAAATACGCCCATGCGGCTATTTACCCATTCGATTAGCTTAACTTTAGGACAGATTAAGACTTAACAAAAATGTTAACTTCCAAAGTTCAAGAGAATATTATTCTAATTTTGATGGTTCATGTCAAGGGAGTAGCTCTCCTCAATATAAAGATACTCATGAAAATATGAAAGAACACGAAATATATATATATAATAGAATACACATGATTTTGGGGGGTAACATTAATATATATGATACATACATGATTATTATTATGCCCACATTAAGTGCCAAAGGGAGTGTGCTCGAGAAAAAAGGGTGGGAACGGGAGTAATGTTTGGTGTTGATTGGGTGGTGGGTGGTAGTGGGCTGCATCATTTATTGAGTACTAGTATATGTGACCAACTGACCACCGGTACCTTCATGACATTGGGAACATTGTCCTGTAGCCGTCTTTGACAGGTGATGAGTGATGAGATCCATATGGCAAAAGTGAAAAGTCCCTAGTGTGGTTAAAGCAAAAGGCCCATTTCTACCTAAAACAGATAAGGATTGGTCTTTTTAGGAAGGTTCTGAATAATTAATCTTGTTAGATCACTTTGATATATAATTGTGTAGAGGAGTTATAACCTATTTTATCACTTTTGATAGTCAAAACAATTAGTTGAGAATTGAGATAAGGGGTTTTCTTTAAAAATGGCATACTTTAAAAAAATTATTAGGTGAATAGGTGCCTAAAATTTTTAATTCGTAATGTAATATATTTTTGACCTGACAGCCGCGCCCACGAGTGCGTCGGTGCGAATGTTTAAAAATATATATATATATATATATTTATAATAATATATATATATAATAATCAAATCGATCCTTGCTTAGATCGATTAGTAGGAAATCGGTCGTTCAATAACCAACTTGTTTCCCGAGAAGTATAAATATTTGAAAATTTAAATTAATTTATTTGATCTTTAATTTATATCTAAACAATGTTCAATCAAGATGAAGTTTTAAACACATGTTAATTATAAGGTGATAAATTTTATAGTGATTTTAGTTTAATTTTTTAAAAATACATTTTTGTCAAATAAAAATTATTTAAAAATAATAAATGACTTAATCTCGATATCCATACTTCGTAATTGTTGATGTTCATATTTTTAGAATCATCATATTTTTTGGTAATTATGATGATTTCAAGTTCACTTTTGTTATCGAAATCCTTGACATCTTATTGAGATGCATACTTTTAAAGATAGCATTAGAGTTGTGTTAATAATATAAAAGTATCTCTAAATCAAAAGTTATATAATTACTTTTGATTTAGAGACATTCTTACATTGTTAACATAATCTTGGTACTATACAACTTGATTATTTAATAAATAAGAGTTAATTTAATAGATGGGTTAAATTAAAAATCTA